>JAVGWX010000011.1:75611037-76211037 GCA_036924085.1 Ariolimax columbianus | reverse complement strand
CAAATACAGTGACTTCAATGATATATTACATTAAGTATTCCTAACAAAATGATATCTTAGTATAATGCGATATAATGTCATTTATATTTTTTATTCATTTTCTCATGGTTATTCAATTGTCATATTACTGCTTTCTCTTTAATTGTCTAAATAGCACTTCTATTCAATATTTGCATCTATTCCAGCTGTCTAGCTGTATCATCAACATCCTGATCAAAAGACACATCATCTCTCAGCTCTATGAAGTAATGATTCCATCACCAAGATTCTAGAAAGATCTATCTTTAAATTCACAAACAAATGTAAATATTGATCACACTTTATTAATAAACTGGAAGCTGTACATATACCGGAAGTCTGTTTGCAACAACTGTCTGTTGCTCTTCTACAATGGGGTGTAGATGTGGAAGGTTTTGGAGGAATCATATGTAAAATATTGCTTTACAGATGGGCAGTTTCATTCATGCAAATCAGAAGGAAAAGTATAGATTTCCAGGTGATTTTTTTAAAAAACACACTCATTGTCTATTCTGCTAATCAGCTTGTGGTTGGTTAATGAATCTTAATTATTATTTCACAATTGTTGATTTGATTGCTTTCTGAATAAATATTGAAAAAGTACAAGTTGCAATATTTACTGCAGACTGAAAAATTACATATTCACAAAATTAAAAATTGCGCACGTAGACATATGGTCATGTGGGGAGAACAAACAAAATGGTGGAACATGTTGTCGAGGTCTGTGGCCCTCCCCAACACATTTGTGGAATAAATTGTATGGCAACGAGAGAAGTCAGAATCAAATTTCCCTTTTTTTATGAGGCAATTGATTTAACTAAATAAGAGCGAACGATGAAGAAGAAGCATATTAATGATGGGTATTACTACATTGGCACAAGAACAAAACCTACATTATGACCAAAAGGCCTTTATTAAGAACAATCTACAATGCACATAAGAACTACTAACACATCATAGAAGTAAAGATGAACACAGAAATAAGAGATATAAACATATAAAAGAGATACTTCTTTTGTGTTCGTTCTCAATCTCTGCCTACCAAGCCCTGAACAGAACTTTACAAGTAACAGGATGTAGTCCGGAGAACAGAATGCGTTGTCGCTAGTTTACAGCTTGGCTGAGATATTTGCACCTTTCGGTCCGACACATCCGTCTTTGGCAGGAAAAGAGATACTAACTCAGATTAGTTGTGGATCGCCGTCATGTTGTGCAGACGTGAAAAGGCTGGTCAGAAAAGTATGGGATGGATAAAATAATAGAGGCCATAACTGGAAATAACCAGATGGTGATACATGTACATGAGAATGGCATAGGCATAGAGTTAGTAAACGACACACGTGATAGAAATGTATGGAGGTCCGTGATCGTAAACGCAAACCGGCAGGTATAATGATGATGATGATACATGTACATAAAACACATTAAGATGAAGACAGAGAAAATAAAAGCAAATTTATGACCATTTGATTTGAAATTTCCAAATATTGATTCAATAGAATCAACTTATATTCATAGTTCACGCTGGGAACACCCTTTGTTCTTTGCTGTTTTGTAAGAAAGGTATTATTCTTGCAATAAACTGCAAATTACACAATTGGTAAAATGTTATTGATTTATTCAATTTACTCAAATATAATCATATCATCGGTGTGTTGAGTATATATGGACAACAAAGCGATTGTGCCATACATGATCTGAATCAGATTTTGCTTAAAATAGCCACATTTATTTCCTAATTGTTTGAGGTTATATTTGAAATTTGCAATTATAGATCCTTGTTTGTACCAACAAATTCCAGGTAGCCTTAAAGACATATATTGCTTTTCTGATCCTGGTGAATGTGCTGGATCATAGAAGCTTCTGGAAGCGTTACATGGAACTGCTGATAGCTTAACCAAGAGCTGAGATGGGAAAAGTCCAGTATTGGGGTTACTCATGGAACACACACATTTTAAATGATTCAACAGTATTAAAAGAATGTGATTATTTGTTGCATGTCCTGTATTTGTATATATGATAATTGTTTCTTAGGATTAAAAAAAATAACTTTCATGATGTCCAACCTTTTTGGTGGTCGGCGGAGAAAAATACATCTTCAACAATTATGGACCACTAAAGGTATTGGGTGAAAACAACAACTCAAATCTTCACATGATACTTGACTGCACAAGCAGATACAAAATATGACATATAGGATTTGGTGTCTAGTGACAGTTGCTGCCCTATGCTCCAGTGGGACATAATATGAACAAGCAAAGTTACAATGAAGTGGCAAAATGATTCTGCATACATCCATATTAACCTACCAATTTTGACTCAATCAGAAATAATTAAACACTGCATTGAGTCCATTGCAAGGGGAAGGGGGTGGTGGGAAGGGATGTATGCTGCTTTTTCCAACAGTCATTGTGTGATGTGCATGCTAGGTTTCTGTTCACCTCCAATAGAAGATTACTGGATTTGAACTCATGCTCTTCTGATTAGATGACATGTATTATTACTGTGAGATAATCTGTTCCTCTTTTGGTTAATCCCCTGAAAACACCCACAATTTGTAGACAACTGTAACTACAATTGGTAATTGGTAGGTGCTCAATTCTGTACTTCAATATCAAAAGTGTTCATGGAAAATCACAACATCTTTCATTTTATTAGTCTTTTAAGTTCCAACTTATTGATTTTGTGAGGTCTGTAGTTTGTAATACGTTTTGAAAAGACACACTTTCTTAGTCTACTATGGGCCAATAATGATAGAGAAGCCATGATGAGCACAACCTTCACAAGACAATTTCTTCAACTAGTGTGGTCTGATAGTAGCGGAAATGCCACGGAGAGCCCATCTGGAAGCAGTGATCCCCTCTTTCCTCACATTCAGCTCTAGAACCACCTCTTTTCGTGTTTGACGCGAGTGGTACACTGGGCACTGGTAAGTCTCTGATGCGCGCATGCCATCCAGCATATTGGATTTTTCACCTACTGGGCAGCATGTGACATGTACAACTGGCAGGGTTGCAAAACTGGAACGAGGAGGTAAATCTTGCAGCTCCCCTGTTGTTCTATCCCATGCACATCCCCAAATATGAATGCCCCAGACAAACATGCCTTCTTGGGGAGGGTCTCTCAGCTGTGGAGATAACAATCATATGATACATTTTTAAATATCCCCAAATTAAGAAAATGATGTAATGTTTGTAAATACTTTTAAGAAACATACACATTTATAGGAAAAATTAGAATTCAAACTTTTGGCACAAAAGTCTACAGAAGACTGAAAGGTGCAAATATCGCAGTCAAACTGTAAACTAGCTACACAACACATTCCATTATCTGGACTACATCCTGCTACTTTCAACAGAGCTTGGTAGCGTGAGATTGAGAACGAACGCAGAAAAAGAAGAAGAAGCACAATAGATAATCGTGTGCAAATATCAGATGTCATTTATATATACAATTATGTGTGACATGAGTTAAACAAAATTTGGTTCTTTTTATCAGGCCTGCATATTTCATGAGTGAAGACAAAAATTCAGTCTTGGCAGAGGTCTGTCTGTGGTAAAAATCACTGTCAACGGTAACAACATCAATTACTGAGGGCTTTCATCTACCTGGGCAGCAGACAGAGACTTCTAATGCACATAGTAACCCAGACTTACTCGAGAATCTGTCTTGCAGTGTCATCCATGAACTTTCTGCACAGAGTCTAGACCCAGCAGATGCTCTCTATGTAAACCAAGCTGCCTTTCTAAAAATCTTGTGTCATAAAAAAATGTTTCCTTGGTTCTGAAACCTGGATGATCTTACAAGGAGATCAGAAGCAGCTTGAGGCCTTTCAAATGTGCAACCAATGACGCATCTTTGGCATTTGCTGGTAGGACTTGGTCATCCACACTGAAGTCACTCGATGGACATAAATTGAGAACATTTTCTCATGCTCAATCAACACCATCTATCTACCTTCGGCCATGTGGCCTGCCTCTCTCAAGATGTCCTGGCCTGGCAGTGTCTACAAATGTCCATGGAAATCCAGGGTGGAGAAAGACTGCACCCCTGATGGACTCATCCTCAGGGTCACCCACACAACACATGTTTGACACACATCACCTCCACCCCATCCACCCTCTTTGCAGCCTGGAAATCTGCCATCAATAGTCAGCATGACATGACCTGGCAGATTACTTGACTTGGCTTATCAGGCAGCTCTCATTCATTCAGAAAACAATAATATATGCCACAGTTGCTATTGTTGTATAGGACATTTATCTTGTTTATTTGTGCAGAAAGTAGTATATCTTTAAATATACGTCAGAGGTTCAATACTCACCACAGCCTTGGCAATCTTTGGAAAGAAGATAACAAGCAGAAACGACTGGTTTGAAGTTGGGTCTGCCATTCTTGCACCAGCCATTAAAAAGCACCAATCTACTCACATGAAGTTTAAGATTTCCCTGAGCAGCACGACCTTGGAGGCTTACAGATCAGCAAAGAGTGCAGTACAGAGACTGGCAAGGAAATGTGCAAATGACTACTGGCTCCAACTCTGTAAGTACATAGAGTCAGCAGCAGACACTCGTAACATCTAGGCAATGTACGAGGGCATAGAAAAAGCATTTGGACCTAAAAAAAAGTCTACATCGCCTCTGAAATCTGCGACTGGTGAGATTATTCTGGACAGGGATATGCAAATGAAGAGATGGGCTGAACACTATTCAGTCTTGTACACCTGTAATAATGTAGTGGCGGACTCTGCTCTCAACGAGAAGGAGATTCTGCAGATATTGCACAAATTTGACAATAAACCGAGCATACAAGATTTTGAAAAAGTTATCAAGGTCATGCCAGTGCGAAAGGCACCTGGTAGAGTTGGCATTCCAGCAGAAATCATCAAATGCGGGGGAAACATACTTCTTCAATACCTGTACAAACATATCTACCAGTGTTGGGATGAGGGGGTTGTATCACAGGACATGAGAGACACCAACATAATCACCCTTTACAAGAAAAAGGGTGACGGAGGAGATTGCAACAATTAAAGGGGAATATCGCTCTTCAACACCGTAGGCAAAGTGTATGCTCGCATCATCCTGAACAGACTGCAAAAGCTGGCCGACAGGGTTTATCCGGAGTCTCAGTGTGGTTTTTGTGCAGAAAGGTCCACCGTTGATATGGTCTTTTCACTGAGACAATTTCAAGAGAAATGCAGAGAACAACACAAAACTTTTTCTTGCCTTCATTGACCTCACCAAGGCATTCGACCTGGTAAACAGAGAGGGTCTTTTAAAAGTATTGTCTAAAGCTGGCTGCCCACCTAAACTACTGAGCATGATTAGGTCTTTTCATGTGGATATGAAAGGCACAATGCTGCATGATGATCAGGAATCTTAGGTCTTCAACATTAACAGCAGATTTAAACAAGGTTGTGTCCTGGCTCCGACTCTATTCTAAATTTTCTTTGCCATCGTTAAACATGCCTTTAGAACTGCCACAGAGGGGGGGTCTTTCTACGTACTACGTCAGATGGGAGACCATTCAATCTAATCAGGGAGACTGTCATTTAGGATATGCTCTTTGCCGACGAAGCTGCCCTGGTCACCCACACTGAAGCTGAATTACAGATCCTCATTAATAGGTTGACAAAATTGTGATCTGTTTGGACTCACTATCAGCGTACAAAAGACGAAAGTGATAGCTCAGGGTGCAGATCCTCCAGACATTGTCTTAAACTATAAAAATCTGGAGGTAGTAAATCACTTCAACTAGCTCGTATCTATCATCATCAACAATCTTTCACTGGATGTACAACTGTAAAAGCGATTAAGAATGACCTCATCAGCACTTGCCAGACTCTCATAGAGAGTGTGGAATAACAACATGCTGACCATCTCCACAAAGGTCGCTGTGTACAAATCCTGTGTTATTAGTACCCTGTTCTATGCCAGCAAAACATGAACTATGTATACCTCACATGAAAAAAGGCTAAATGCATTTTATATGCGTTGCCTGAGACGAATACTTTGAATTTCATGGAGTGATAGAGTGACTAATAACAAAGTGTTGAACCATGCAAAGATTATCAGCTAAGTTACGATACTCCGCCAGCGCCGCTTGCGGTGGCTTCGTTACGTGTGCAGAATGGAAGATGGGTGAATACCAAAAGATATCCTATACAGAGAGTTGACCACGAGCAAGCGTAACAAAGGTAGACCCTTCCTCCGCTACAAAAATATTTGCAAGCGTGACCTGAAAGTGTTGGATATGAACACCTGCAATTGGGAATAACTTGCCAAAGACAAACCCTCTGGAGGCAGGCTTTGTGTATTGGTCTGCAGGTAGTGGAAGACAAGATGCATCATGATGCAGACTCCAAACGTGTGCAGCGAAAGCAAGGGTAACAACTGACTGTCCCCTCTCTAGCATGAAGTCCATCATCTCTCGAGACTGACAGGATGCCAATCAATATGTACACCTTTAAATCTTCATAATCAAGTCAAGCTGCAATCCATCATGGGGTCACTCAGTAGTAGATGACTGTGGTAGCTGGGACATGTGAGAAGATTGAAAAACAACAACATTCCTTAACAGGTGCTTTTCCGTGAACTTTCAGAAGGGAGGAGACCTATAGGTAAACCAATGTTAAGATACAAAGATATATGTAAGGACTTGATGAAAGACTTCTCCATAGATTTTAAAAAGTGGGAGGAGATGGCTGAAGATAGTTGCATGGAAATCAAGAATCTGCATCCTATGACTTTTTATCTCTCTTGACCGCCTTGGTGTCTGATCTTCTTCCATTCTACAGACATGGCCAAACCCCTGTAGTTGGGATTGCTCCACTCATGTCTGCAGGGGAGCTCAATCTACCATTTATATTAATATAATTTTCAGTGCTTGCTTCTAACAAATTTAATAATATGTGCAGTTTAGTTACTGCCTCTAGCCTTCAAGGTGCAATCTAGTCAGGCTTTTCCCTGTCCATTTTTTAAGGTTAAGATAGACACAAGCCACATGATATACATTTCATATAACACATAACAAAACATATTTACATGGTCTTTATCTCGAGATGTAACCTCTGTCTGAAAAGTGAACAGCTCAAAGCTTCCAGATCTGTCATTGGCATAGTTACGGACACAGTCTTGTTTCAACAGAGCTAACAAGCCCCTGGGATTGAAGAAAGCTCCTAACCAATATCCAGGCATTTTATCGCGGCCCTGTATTTGAAAGAAAAGGGATAATGTGTGCTTAATTGGTTTATCAAGCTAAACCAAGTTTAAACTTCTACACATTGCAGTTACTGGGTTAGTCTACAAACTTCTACACATTGCAGTTACTGGGTTAGTCTTCAAACTTCTACACATTGCAGTTACTGGGTTAGTCTACAAACTTCTACACATTGCAGTTACTGGGTTAGTCTACAAACTTCTACACATTGCAGTTACTGGGTTAGTCTACAAACTTCTACACATTGCAGTTACTGGGTTAGTCTACAAACTTCTACAAATTGCAGTTACTGGGTTAGTCTACAAACTTCTACACATTGCAGTTACTGGGTTAGTCTACAAATAATTGCAGCTCTGGATGAATACAATACACAGAAGTCAACTTCTTTACCTCTAGCCTTATATAAAGTTTGTGTTGCATTGGCTTTATTTTCTACTGTGCTTTCCATGTAATGTTTTGACTCTACCATACTTCTACTCTCCCAAGGATTCCATTTGAAGACATGTCCGGTTATAACGATTTGTTACATTCTACATTACATTCTAACTAGATCATCGATCCTCTTTCTTTATTTTGTTTTCAGTAGTACTGACTTTTGTCCGATCTTTATCCATCGGCCCATGATTGTTACATTTGAGGCTTTTAGACAGGAATCATTTTGTATTAAGAATTTTTATGTGCAACAAATTTGTATCTTTGTTTGATACAAAAATCATCATTTATCCATCTGGTTGCACTTGGGAAATGGGATCGCAACAGAAGCGCTTCTTCTTCTGAATTTGTTATCAATCTTCCGCTAACAGGCCCTGAACAGGACTTTCCAAGTAGCAGGATGTAGTCCAGAGAACGGAATGCATTGTGTCGCTAATTTACAGTTTGACTGCGATATTTGCACCTTTCCGTCCGACACATCTGCCTTCAGCAGAGATGCTCACCATTTGTTCCTATTCTTTGCCATGTACTTGAGTTCTACCACAAGACTCCGATTAAACTGACTTTCTAGACCATTCACCACCAGATGTTCCTCAGCCTAGCCACTTCTCTCTTTCCTTGTCTTTTCCAATCCAGCACATGCATAATTATGCTGTCCAGCTTCTTTCTAAGAGTGTGTCCTATCCATCCCCACTTTCTCTCCATAATTTCCTATTGTATAGATCATTTCCATATTCTTTACCACAGATCTGTATTTGACATTATCTCTGACCATCTAACACGAAGTATGCAGCACAGACACTTGTTAATATAAGTCTGCAGTATAGATTTACCCACATGAAATGTCTCAGAGCCATATAGCAGGACTGAATTTACATTCATGTTAAACAAACTAATCTTATTCTTTATGGAAAATTCTACAGCTTCATATGGGTGAAGCGAAAGTAAATATGGCCTTGTTAATAATGGCATTAGTATCTTGGTTTGTTTCTCCATCTGTGTCAATGTTACTTCCCAAATAAGTACAATTTTACACTTCAAAAATAATCTGACCATTAATATTTATAGGATCTCTTTGTTTGTTATTTATTCTAATTTCCTTTATTTTGTTCACAAATCCTCAATCCCACATTTGCTGCTCATATATTAGTCTGTTTATCTTTCCTTGTATGTGGAGCTACTTATGTGACAGCATACATATACCACCTGCAACGTCGACATCTTTCAGCTGCTTATCAAATGCCCTTAGTATTCCAGTTTTTCTACCCTCTGTAGCTTGCAGGGTAATCCAGTCCATGACAACGAGAAAGATTGTTGGAGACAGTAAGCATCCCAATCTGACCCAGTTTGAACAGTAAATGGGTATGACAATTTGCCTTTGTGGATTATTCTACATGTTGCCTCTTCATAGAAACCTTGTATGATTATTATAAATTTATCTGGAATTCCATAATACAAAATTAGTTTGTATTAATTGTGAAATTATTAATTATCAAATGAGAATACAATTTATTAAAACAACAGTAACAAATAATTATAATTATTAATTGATTCCCATTTTTGCTCCAATTGAAGCACGGGGCTACCACTACAGCTGACTCATTTACAGAAAGCCTGCATTTGAGCATTTGCAGTGGTGCTTCAATAGTAAAGGTTTTACATGATGTGGTTGCTAGTCCTATGCATAACCCATTTCAGTCACTTTTACAACATGCTTGGAAGGTTACAGTAGCCCTATCCTTTTTAACCCTGGTGATAATTTATTAATTAGAAATAATAAAAATGTGAATAATATTTGCATTTACATAAAAGTTATATACACATGCGACAGACAGTTCATAATGTGACCATATGTGGTGCTCATATGACCTCCCAGGTTAAGGTAAAGACAAAAACACTTCTAGATGGTGATATGTCAACCAGTTACTCAATGTCCCATTTTAAGTTGAAGTCAAAGCTAAATTGAGGCTAAAACTAAGGAAATCGTTGGAAAAGACATTCATTCAGCTTCATTATACCAGTATTAAGATCCGTTCAAAATGATGACATCGATTCTGCAGTTCTGCAAACCACTGTCCGAGACCATAGTTCACAGGAGGAGCAGAGTTACCAGACATTTGGCACCAAGCACCTGGGATACGCAGGTGGTAGATATCATCTGCAACATCCAGGGTTAGCTGGGATGTCTGGTCACCCAAGACGCTGCTTTCCGTTGCCGTTTTTATGGTCTAGAAGTGAAAATACATATCAAGTAATAATACAGATAACTCTTTAATCCTTATGGTGACATAATGAAAAATGACATACATGTCAATTTGAACCAGATGACAATTTTTACCCCAGATCTACATAAACATACTAGACAAGACAAAATTTATACATGAAAAAGTGCATGACCGTAT
Source organism: Ariolimax columbianus (assembly GCA_036924085.1). Taxonomy (NCBI): domain Eukaryota; kingdom Metazoa; phylum Mollusca; class Gastropoda; order Stylommatophora; family Arionidae; genus Ariolimax; species Ariolimax columbianus. The sequence continues at coordinate 76,200,964 of JAVGWX010000011.1, read as the reverse complement.
TTGTATTTTTTGTGCATGAAAGGAGTCAAGAATTGATAGTAATGAAGAATAAATCTTAATAAGTAAATATAAAGTATACAAACTTAAGAAAATACAAGAGATGAAGAGTTGAATTCCTGATAATGAATTCCTGATAATTGTGACTCAAGATCGTTACCTAAAGTCAGCAATTTTAGATACCAAAATAATAATTTCTGACGACTCCAAAAACTAGATTTTCATAAATTTTGTGTTCTAATTTTGTTGGCTGAAAAATGCCATCCAGTCACTTACAAGTTAAAAAGATAGTATATTTAGATAATTGGTAATAACAAAAATCTTTTGGGGAAAAAAAAACCCCAGTAAAATACAGTGTAAGACCATACATAGATGAAAATGTTAAAAACCTTGCAAATCAAGTTTTATTCCTCTAGCAATCTAGGACATGATCAATCAGGCTGCTGGCTCCAATTTCTCCAACCATAGGAAACTTTTATCTATCTTCTGGTTGGGTATTTTGACTCTTTCTGGTCAACATGCTTTAATATCTGGCACAGTGGTGGTGGTGTTTTAAGAAGTCTGGAATGACTGGCGACAGTCCTGTTGTGATGTTTGGTCACCTGTCTTACCTTCTCAAATTCCCACCAGGGCGTCTGTTTAATCAGCATTTAGCTAACTGGGTGAATGTTGTCTAAATTAACTTCTGCTGTATTTTTCATCGTTTCTGTTTTTTTATTTTTTATATCTTTCTATTGATCTTTTGATTATATAAGATCCCATAATATTTCTTCAAATCTTCGCGGATACCCTGAGAGGACATCGCAGACTCCTAGCGGACTGTGGGCCACAGGTTAAGAACCGCTATTATAGAGAATATAATGGATCAAATACTGTCAAAAACACATTTTACAGAGAACATCATAGGTCAGATACTGTTAAGAACAGATGTGATAGAAAACCTCCCAGATCAAATAATGTGAAAAACAGATCAGATACTAAAAGTACACATCTTACAGAGAACATCATAGAGCAGAAATTGTCAAGAACAGATATTATATAGAACATCCCAAATCAGAAACTGTCAATAACAAAGGGAACATCCGAGATCAGATAATGTCGGCACACAATAGTTTAGGAACCATGTGCTTCTGTAAATGCACATCTTTACATAATTCATCATCATCATGTAGCATGTCCTTTACAGAACGTCACTCCCATCATGGTCTGTCTGAAATAAACTCTTTCTCTTGCCAAAACTTCAGCCTCCACCACAGTCATACCCAGGCATTCCTGGATATCTTGGTGCCATTGTCTTCTTAGTCTATCCCTGCCTCTTTTGCCTGGCACCATACAGACCATCACTATTCTCTCAAAACTGTTGTGTCTCTTGATGTGACCAAAGTATTATAATTTTCTGGCCAAAATGGAATTGATAAACCAGTTCTTTTCTATGTTAAAATCTTGCCAAATGTCTATAATTGTCTTTTTCTCTGTCCAGGGTATTCTGAGGATCTTTATGTAACATTTTGACTCAAAAGATTTTATTCTGTGTCTAGAAGTTTTGGTAATCGTCTATGATTCGCAGCCATATGCTGCCACAGGAAAAACATAGGCTCTCAAGATCTTCAGTTTTGTTGGTGCTCTGCCATAATTTCTTCACGCTGTTCAGCCTCTGCATTGCCATGGCTAGTTTTCTGATTTCTTTTGAGCAGTCGCCATTTTTGTCAATTCTGGAATCCAGATATTCAAAATTCGTGACCTGATCTATTTCCACACCACCCACTGTAAATTTATGTTGATATTGTGTTTTGACGGTGGTCATTATCTTTGTTTTGTTTATGTTTATAAATAGGTTTTAATCTTTACTGTGTCCATTTACGGCTGAAAGTAGCTGCTCTAGCCCTTCTGCACTTCTTGATAGTATCACTGTGTCGTCTGCATATCATTACTCTGGAATCTCATAACCACCAGTTGTAAATGTATCAAAACTTTCAGTGTTCTCATCTTCTTTAACATTTCTCATTATACATTCCACATAGATAACATAATTAATTAATTCTATTAATTAATTTTACATAATTAGATCTACAAATTATATTTCAATAAATATAGTTACCTGAAGGTTTGCTCTAATTTCACTGAGAAGCCTGTACATAACATCTATTTCCTTCATTATAAAGCCATTAAATGCTGTGAATCCACCAACTTTCTTTACTTTCTCTGCTAAGTAGTCCTAAGGGAGAATGGAGGTATTTCAAATGTGTATTACATCCTTACTTACTGTTTAACTCTGTTACTACATACATACAATATGGCACATAAATACATATATAAAGTGGGTACTACTGAACAGAATTGAAAAGTAGTGTATACTACTGAGTAATGTTTAAAAGTGGTGAAGCCCACAGCAGCATTTATGTAATACAAATTTTACTTGTTTAATAAGTTTTAACTGTTTTATTTTATACATAAGAATAACATGTCACAATGTTAAATCATCCAGCTTTGTTATCATCTGTTTTTTTGTCCAACAATTTTGTCTTTGTCACAGTGTGCTGCTCTGTCCTCTTGTCAGGACATATCCAAAAACAAAAACGGATCCCTCATGATAAGTCTGATCAGGTAACTTTGCAAGTCACCCTCACATTAGTCTTTTAGTTGTACGTGGAATTCTAAATATTCTTCTTTGAAAAGCCCTGCTGTATTATTATTTGTACAATCTTGTCTTGAAACAACTGTATCTTTGCTAAATCTTGGCTTGTTGAGTTTCATGTCCCTTCATTGTAAGGACCATTAGTTAAATTTACTACTATATTTGTTGCCACTAAAAGTGTAATACCAGTGTGGGTTCTGTTGTGTAGTTTTTTGTCAGGAATTTGCCCTACTATTAAATGTTAGACACAGATCCTGTTCTCCTGAATATCACTTGACCTAATCCATCATTTTGCCTTGGAACATAGAGCTTCAATGGATGTTCTCCATCTATTTCTATTTTGGGTCTTAAGTTCCACTCAGTACAGTGACCATGGAAGTCAGTACCAGTTAAGAAGTGCAAAACAACTCACCATGCTGAATCAACCAATCCTGAAAATGAGAGCACCTGATCCATACTAGGCTATCTCTAACTTGTAATCTCAAAAATAAAAGCAGAAGATGAGTAGGAGGGCTGTCAGGGTGAACATGTAAGTCTAAGAGCAATTCTGGACAAAACTGCCTTGAGTGCTGATACTAGTAGTTCTGTTCAATCACTTGCATGTATAAACCAAAGGTTTGCAAAGCGTTGGACACAACAGACTAATCATCTGTTTATCTACGCAGACACAACAGGCCAATCACCTGTTTGGCTTTCAAAACCGATTGCCAGTATATACTGATAACCTCTATACCTCAGGGTAAAAGCGGGATGACTAAAAAGAAGAGTTCTACAGAAGAAGAGTTCTACCAATAGAACTACAGCTATCATTGTCTCCTTTCCCACTGTTCTTTGCCAAGTGTTCTTTGGCCTCCCTATCTTTGAGTTCCAATTCAGCACATGCCCAGTCATATTGCCTCTTTCTGAGGTTGTGTTCTCTCCCAAATCTCCAACTGTATTGGTTTTTGTGGTCTTTGTTCCAGACCTGTCTGTTACTACCACTGACCATCTAATATATGAAGTATGCAGTATGTGGTTCTTGAATATGAAACACTTATTATTTCTCATTATGTTGTCAATACATTCAGCTTTTTGATGTTATTAATTACTAACAAAATGGCATATGCAGTTAAAAGAATTTTAAAAATGAGAGTCTAAAGTTATTTGTCTAAAAATTAAACCAAATTAGGTAAGTGAGAATCATATTTTAATTTAACAAATTAATGATGCAAAATAATTTGTGAGATCTGAAAAGCAATAAGTTGTTGTTTCAAATGCCCGCAATGAGTGGTTTACTCTTTTATGCACTCTGAACAGGACGTTAAGTGGCGGGTTGCAGCAGCTTTGAAAAAAAATATATTCAGACTTCAAGGGGAAAAACCTTGGAAATTGGCAAAACTACTATCATCATCACAATATAATGAAGCAGGACAATTGTTTGTTTTTATAAATACACACTTTGCTGAATGCTTTGGGAACCTTCTGAAGCATTGTATGGCAAGTTTCCCAGAGTTCCACTTCTTTGCTCATCTTGTAGGTGGTGTAGCTGGCAGAGCTGAACACACCCTGGTCTACTACTAGTGGATTGTTGCTCTGAGTGCTGATACCAGCAAGAGGTGGTCCTAGATTGAGCAAAGCAAGAACAAAGTATATTTTATAATATGGCAGACAACAAGTAACCCAGGCATTACTTTATTTTACCTGTTTTATTTACTTTTTACTTCCACCATTAAATAGTGTCGAAATTATTTGCCTTTTTTATCTTGATGTAAAATGCTAGGCATAAGTCCATGTTTGTTCAGAAACTTATTTATAGCTCATTTCATTTTAGGATGCATACCTGTTATGTGATATGGTTCCGCCGTATTCGATACAGATTTTAGGGCTTCTTATGTGATACGCCATATTTCATAAATGGTGCGAGGAAATCAAAAATTGTTAAACTTTAAGATTAAATTTTAAATTTTAAATTACAAGCTTACCACAGAATGCAAGTCTGTGTGTTGAAGATAGCTCAAGGCAAACTATGTAGGGTGCATAACTCTGTTGTATTTCTAGTACTAGCAGGCAACATGGCAAGATTTTAGGCCTACATCTAAACTGGCCAAATGTCAGCTAAGGAACTCACTCCAGAAAAAAGAAGAAAAATGACTAGACACCACACAGGAATTAAGAAATAAATACCCAGAAATGATTTCAGCATCTATAAAAGGAGGTTCCTATATGCTGTTGTTGCTGTGTAAATCATATATTAAAGTAACTGTGTCTGGCCTGTATGACCTTACAAGTCATTTTTAAATGACTGCACAAAAAGACTGTTTAGCTGCAACAAAAGGTCATGGATTCACATATTCAAAAACAAAATCGACCATCAGCATCTGTTAATATTACAGAAAGTTAGGTGTTATTCTGATAACTTGTTGATGAAAATAATCTGCCAGCATAAAAACGACTCATATCAGCAAAGAGTACCATGCTCCCTTCTTCACCAATCTTATGATTCAGTGTTGTAAAATGGAACCATTTTTGCTAATGATTGACGAGTGTAATGACAAAACGAGGCAAAACTACTTGTAATCTTGGTTCGTGTGTTTGGAGAATACAAATGTGCCATGACAAGAATTTTAGACATGCTATTATTGACTGAAGGCATTGTACAAAAGGTTTTTGATGTTGTTGCTGATGTGATAAGGGAGCATGAGATTATATGGTAACATTTTATTGGATTTTCCAGTGACAAATTGCGATCCCAGAAATTGGTGTCCCAATTCGTTTTAATCCGCCTTAGAGAAATGAATGGCAACATACTCAACATTGACTCAACATCTTTAATACTGGCTCCACATCTTCAACACTGGCTCAACATCTTCAACACTGGCTCAACATCTTCAACACTGACTAAACATCTTCAACACTGACTCAAGATCTTCAACACTGACTCAACATCTTCAACACTGGCTCAACATATTTAATATTTTCTCAACATCTTCAACACTGACTCAACATCTTCAACACTGGCTCAACATCTTCAACTCTGGCTCAACATCTTCAACACTGGCTCAACATCTGTAATATTGACTCAACATCTTCAACACCGACTCAACATCTTCAACACTGGCTCAACATCTTCAACACTGGCTCAACATCTTCAACACTGGCTCAACATCTTCAACACTGGCTCAACATCTTCAACACTGGCTCAACATCTGTAATATTGACTCAACATCTTCAACACCGACTCAACCTCTTCAACACTGGCTCAACATCTTCAACACTGGCTCAACATCTTCAACACTGGCTCAACATCTTCAACACTGACTAAACATCTTCAACACTGGCTCAACATCTTCAACACTGGCTCAACATCTTCAACACTGGCTCAACATCTTCAACACTGGCTCAACATCTTCAACACTGGCTCAACATCTTCAACACTGGCTAAACATCTTCAACACAGCACCGGCCGTTACCCCTGGGAAGCAAACCCTTAGAAAATGCAGGAAGAAGCAGACCCTTACATAAAATGCATACTGAAGTCGGATACACTGGGCCGACAGACGCAAAATAAAAACCACAGTATGCCTTGGGGATTAAAGAAAAAAAGGGAAACGCAACAAAAAAAATTGTAAAACTGCTCTATGGTTCTACCATTCTACTGCTCTACCTTTGATGATATACTTTTTCTTCTTCCTCTAATTTGGTGACCAATATTTAGCCTTATGGAAGTGATGTCACCCATATTCTGCCTCTCTACATTGTTTTTAGCAACCATTACAAAAATACATTTTTTTTTTAGAATATCCTGTTCCACTCATAAATATTCAAAATGACTACACATATTCTATCATTAGATGTTGTTTTGTTTTTTGAAAACTGCTTCAGTGAAATTGAATAAATAATAGATATAAAGAACACAATATTTAGGCTATTTTTGTGATATATGATATCAATCATTCTCTTATAACATGCACAGCAGGTTACAGTGTTACTATTATTTGCTCCTAATTTGTGAGAGGAATATATTATAACTAATTATCTTCAAAATAACCATCAATAAGAGACAATGTACACCATCAAGAGCACCCTTAACATGAAATTTGACATGAAGAATTTATATTTTTCTTTAATAAAGGAAACACATATATAATGTGTCGCACTATCTGAATTACATTAAAAATTATCTCGTTTACACACCACGTGGCATACTGGGAATTTGGTGTTAGATCCTTATTATGTATTAACCAACGGAACACTAGGAATTACATTACTAAACTATAATCAGTATTAAGCTTCACAAATTATTATTTTTAAATGAGGACAGACTGCAAGGATCAAATATATTTTACTATAATACAAATATTTGACAAATCACAAGGCCTGAGATCTGCACTTTTATTTTTTCTCTGCCCATTAATATGTGATATGTTAATTAATGACAATTTAAAAAATTTTTGTCAGAATAATATAGCATAATATTTAAAAAGTGATAATCCAGTTAAACATTAATTAAATGAAGGTCACATTGTATATTGATGAATACAAATATGATATGGTATGACTTACGTAAGAAAGGAGTTGTTGGTCTAGGACACATATGTTGGGGAAGGATAGATGAACGTGGCATAGCATCAAAGATTTTATTTAGTCTTGTGAAGATGTACTGGTCATCTCCAAGTAAAGTCTGCCAGGTAAACACACAAAAAATATATATTTCATGAAGCCTCACAAGAGGAGACACAATTTTGTAATTTAATTTTTGCTAAAACAAGCTAATATTACTTATACAAGGATAATTACAATAAAATGTATGTGTTATTGCATAACCTGGGAAAGAGCCTGTCTTACCAGGCGTGTCAGTCATGTAGTGGATAGGTGAATGGCTTATGTATTTTTAGGTTAGCTGTCAATGTCCAATAAACAGCCATAAACCAGAAAAGGTGACCTACATAGAGGCCAAAAGGAGGCACCACCCACATGCAAAGACACAACAGGTCAATCACTTGTCCATCTACCTACCCGATTAAAAGTCTAAAAAGAAAGAAAACTAGATAGACTTTAAGGATGATGAACTGGCATAAATTATGGACTATGATTTATGGAATATCAAACATTTGAAGTATCAATGGAAAGGTGTGCAAGGTCATTGAAGAAATTACAATTGGAAATCCTAGCTCCCACAAAAACTAAAAAAGGACAAGGAGTTGTAGATCTTGAGGAACACATGCATTTCTACAGTGGAGTTCCAAAGTCAAAGTCAAAGGGTGAGTCTATTAAGATTGACTCGCACATAGGTTTACCACCCTTCGCGGCATTTGTCCCAATGCAGCGGAGTAATAAGCTGCTTGAACCTAGTCCACTAAGGTCCTCCTCCTGGCTACATCCAGCTCACACCATCTGGGACCTGCACAGGGGCATATGCCCCTGTAGAAGTACAGGTCGACTAAGACTAAGACTGCAGGTGAAAAGTTATTCTTGAATGCCCTCTGAGCACCCTGGTACCAAAAGACTCTACCAAAGGATTAGAAGATAACCATCATTATACCAAATATTAAAAAAGAGTGACAACTAAATTATCCTTCTCTAGTGTCTCCAGAAAAGCCCACTTCAGGATGGTGAAGCAGAGACTAAGATGTCTGGCTGAGACACATATGCGGTTTCAAAGCAACCAAACTACTCTAGACCTTATCTTCACTCAGATAACTAAGGGAAAAAGATTTGAATATAATGATGAAATGCACCACTATTTCCTGGGCCTGGAAAATGCATTTGATGAGGTTTATGGAAATGACTGGAAAGCACAACATCCCAGCCCCAGAACACCCTTGGTCTGCACCATGCAGAGCTTCTATAATACATGCAGAAACTATTAGGACAGGAAACCAAAAGTCAGAGGAGCTAAAGACCAACAGTGGTGTAACACAAGGTGACATTATACTGTATATTGCTTTCCATACTGCTCATGGATGATATCATCAAATCCTGTAAGTAGAGGACCAAGTGGTACTCATTACGGAAAAAGATACCAGTCTATATATATTGGAGGCAGTGTTTGCCAATGATGTGGTTCTGATTACCAAATCATAGGCACATCTCCAGATAGATCTGCAAAGAGGAGCTGAAGATGTAGTTCCAAAAATTTTTTTTTTAAAACACGGTCTTGAGAAAAGAGACATAATATTTTGCCTCTAGAACAGGTCAAGCAGTTCAAATACCTTAGAGCTATAATAGACCAGAAGGGAGGTATCAAATAAGAGTTGCCTAGCAGTAGCTAGCAGATTTGTTCATGCCATAAATAAAAGATTCCTCAGTAAAAGAGAAATAAGTACAGAAACTAAGATGACTATATATCACTCCACTTGTATACCAATTTTAACTTATGGATGTGAATCATGGGCAATGACCACAGAAAAGCCAGCTCTAAGGCTCTGAAATGCAAAATCTAAGAAAAGTGGTCCAATTAACAAAAAACAAGGTCTGCAATCAGATAATACCACGTGATCTCTAAACCCAGTCCATGTGGAGAAATCTCAACATCTGTGATTTGGTCATGTCTGGAGAATGAAAGAACATTGGTTACCATGACAGCCATGAAATAAAAAGTGCCAATGATCCAGACCCTCAGCATGACCCAAAGTCAACTTGGATGACAATTTATGACAGTCTATGATAGACCATGGACTAGACTGGAACCAGGCCAAGAGTAAGACAACCATAGCTACAAATTAACTAAATAAAAGTACAGATTAGATATTAGGAAATATATTTTTAATAAGAGAGTGGTGAATGATTGGAATGCTTTGCCACAGGAAGTAGTGGAGGCAAGGACAATTAATGCATTTGGGGATATATTGGATGCACATAGCTTTTAGAGCAAGGAAATGTAAATGAAACTGGTTGTATACAGACTCTGTAGAGTTTTCTAAACCAATATAAAGACATTAAGTTAAGTTAATAGAATGGTCTAGCGTTCTTTCTGATAAGCCTCTATACTCCAGGATAGAAGAGAAGCGACTAGGTAGTGAGCAAGTAGCACTGTTGTAAAAACAATCTATAAAACAAACAAGATAAGACATATTTAAAACACTTTATTAGAAAAAAGGTAAAAATAGGAGAATGATGATAGCATGACAATATCTGCTTGAGAGAAACAAGTAATATTTCTTGAATGCAAAAAGTTTCTGGTAGAAAGTAGGACAGCAACAAAATATGTTAATGCACGTTATAGTATGTTCTAAAGAATCACAAAACTCTGGGACACTGGTTGCAGCTGTATCTTATTAGTTGCCAAAATTACTGTCCCGCATCTTTGATGCCCTTCCTGCTCAACACACAATTTATTTCAAACTCACGATTATCCATATATCAGTGAAAACCTACCTCAGTACTTGGATGAAGGTGACATGCTTCTGGTATCTCAAGATAATACTGGGTAAGTCCATCAAATGCTTGTGCAAGTGTGTTCAGTCTCACATTAGGGTTGAAAAATATAGCTGGGGTCCGGTATTTTACTTGTGATGAAAAAGACGGGTACATAAGTTCATTCATGAAAGAGGTTTTTCACATGTAAGCACAAACTAGTGCTATTAGTGACAATAGCTTGCCCATTTATCCATTCATCGATCCAACCACCCATCCATATCTTCCTACCTAACCACCAACCAACCTACCTAAACTAACTAACCCACCTAACCACAACCCATTTACCCATGAACCCATTCATAGGAATTCCATAATTTTCTTCAAACAAAATCAATAGATTGCATTTTCTGATAATCAATCTCTTACAGTGATTGAAAATAGTTTTACATGTCAATTTGCTATAAAAGACATGTATGTGACAGTTTTTCAATTGCTTCAGGTTACACATATGATAAATATGCTGTTAGTTGCTTATATTGTATGAAATGTGTAATCAATAGACTTACAGATACATGTACAACACTTTGTTTTTCCTTGTACGAATTGTGATTTTTTTTATAGTGTACGTGTTTCCATCAGCTGAGATTGACATGCATGCATACAGAACACATCACTGAGTGCAAACTCACTCGTATCTGAGTTAGGAACAACATACTGATCAAGACCCCTAGTGCTCACATCCAAGCTGTACATTGGAAAACAAGCTGTACTACAGCAGCCTGGCCAATGAGGTGGGGATCAACACTGTGATCCCCATAGTTGCGAGCATTTCGAGAAGTCCGTTTTAATATGTACTTGTCAGCAGGATCCCAAGTCCATCCACATTTGTCATCAGTACACCTCTGGATATAAGAAGAGCAACTACAACATGCAACTAGAGATTGCCAAGAGAGAACAACTCAGCATGAATAGCTTTAAATAACAGCTCAAATCATTAATCCATAAAAGCAGATACCTTTTATAGTCCTGAAACTGAACACTTCCTGAAACAATGAAAAAAGTGATGCTACGTAGAAACAAAGATAAGAGCTACATAAGGAAAGACACAGAGAAGGGGACAGAATATGCAGCAGTGAATGAACTGACAGTAGTCAGCCACTCGTAACTGACTGCTTGTATCAGGATCAGTGAACCACAGCTGACAAAGACCCTATTCTGCCTCCAAGTGGCTGCCTTAGAAACACTAGTGTAATCTGGTTAAAAGAATAGAAATCATAATGGGAAGGCAAACTCGGTACCTAAATAAGCCAACTGAAATCAAATGTGTCAGACAGATATCACAGCCTCGCTGTAAACTACCTCACAATGTCCTGTTCAGGCTGAACGCAGAAGAAGAAGAAAGAGAGAAAAATAGAGAGATAGAAATAGCAATAACAGCAACAAACAAAAAAAGAGAGAGAAAGAGAGCATACATAAATGAGAATGCCATAGTCAGTTAACTATTTCAGCTCACAAAAGACAATTTCAAATGAAGCTAAATTAGTGAACTGCCTAATACTTCAAAATGACCTTGAAGAGAAAGTAAGGAAGGAGAACATTAACTGGATATAACAATTAGGTTTTCTTTTTTTTTTGTCTGTGGCCATTACTTATCACAGGGTTTCTTCACATCATGTACTTTCAATGCCGATCACAGAACAGTTAATGGCTTCCTAGACCTATCAGAACTTTTCCAGTAGAATGTGATGTGTATCAACCATTCTAAGGTTTGTTTTTCCCATAATCACACACGTCACTAGTTAATGGAGCTTCTCTAACTAAATGACTGTTTATAACTTCCACAATTATGTCACATTAATTCGTAACAAAATGTATAACTTATAAACATATATCTTCTTCTTCTTCATCGTACGCAGTCAGACAGTAACCATAATTTTTTCGAAAAAAGCGGCGTTCATCCTGAGGCTGTCGACACTGCCATAGAGCTTGTCTTGTGGTTCCACTGGTGATGGCCACATCTGCTCTCTCTGATCCTCGTATGTCGGGCAGTTCTGCAGCAGATGCTCAGCGGTCATTTTCTCAGTACCACATGGGCATTCGTCGGTACCACCTATCTTCAATTTGTTGAATAGGTGGTACCTCAGTCTATTGTGGCCAGTGCGAAGTCTGAAGACAACGACCTGCTCTCTTCAGTTCAACTGGTAATAGGCATCGTTTTTGGATAAACATATATGAAACCAGATACTTCATATTTGTAATTCAAAATTCAGATACCTTTCTCAAATTAGATAGGTCTAGATTAGATATTAGGAAATATTTTTTTAGTCAGAGAGTGGTGAATGCTTGGAATGCATTGTCACAGGTGGTAGTGGAGGCAGGGACAATTAATGCATTTAAGAATAAATTGGATGCGCATAGCTTTTACAGCAAGGTAATGTAAATGAAACTAGTTGTATACAGACTCTGCTGAGTCTTCTAAACCAATATAATGACGTTAAGTTAAGTTAATGGAAAAAAAACATTTTTCAACTTACATCTGGCAACTTCAAAGTCTTTCCTCAAAGCATTAGGACTACACCAAACATCCACTATTGCATTCAGACTTTGCTGGTCATAAATGTCAGTAATGTAAGTACCATACACAATCTGAAATGACAAACAATAAAAGCTTAACAACATATATTTGTAGCAGCTTGGTCAGATAGTAAAGGCAACAAATGAAACTTGATCTGGTAAGCAAGATGAAACACTTGTGACACAACAGATCATAATGTCCTTCTATTGTCCCGCTCGTAAAAACTACAAAAACCACAAAATACTATCCCTACAGTGTATTTTCATATTTCTGGGTCCATTGGGGGAGAATTTGAAGGGTTGGGAAAAAATGACAGTTTGCCCCTGCAGTTGCACTACGCTGTATAGACTAGGTTTTTGTTTTACCTATCTATACCTTACCATCCCTTGGTTAGCTGCTCCTCTGTTTGGACTGTCGCCACCCACTTCCATAGTTTATAATATTATGTAGACAAGGCTAAGGGAGGGGACGTTTTCTTATACTGTGCAAATTCAGTTAATATAACGATCAAAGATGATTTATCATCTAGTAACAACAATGAAAGTGTATGGGGAGAAATAGAAAGTAGGGGTGAAAAAACAGTGATTGGAGTATGCAATAGATGTCCATCAAGTCAAACAAAGGAAGATGAGGAGCTGATTAGTAACATAGCAAAGGCAAGTACAAGGAAATTATTATTAATGGGAGATTTCAACTTTCCAGAAATAAAATGGGATATAACAGAAGCACTTGTAGAACCAAAACCTTTTGTTAAGTGCATAACTGACCATTTTTTTAATTCAACATGTAGATGCAGCCACCAGAGCCAAAAACACTCGACTTAGTTTTTACTACAGAGAAAAATATAGTTGAAATCATTACCATTGGGGAACTGCTTGGCTCAAGTGACCATCAGATCACCCGTTGGGATCATATAGCAGGGAAAGAAGTAAACATAAACTTAGTGAACATACAACTAAGGCAGATACTCTAAGGCAGATGTTAAGAGAACGAAAGAGGCAGTGAGCCACATAATCTGGAAAGATATTGTCGGAGGAACAGATGTTGAACAAGAGTAGGAGAGTTTTAAAACAGTTCTAGAAAAGCTAAAAGAAGAATGTGTTTCATGTAGGGAGGTAAACCTCAAGCGTAAAAAGTGGATAACTAGATTTGTAGTTAAATGTAGAAGAGCTAAAAATAAACTATGGAATAAATATATAGACTCAGGTAAATCAAAAGAAACACATTTAAAATATTTGGACAAGCAGAACACAGCTCAGAAAGTGAATAAAACAGCAAAAATAGACTTTGAAAAAACTTTTTCATAGTATCAAGACTGATAGTAAAAGCTTCTTTTCTTATGTTAGAAATAAACATAGAACGAAAGACAAAGTAGGCCCTCTCATAGACAGTATAGGTAAAATAATAAGTGAGAATAGGGAGGCAGCTAATCTATTCAATCTGTACTTTGGCAGTCCACACAAAAGAAGGCTGCTCCAAGATCCCAGAGCCTATAGATATTTTTAAAAGAGATACGGATACAGCGAGATTAAGATCAATCTGTATTACAAAGGAAATGGTTTGAAAAAAATTGGATGGGTTGAATGTTGATAAATGTCCAGATCAAGACGGTATTCATCCAAAATTGCTGTTTGAAATTAGAGACCAACTAGCAAAACCATTGTCAATATTATGTTCTCAATCACTTGCAAACGGGATTGTTTCACGGGATTGGAAAGATGCAGGAGTGATCCCCTTATTCTTCTTCTTCTTCTTCGTACGCTGTCAGCCGTCAACTCGAATTTGTTAGAAGAAAGCAGCTGTCATCCTGAGGCTGTCGACACTGCCATAGAGCTTGTCTAGTGTTGCCACTGGTGATGGCCACATGTGCTTTCTCTGGTCCTCGTACGTCGGGCAATTTTGCAGCAGATGTTCAGCGGTCATTTTCCCTGTGCCACACGAGCATTCATCAGTGCCACCTATCTTCAATTTATTGAATAGATGGTACCTCAGTCTGTTATGATCCCCTTATTCAAATTGGAAAAAAATAAGATCCAGCAAATTATAGACCGGTGAGTTTCTTCTTCTTCTTCTTCTGCGTACACAGTCAGACAGTAACCATTATTTTCTCGAAAAAAGCGGCGGTCATCCCGAGACTCTCGCCACTACCATAGAGCTTGTCTTGCAGTTCCACTGGCAATGGCCACATCTGCTCTCTCTGATCCTCGTATGTCGGGCAGTTCTGCAGCAGATGTTCAGTGGTCATTTTACCAGTACCGCACGGGCATTCGTCGGTACACCCTATCTTCAATTTGTTGAATAGGTGGTACCTCAGTCTGTTGTGGCCAGTGCGAAGTCTGAAGACAACGACCTGCTCTCTTCGGTTCAACTGGTAATAGGCATCGTTTTTGGTGTAACCAGTATGTTCGGTTTCCCATTTGGTCATGTATCTGGCTTTGATAAGCCGTTTTGACTCTTCGTACGTCATACTGGTATCTGTTTGTGGTAGCCTTGCACCTTCTTTTGCCCCGGTGAGTTTAACGGGCATAGTCTGTAAATTGTTAGAGTCAATAATAAAAGAAAAAATTGTAATGCATTTAGACAAGTTAAATCTAATTAGAAAGAGTCAGCATGGGTTTACTAGAAGGAGATTGTGCTTAACAAACCTATTAGAATTCACGGAGGAGGTTACTAAAATGATAGATAAAGGGGAGCTAGTGGATGTTATTTCTACAGATTTTGCTAAGGCCTTTGATAGAGTACCTCTTCAAAGATTATTTAGAAAGTTAAAATCACATGGAAAGGTGGAGAAGATGCCAAATGGATTGAAAATTGATCAACGGGAATAAGGCAGAGAGTGGGCATAAATATAGAGTACTCTGAGTGGTGTGAAGCAAAAAGTGGTGTGCCACAGAGTTTGGTTTTGAGACCAATTTTGTTCTTGATATATATATATAAATGATTTAAACATTGATATGGGATCGAATAAAATCCGGCCTACAGTGTCTAGAGAAGAGAAGAATTCAAGGTGACAATACAGGTTTATAAGATAATCAGAGGAACGGATACATTAGACAATAACACGTTTTTCAAAATACAACCACCTACACGATCAAGAGGGCATAACTACAAATTAACTAAAAAAAAAGGTCCAGATTAGATATTAGGAAATATTTTTTTAGTCAGAGAGTGTCATTGTCACAATGAAGTAGTGGAGGCAGGGACAAAGAATAGATTGGATGTGCATAGCTTTTAGAGCAAGGTAATGTAAATGAAACTTGTTGTATACAGACTCTGCAGAGTCTTCTAAACTAGTATAAAGACGTTAAGTTAAGTTATAATGTCTCCATCTTGAGTGTTGACAAATCAAACAAATCAGCTCGATGAACCTCATCATGATTAGGAGAGTCGACCCAAATAAATTTCTGAAGATTTGATCCCTTCATCTATGCTATACACATCCTAGGCATCTGATGGGATGACTACATCTGCAGCATGTAGGTTTCTGCTAAGACAGGGCTCCACCAAATCTCGGAAACACTGGACCGCCATCTGGTTTCTTTGTTCAGTCGTGTCATGTGGCTGGGCCGCGAGACTCCATCCCATAAGGTACTTTACAGATTGCTTCTCAGCACCAAAGGGCTTTCCCAAACCAACTGGAGGCTATGAAAAAGGCCTTCCCTACACAGTGTGGCTTCAGCACATATCAGCCTCCCCCTTCATTCTGGATGAGCAGTCGGCCATGGATGTGGCTGATTGATGCAACAGGCCTCAGATACCCAAGCAAACTTAATATTATTATCTATGCTATTTACTAATATGCTTGGCAATAGTACAAACAACACAAATACAATAATTAGTACTCACCTCAGACAACATGTACCGAATACCAGACCAAGATGTTGTTCTAGGAGCCAATGTACCATCGGCTGCCATGACAAACAGAGGATCTTTGAATTCTCCAGCCGAGAAACTCACTGCTTCCTGAAATGAACAAGACAGAAACATTCTCAAGATGTTATTGTTAAATATTATATATTTTACAAATGACGCCATTATTCAGAAGTTTATCTTCTCTGTAGGAAACAGAAACATGAAAATATGTTTGTTCTGATATGTCAAGCAACACTTAATATGTGTATTGCAATGAGCATAATGTGTAACATTTCACATGTTTTTAAGATCATAAATATTTCTTAATAAATATTCAAATGTATCAATGTACAGAAATTATTTTGTGTGCATCTTACATTTTATGTCAATAACTATATCTTTCTCTTTTTATGTACAATTCTTACTTAGAAACAATGCACAAAAACACATACACAATTTTTTTGCACACTATAATATATATATAAATATTGTTTAAAATAACTTTTGCATAAAATTACAATTAAGTTGAAGCACCTGAAGTTCTCTGATTCCAATTGGTGCGAAGTCATGAGGAATATTCCATCCCCCAGAGCCGAAGCGTGTCCTTAGGTGTATTGCTGCATGAAGGTAACACAAGTTGTGCAACATGGCTGGCCACTCAGATCTGCTCGATTGTTTGAGAATGTCAGGCTCCATCCAAAGCAAGCTACGGAAAAGGCTGTCTCTCATGACCTGCATTTAATGAACACAAAGTAAAAAGACTCTCACTACATGGTTCAAACTGAAACTGATAGAACCTGTAAAGCATTTCTAAAGGTTACCCCAACAACATAAGAAATACTGACATCCAGGCAAATAAAAAATAAACAAAAATGAAAGACATCAGGTGTTATATATATTTATCATTATTATACAGAGCGGAAATGTGGATGAGTAAATATTTGGAGGAATAAATAATGGCCATTGAAATGTGAATATACAAAAGAATGGGTCACATTTAGTGGAAAGTAAAGCAAATCAATAAAGAAGTCCTAACGAGATTACGAATTGGAAGGGAAACACTGAAAGCCATAAAAATTAGGCAAATCAAATAGTTTTGGATTTATAGAGAGAAACACAATACACAATACACTGCTGAAAACTCAACTAGAGTAAAAGGTTGAATGCAGCCAGGCAAGAGGAAATCAGCGCTATTAGTGGTCCAAAAGGTGCAAATATCACAGTCAAGCTATAAACTACGACACAATGCATTCTGTTCTCTGGACTATATCTTACTGCTTGCAAAGCCCTTTTCAGGGTTTGGAAGCGGAAGATTGAGAACGTTCAGGGTTTGGAAGCGGGAGATTGAGAACGTTCAGGGCTTGGTAGCGGGAGATTGAGAACGAATGAAGTAGAAGAAGAAGAAGAGGGAGAGCAACATCAAGAGATGAAATAATAACAGTCTGACATAGTGTACCATTAAGACAAGAAACATTAAATTAAAAATATAATGTAAATATAGTACACTGATGATTGATTGACATCCTGTCAATCTCGAGAGACAATGGACCACACTAAAGAGGAGACTTAGCCAGTTGTTGCCCTTGCTTTCGCTGCACATATTTGGAGTCTGCATCTTGTCTTCCCCTGCTTGCAGACCAACACACAAAGCCTGTCTCCAGCCGGGTTTGGCTTTGGCAAGTTCCTCTCAGTTGCAGGTGTTCATATCCAACGCTTTCAGGTCACGCTTGCAAACATCTTTGTAGTGGAGGAAGTGTCTGTATTTGTTACGCTCACCCGTGGTCAGCACTCCGTATAGGATATCTTTTGGTATTCGCTCATCCTCCATTCTGCACACGTGACCAAGACACCGCAAGCAGCGCTGGTGGAGGAATGTAACTAAACTAGCAATCTTTGATAATATTATTAGAAAATAAATAATCTTCTTCATAATTAGATTAGCACAATGGTAGAGCACTTGTTTTCATGGCAATGGTATGGTGTTCAACTCCCACTACTGGCAGCTCTAGTTGACTCAGCAGCTGTAATTGAGTGTCTGGCTGATGGCTAGGAAAGGGAACTGGCCACCCCACCTCACAAAGCTGTGGCTTAGTACAATGAAAGCTCTAACACTTCATGCCCGACAGCAGAATCTGCTATTGGATTACTTTTACCTTTACTCTATATTGTCAGTTAAATGAATCAATATGAATAAGAAATGCCAGCTTGGTTGTTAGTGAAAACACCTTTTCAAAGGTAGTCAGACTAAGTGTATTTATCCCAGACTGTTCCAAACCCTTGACATAGTTATGTATAAACCATTAGCGATGTGTTTTGTTTAATTAAAATTATATAAAAAATTTTTTGGACTTAAAAAAAAAAGTGCAATGCAAAATCAACGAGAACAAAAATAATGTAAAAATAATTGCATCATTAAAAAAAAAGATGAATCATCGAAGAAATAGTGAGAAACAGGGAAAAGCAAATTACAGAGAGAAATGATGACCTGAATTCCTCTTAAAGTGAAACTTTCAGCTGCCATGAAATAGCAATGAAGTAGTAGAGAAAGCAGTATGAATGTAATGCTACACAACTTCTTCATTTTAAATATTATAGCTAAGAAAATAAATTCATCTGCTTAACAGGGTCAAAGACACAATAAATAAGACAACAGCAGTAAGCAACTCATAGCTGACTTCTTGCATCATGGTCAGTGAACTAGAGCTGTCCAACACCCTATTTCAGTACCAAGTAGAGGCGCTAGAAACAGATTGCATCAGTGCAGCATGGCTGAGAGAATAGCGATCAAAGAGGGAATGCAAACCTACTCCCAAAAATGTCAGTGTTGAAGTCAGATATGTTGAACTGAAAGATGCAGATATCGCAGTTATGTTGTAAACTATGACACAAAGTAACAAAACATAATTTTAATTAAGGATGAATGAAGAATAAAAAGAAAATGAACAAGCTTTATTTTTTGCTTTTTTAAATAATTTTCTAATAAGAACATGGTAATATATAATCATAAATAATTAATTTAATATTTTTGTTTTGTATGTGTTCTTTTTCCCCCAATTGCAATTTTTAAAATATTGAATCCACTAATACCATGAATTAATTAGGATAATCAGCAATCTATTATATATTAAAGCAACATATTTCTTTAACCACATCACCATACTGAGAGGTGAGAAATCTTGTTTGGGTGGGGTGGGGTGGGGGGAAGCTTCTCTGCTAGAATGAGAGGGAGGGTTAATGTTGAGCAGAACAGGGCATACATGACAACAGCTTCCAGTATGTAAATGGAGATTGAGGAAGTGATTTCAACTCAGAGGTGGTTATCTGAGACTTCTTTAATAAGCGTCATCATTGTCTTAGACTAAATCCTTGCTTCTAAAAGTATAAAAAAGGCTGACTATGACATGAGTAAATAGATGACAATCAAAGCTTCAGGATCTTGTATGGATTTGTCCTGGTCATGAAGAGGTTTGCAGAAATGGAAGAGTTGATACCCTGGCCTTGAAGGCAGTAGCAATGTGGACATTAAAAATGGATAGTGGTGACATTTTTAGTTGATCAACAACCACCTCTTGGAGGATGACATTGCAATCGATCAACTGGCAATCCACAGATTGCAAAGATTTTAAATCAATTATGTGTCGAGCAGAGAATTATCTGAGAGGACATAGCAGGAGTGTGTACAGCCAGTGAGCTACAGGAACCATCAGTATCTACACCGTTTGTCATTTGCTAAGATGGATTGTGCACTTATGGGTCTGTCTGAAGTGCAGCAACATAAATTCTTACCAGAACAGACAACCACACCAGATATGGCCTAACCACCCAACAGTAGACACCACTTTCCCAGGGCCAAAAAATATAGAAGTCCCACAAACATTTAGATCGTCACAAAAAAACCATTAAAATGATAACAACAACAATGGGGTACAAACAGAAAGAAAACAAATAATATTCATTGCATGAAGAACTCATTATTATTGTCATTTAAAGGAATTTTGAAATAAAATATTTATTGAAAAAAAATTAGCTTCGTTCATATCCTGACCAATATATTATTAAAAAATGCATACAATACTTTAACCAACCTTTGGCGAGTCCACACATACTTTTATGGAGTTCTGAAGCAGCTGGACAGGAATAACTGATGATCCAACATGACATGATATCCACAGGCGAAAGTTGGAGTCACATTGCTGACGTCCTTCATTAAGAATGGACTCTATTGAATTCAAGAGGTGTGGGCTGTTGTGTGCATTGTGCAGTAGCACCAATGTACCCTAGTGGAATATAAAACTAGGAAATTGAGTTGGTGCACATAAAATAAGAAGGTCATGTGACCTGGATATAGTAAAGACATCATGGTTTTTTACACTTTTCTCAGAGTGATCAGAGGTGACTACACAATCCAGTTTTGGCACAAAATCCAACAGCATGTTTGGAGCTAGAATTATGGGTATTGTTAGTTGGAACCAGACCTGAACTAAACTTGGCTTTAAGAGAAGAAAATGTGTGCTGTTTGTCAACATAACTTGTCTTGGTTTTACTGAATCAAGTAGCTAGATGCAGTCAAGCTAACTTGTCTTGTCTTGGTCTGGCTGAATCAAGTAGCAAGATGCAGTCAAGATAACTTGTCTTGTCTTGGTCTGGCTGAATCAAGTAGCAAGATGCAGTCAAGATAACTTGTCTTGTCTTGGTCTGGCTGAATCAAGTAGCAAGATGCAGTCAAGATAACTTGTCTCGTCTTGGTCTGGCTGAATCAAGTAGCAAGATGCAGTCAAGATAACTTGTCTTGTCTTGGTCTGACTGAATCAAGTAGCTAGATGCAGTCAAGCTAACTTGTCTTGTCTTGGTCTGGCTGAATCAAGTAGCAAGATGCAGTCAAGATAACTTGTCTTTTCCTGGTCTGGCTGAATCAAGTAGCAAGATGCAGTCAAGATAACTTGTCTTGTCTTGGTCTGACTGAATCAAGTAGCAAGATACAGTCAAGATAACTTGGCTTGGTCTGGCTGAATCAAGTAGCAAGATGCAGTCAAGCTAACTTGTCTTGTCTTGGTCTGGCTGAATCAAGTAGCAAGATGCAGTCAAGATAACTTGATGATAGACAAAGTTGCATTAGATGACCAGCATATTCTGAAAGTCTCACAGTGCTCTATACATTCCACTCCACATTGTTGGAAGTGGTCTTTTAAACCTTGTACCTGCTGTTAGTTTCTTCAGCATAGCTAACAGGGACCCACATTAATCAACCTTTGGTACACAGACCTATACTTAGTGAGAGCTAGTCTAGAGGTAATTTCAGTAATAATTTATTTGAAGTCTGACACTGAAAAATCCATTCTTATTTAGTTAGGATGGTCCTCTCTAAACTGAATCTCAATGAGAACTCTTTGGAGGTCTTAATTTTACAAAATGTATTCACAAAGACTTGTTCTTCTTCTGTGTTCGTTCTCAATCTCCTACTACCAAGCCCTGAACAGGGCTTTACATGTAGCAGGATGTAGTCCGGAGAACAGAATGCATTGTGTCACTAGTTTACAGATTGACTGCGATATTTGCACCTTTCGGTACGATACATCCGTCTTCGGCAAGACACAAAGACTTAAATGCTTCTGTAGATTTATAATTATAATATTTTGTGTAAAGAACCTTGAAGAGGAATGAGAGTTAAAAAAGAGAGTAAGGCGGACAAAAATGTATATAACATTAAAGTACATATTTCATGGCTTTCACTACCTAAAGGAGTAAGACAACTTTTTTGCTTTTTTTGTCTTCTGATCTCTTTTTACCTCAATCATTCCTTTCAGAATTTTTTTCTTGACTGCTTTTTCATCTGCTACATTGTTGTCTGTCAGCATGATTGTCAGGTAACGACTCTGTCTCTTGCTGGAGAAGTCCTGGAACATCTTCACTGTTATTTCTGCTTCTGTACCAAACAGAAAGACTATGGGAAGTGTAGGTGTACTTTGCTTTAAAACTGTGGTGAGGTCTAACGAGACATCGGTGATGTACCTTCACAAAAGAATGCAAAGAGAAGATAAGTATATATCATTAAATGAATTATGCTGCTTTACTGTGCCAGAATGAAAATAAATGATTTGGATAAACATAAATCGTAAAACAGAAAAACATATGTATTTTGCATTTCAAAACCCCAAATGCTTCAATGCAATAAACAACAAAAAGGATTATAAAATGAGAAAGAGCTTAAGTATTTCCATGGAGTAGTGTATAGTAAAAACACACAAAATCTTAATTCTTCCCAAATTTGATGATTTACAAATTGGTTTGTAAACAATTTCATTCAATCTAATTAGTTTTTTGTACATATTTCAATATTTCAAACAATTAATGTAAGATATATAATCGCAATAAAGAACAGGTTTGTACACACACATATTTCACACAAATAATGTAAGATGTATAGTGGAAATAAAAAACAGGTTTGTACACACACACATTTTATACAAATAATGCACAATGTATAATTGAAATAAAGAACAGGATTGCGTCAACTAAATATTGCTTTCAGAAAAATAACAATTAAACTTAATAAAAAAAAATGACACAGGGAATTGAAGTGAAAGGGAAAAAAACTACAGTGTTAATTATAGTCATTATTGTTTTCTGGATGTGGCTCTTAGAAAAATAAAGAAGAAATAGAAAAAAAAACCACTTTCTGGTCTGGACAATAACATAATTTCTGAAGGGAATAAGATGTATTTTTATTAATAAATAAAATTAAAACATTACAAAAAGGCAGTGTTAAAATATCATTGCTAACTAAAATAAAATGGAAATGGACAACATGTATTTCACAGATTCTTAGACAGAAGCACCTGGATAGCCTTCTAATAACTGGTGAGACTGAAGCAGAACCAAAGATAGACAGAGGAAATATATGAGACAAATACAAAATAAAGACTAGAAAACAAAGAACATCTGAAATGCTTGAAGAGCAGTTGGTTGTAGAAGGAAATGACTGTTAACTCCAAATGGTAAAACATAATGAGGAATATGGTTAAAGTTTGATATTGTTGATATTTTATCCCTTTCTAAATCAAGAGTACAGTAAATATCCACATAGTTATTCTAGTGGGGATTCCGTGGCGAAGTGGTTAAGCCATCGGCCTCATGATCAGGTGGTGTGGGTTGGACTCGGGGCTCCGCCGTCTATTTCATGACTGCTTGATGTGGAGTCCCCTTTATCTCGCAGTCGCTCGCTAGTCGTCTTGTCCTTGACTTGCCACTGGGGTGGGGCGGTTCGAGACGAGAGAGTGAGGATAAAAAGTAGCGCAGTTAATACTTACTAAAAATAGCACCAGCAAAATTAATTATGCCATCATCGTCTACGATGGACGGTGGCCTTTGCCTTTGCTTTGCCTATTCTAGTGATATCACTTTGTTATTTGGAGATATCACTTTCTCATTTGGACAGTACTCTGATATTCTTGCAGTTTAAAAAAATACAATGTTTGTACCAAAAAGCCCATTAATTTACAAATGAAAGCAGTGATAACTTCAGGTATCTTGGCCCCTATGTGTCTGTAAAATGTATAGAACATTATACATTATATTGCAGTTACCATTAACTTTTCTACTTATCATTTTTTCAATTGATGTATTTATACATTTGTCATCTTTTAAACATAACTTATAACAATAAGTGTAGTTTCATATTTTAAATAGTAAAATACAATAAAATGTAATATCTTTGAAACTTCTTTCATTCTGGAAAAGATACATTCTAATATTCTTAGTCTGCTTCTACGCATCAGTAAAACTGACAGACATCACCACAAGAGCTAGGGGTTATAATAGATCATACAGTTAAGGTGAGTGAGCAAGTCCTGGTAGCAGTGAAAAAGGCAAATGCAATGTTAGGTGTATGATAAAAAGAAATATTAAACATAGGAGTAAGAAAGTGATAGTCAAACTGTATAAAGCATTAGTTAGATCTAGATTGGAGTACTGTGTACAGATGTGGAGTCCTTATCGTGGAGAGGATATAAACAGGCTGGAAAGAATACAAAAAAGAGTGACAAGGCTGAGAGTGAGATTCCAGAATTACAGTTATGAGGAAAGACTCAGAAAAACCAGGCTACAGTGTCTAGAAAAGAGAAGACAATACAGGTTTATGAGATAATCAAAGGAGTGGATAAATTAGATTATAACAAGTTTTTCAAAATTCAAACACCTACAAGAACAAGAGAGCATAGCTACAAATTAACTAAAGAAAGGTCCAGATTTGATATAAGGAAATATTTTTTTGTCAGAGAGTGGTGAATGCTTGGAATGCACTGCCACAGGAAGTAGTGGAGGCAGGGACAATTAATGCATATAAGAATAGATTGGATATGCTTAGCTTTTAGAGCAAGGAAATGTAAATGAGACTGGTTGTGTACAGACTGTGCATAACCTCTAAACCAGTATACAAATGTTAAGATAAGTTAACAGAGACAATTATTAAGCAATACTCACTTTTTGCCCACCACATGGCTAATGAAGTAAGAGCTGGCATGTAGTAACCTGTCACTTCGAACAGCTCGCACAATGCATAACCTCTGTATGGCTTTCAGGGTATCATCTAGTTTGTCTGGTAGAGCCAGAGTCTCTGGAGCATCACTTTCACACAAGTTTCTCCACAATGTCTCTCGTCCATCTCTGGACATGCGATCAAATGTATCTTTAAACCACTCAAAATGAGTTGCCAGAATCTAGTTTGGGTAAAAAAAAGAGGGTGGCATAGCAAAACAGTAAGTTCACAACCCAAATTTGTTTGTGTTCAGAATCATAAAACAGCAAGGTTACTACCTTATGAGAAGTACACCCATTAAACAAAACTGTGTTGAAGTCAGATGCTCTGAGCCAAGGTCACTACCTTAACAGAAGTACACCCATTAAACAAAACTGTGTTGAAGTCAGATGCTCTGAGCCATCAAGTGCAAAACGCAATTGATTATTTATTTATTTGTTCAATTTATCATCTTCTTCTTCTTCTGCATTCATTCTCAATCTCCCACTACCAAACCCTGAACAGGGTTTGCAAGTAGCAGGATGTAGTCCGGAGAACAGAATGCGTTGTGTCACTAGTTTACAGCTGGACTGCAATTTTGCACCTTTCAATCTGACTTATCCGACTTCAGTAGTATAATTTATCATAATACTTTACAAGCACACCTGCCTAAATAGTATAGCATCTCTCATTAGATATAAAGGATACGTATAGCACAAATTTGAAAATTCAGAGCCTTACGCAAATCTTGACAGAAAATAATATCTACCATCATTCTTAAACTCAGGTGTTTTTCCTAATATTGGAGGTCCACCAAGGAGAATTATAGATCCACTGTCTAAACATAAAATGCCCATCTAGAAAGAGTAGTTGCTGATCATGTATATTGGAAAAAAATAAATTTAAAGTTACTAAAAAATGCAACAATTAGAACCACAAATCTTTGTTCCAAGAAACAAAGAAACAAAAATAGAAAAAGATAAGGTGGCATAGATAGTAGTGTTTTATTTGTTAGGTATTTTTGTCTTATTTTTGTGAGCATGGCTCTTTCAACCAGTCCATTTGACTATATCAGTGGATTTTAACCATCTTTTTGATGTGGCAGCGAACCTTTGATTAACCTTAGTTATCATCCTCATTATATAGCATGTCCTTTGTAGAATGTCGCTCTCATGACAGCCAATCTGTATGACACTCAATCCCTGGCCAGCTCTCATCCCTCAGCAACTGTCAACCCCTAACACCTTTGTAATGTCACTTTTTCATTTTCTCCTCTGTCTTTCTCCACCTTTTTTGCCAGGTACTATACCATCCAGTATCAATCTTTCTAGGCCAATATGACATTTTATGTAGCCAAAGTATGTTAATTTCCTTAATGTAATGTTGCTTACTAGCCAGTTTTGTTCTATATCAAGATCCTGTAAGATTTCTGAGTTTTTCTTTTTCCCTATCCACAGTATTTTGAGCACCCTCCTTTAACATTTTAGCTCAACGGATTCAATCTTCTTCCATAGGGTTTGAATGGTTGACCACGTCTCGCATCCATATGTTGCCACCAGGAAGATGCAAGTCCTCAGGATCTCTATTTTTTGTCATTTTGTTAGTGTCCAATTAAAAGGTTACCTCTGCAGTGCCTTTTCCTTATTTCTTTTTGGCAATCTCTGCTGTTTCTCAAACTACCATTTTCTCAATTATTGTTTTAATTTTTCAGAAATGCCTTTTAAAGTTATGGATTCTTTGCTTTAGAAATGATTTGTTATTTGATCAGTCTAATGTTCATGCACCTGGATTACTCGTGAATATTCAACACACACCCGATTCATACTTTGACTGGGACACATAATACAAAAGGTAAATGTAAAGGAATTGACACAAGATTATAGGAGATACACGATGTAGTAGGTACAACAATTTTTTTTCTTTCCAATTTCCATCTGCACATTAATGTTATTTAAGTAATGCTTCATACTAATATATAATCCTTTATTATGAGTATTGCAAGTCATAGATAATTAATAGTAACCTCCTCCTCCGCCCTGGAAGAGGCCTGGAACCACGCCACAACTGTGGGTCATGGATGTGGCCGACCGACGCAACGGTCCTCAGACGCCTAAGCGAATAATATTATTATTATTGATAATTATGTGTCTTACGATGTTTAGATAATAATTTTGACTCAATTTGTTCAATATTTATTAATTTTATTTAGAATAAAGCTTTGATGTTTGGAATTTCTGCATTTTGGTTCAAATTGGCAAAATTAGCTTGGACTGAAAAGGGTTAACTTATCCAGACTTTACAACACTACAAGCCTTTACACTTCTGTTACTCTTAAAATCTGAGTTACACAAAATAAAGTAATCATGAATCAAATAAATGATTACTAACATAATCAATTCATCTTTATGTTGAATTTATAACCTAGCAAATAAAAGAAGGTATGATCTACAAAAAAAGTTTGCAATGATGAAATCACACAGATAAGATACTGATAATTTATTCCTTTTTTGTTTACTACCTGCAAATTATGGAACTGGTCATCTGTCATCCAATCAAATGGTTTCTTGGACTGTGTAATGTGTGGGTCAGTATTCTGGCTGCCTGTATTGGTTGACATAACAACAGTGCTGTAGTTAGGGGAGATAACAAACTCCCTCTCACCTTGGCCAACATTTCCTTGTGAGTCTTCAACCTGAAAGAAACAGTAAACAGATATTGATCCAGTTTCATGAAGTGTTACATCTATAATAATGTTTCTTGATGCTTTTGACAAAGCATTGTCTGAGATAACCTGTCTTGTGATATTGATGAACTAGTGCATTAAAATATTTGATAACAGCCAATTAAATAATGTTATTATAAGTGGGGAACAACACAATTATCTTTTTTAGAAAATTGGATCACAACATAAAAATATACAAAAATGTCCTAATATAGCCAAAAGGATCCTGTCCATAGTTGTTCAGAGTGTGACTGCCAAAAGGAACACTTGACTTCACATAATCATTGTTCTCCTATCATAAAATGTAGAAGTCTTTTTTTTTCTTGCATTTTAAAGTTTCTACAGGATGGGGTATCCGACCACATGTCAGCTAAAAGAAACAATAACCAAATAGCACCTAAAATCAATCACAAACAGTCCCACATTTATCTCTAAGTTGATAGTCTCTTTCAGTCATCACTGACTACAGGATGATGTGACCTTGGAGTGGTAACTCTTTACTTAGTTTTTGGTTGTCTTTTTCCTGATGATGTGGCTGTTTCATGTCTCTGTGATTCAAGAGCTTCTTTTCACCAAGTCTGAGATGCATCTTCAGGATAAAACTCTATGTGAATCTATCTGCAGCTTTGTCTTATCATATTAGACTTATGTCTAGTGCCTTTATGCCCCACTTACACACATCTATAAACCTCAGCTGTGGTTGTTGACTGTCTTTTGTTATTCACCAACTGTTCATAGAGAATATCTTTGGGGATGTGACCATCTTCCATTCGATGAACATGACCAAACCATCATAGTCTTCACTACCTAAGTAGAATGTACATGCTTGAGAGACTGGTGTGAGATTACACCTCGCATTTGTCACTCAGCCCCACCATGTAAATCTAATGATGGATTGCAGACACTTTAGATGGAAGGTGTAAAGCATTACTTTTGTTTGGCATAGTTTGCCCACATAGTGTTACCATATATTAACGTGCTGATGACACATACATTGTAAATCATGATGTTGGTTTTACTTGATAGTATCTGGTTTTCCCAATCATGTATTGTGAGGCCAGCAAATGTGGCAGCAGCTTTGCCAATACGATTAAATTACTGGGTCTCGAGAGAGCTTATTTCTAAAGTAAACTATTCAAATTGACTAAACAAAATAAAGTTACAGTATATCATATTTCAAAGCATTAGACTATTTACTATTTTCAAACAGCCATTTAAAAAATTGACAGCATTTTCAGAAAAAAATATAAAATGTTAATGAATAATGAAAATATTAAATATATACTGTATCATAAATCTACTGGAAAAAGGTATGTATGTTATTTCCTTAGGTTTGACAACTTCAAATCAATTTTGGGCCGAGCAATCTTACATTCTGTCATTGTGGTGCCGGCACTCTTAATCGGAGATACTACTGCCAAATGATTATATGTTTACAGGTTATTTTAGTGATTATTTTATGTAAATTTCTACTTTTATGATATGAGATATTTTTTGCAGCAAACTATGTTTTATCAACGCACAGTACTTGATAGCTATATTTACTGAGAAATTTCAAAACATGTTCCCAATGCTTTCTGACTTCTGACGCCTTTGAAACTTTGCACACGCATATCACACAAAAAGTTTATTTTAAGAAAAATTGCACTGTGCAACCTCACCAATAGCATAGGAAAATATATTATTGGTGACATGGAACAGTGCATTTTAATATATAATAGGAAATTCTAAAAAAATTATTATAAATTTATTAAATCACTGTAGGAAGTTTATGCACAGATATTGACATTTTCATTCAGTGAGCAGTAAGCTAGATCTAGATTGTGCCATTTGATGTCAGCTATTTGTTTATTTTACTTTTTGGATTAATGTCAGAATGTCATAAGAGGAGATGTGCATATTGTAAGAGGTTACATGTAGTGTAGCAATAATTTGTCTCTAGAGTGCATATTTGTTTACAAACATTATTGTAAATGAAATAATAATTAATGTTGGCTACATATGCAATTGGATGGCAAGTATTGAATTATTTATACCTTATTTATTGAATGCAGATTCATCAAGATTGTTCCTACTGAAGTTATTAAATGACATTAAACTGAAGTATTTTCATTGTTTGGTAGGTAGGAATTACTGATATAGAAATATTTCAAAGTTCTGTGTTAAGTTTCATTTCATGATTTTTTTTGTCTACAGTATATTTTCTGATGAATTTCTTAACCCATGAAAGGTTTTTATTGATTTATTGAAATAAATAATAATTAATATAAAATCAACATGAGATAATAAAAAAACATGAACACTGATGAACTGGTCCATATTACAAGAAAACACCTTAATTAAGATGACATTAAAATACAAAAAAATGGTTTAACTAGGAACATAACTCAGGATATGCTACATATATATATTAACCCACCCCATTTCTAAAGCCAGTTGGAGAAATATGGTCTGCAAGTTGAAACAATGTACTCACTGAAGTGGATGCACAAAGACAAATATTGCATGTGATTCAAAAATGCCGGTTGAGTTGGCTGGGTCACAAAATGAGACATGAAAGTCTTCTGCAGAAGATACTAGAGGGCAAGATTCAAGGAAAGAGAAGACACAAGGGGCCAAGACTCACCTTTACATATCAGGCATGCAGGGACATTAAAGTACGAACATGCTAAATGAAGAGAACTTCTGAGGATAGGGTCAGAAGAGACATACTCAGACAATCTTACAACCAGTCTCAGGACTGATCAACCAGATGATGATGAAGTTTAAACCCTAACACAAAATAAATTAAAAATCTTCGACATAAAGGAAGAACATGAAGCATGAAGCCAGCAAACCCTGTTTTCATGATGACTGGGTGTGATTCCCCCAAAAAACTAGCTGAGTATATAAGACAATATGCAGTGCAACGAGCAACAATAAATATCACATGTACTTAAAATAGCATTTCACAGTGGGACTAGATAAAAGCTGCAGGAAAAATGCATGCGAACAAGCGGAAATTAATATTTCAAGAATCCAATAACAGTACCTCGATTGCCAACAACAAGGCATAAATAAATCTGTCTCGCTCTACATATCCTTTGGCTGAAGTCAGAAAAGCACTGAATGTCAATCTGTCAATCACAGCCTTGACTGAAAATCTAGAAATAGCAAACCAATTAATCAACAAAGGAAGTTTTAAATCAATTATTTGTTTGTAGATATCTAACACAAATGTTTTTTGTTGCATTATTTCATCCACAGCTAATGAAATATATAACAGTTTACAAAGTAAAATTATGATTAACAACATTTAGTGAATGAAAAATAATGAAACCATACATGTTAACTTCACCCAAATGAAAACCTTTACAATTGACTAATGAAAATGTTAAAAGGTTGAAAAACAGCCGTACATAACAGAATATATGTTTGGAAAATGATGTTTTCTTGTGGAGCTGGTCTATTAAAAGTTTTCCTAAATGTTCTGCCCATCTCTTCATTTACTCATTTGTGCTGCTAATCAAATCTCCTTCCATATAACTTTAATACAGCCATTTACTTGTTAATATTTTCCTGTTAGTTAATTTGTGCTGTTATTAATATTTTCTCTTGCTGCAGCTTCCTCTGTCTCTCTGGCCAACTCATCAATATATTTTCTCATGTCTCTTTGGATGCTTTTTATTACTTGGGTCTGTGCATTGGAAGAAGTGGGAAGAGGTAGTCAATAGGCAGAAGTGAGCAACAAGAGCCCCCTGACATGGGTGGTGATACAACTGAGCAGAGAGTGTCGCAAGTTGGGCGGCGCTAGGACAGAAGCTTCAATACAGAAGCGATCCAGCAACACTCAAGACCACAAGACCCAATTCTGTACACAGATGGCTCTGCCGGCGGAGATGCAAATAAGTGCGGTTGGGATTTCGTCAGCTACCAAAATGGCAAGGAGGTAGTGGAGAAATCAGCTGCCTACGCTACTGGCACATCGAGTATGAGGATGGAGATTGAGGCAGTAATAGCGACCCCGACTTCGTTGGTGACGCAAACGTTGACACACGCATGTTTACTGTCAGACTTGCAGGGCATGCTCCGTAAGATAAAATGGTGCATGCTAAGATAAGAAGTGAGTGGGTCTCTCTTCTGAACAACTCTGGTATACAAGGTGTCACATGGATCAACTGCTTGGGACATGCAGGCGTTTGGTCAATGAAAGAGTTGATGCAGTAGCGGGACAAGCTGTGGTGAACGACGCAGTGATGACGAGAGACAGGGTTGAGTTGATAAGGGCAGTCATGGGCAGTCTATAGAATGATGAAGAGACAGAGGGTCGTGAAAATGCATATTTGCAGAGGATGATAGATTTAGGAGTGACTAAGGGAGAAAGTGTGTTCTGTTTGGAAAGATCAGAAGAACACGAAATCAACACCTGACTGGGACTCTGAGTGTATATATGCTTGGCTGGCTGCTTGGACGGAGAACGGAGCACTTATGGGAATGTCCCCTGTGTGATGATGTTGGTTCCTAGAATCAAGAATCAAACAATCTTCATCTTCTTTTAGCTGGCAACACATTGGACAATTGAAAAACTGTTGGCTACCCATTTGTAATAACAAATCAACCTCCAGGACTATTTTAGCCCAGAAGTTCCAATGTTCACAACCAACAAAACATTTCGAATTTGGGAAAGAAAGTACACTTGTATATTAACATAATTTATTACAACCTAAGAATTTAGCTTGAAAAAAACCCAATGTATAAAATGGTATATGAATGTACACTTGTGACAGATGCACTCACGGGACACACATAATCAACCCATGGGACACACCATCATAACATCCAGTAGTAGGAAGGTTTTCCCTGAGTACAGCTTTAGAACCTTTACACAAAGGGAAAGCCAAACACTTTTGTCTTCTAAAAATTCTGCTCGCCCAAATTACAATCTAGGTTGGAATAAATTAACCAGGTTCAAATCTGCTCAACAATGGTAGCTAAGAAAGTGTGAACTAATGGCTGGTCAGTCATTCAAGTTTGAACAAGGGACTGACCTAGAAAGGCAGAAGATGATATCATGACGGCCAGCATAGCATGGGTATTTGGCGGAATATTAAGACATAGTTGTGGTAGTCAGGATCATTCAATGAAAAAGCCACAGAAAGGCAGAATGAATAAAAGCTGGTTCAGAACAAAGACATAGCGGAAGCTTTGGTAATTATCGTTTGTCTGTTTTACAAGTTTCAATCAAGAATAGTTAAATTAGTCCAATTATAAGTCAACAAAAGCAGTTCTAGTAGTGCCAATTTGACATTTACAAATCAATGTGTTACAGAAATGAAGTAATACTTTATCAGTTTGCAAGGTTTGTCAAACTGCAAGTTCCCATCCAGAATAGTTATTCAGTTTGTGGTCAACGGAAAGCAGTGAGAAATTTGTGTAGAGCCATTAGTTTAGTTACCATATAGGAAGAAGATAAAAGGGTCAGGAATTTTATTTGTTCAAGTGATCAATGAGAGTGAAACTTGTGTATTTCAGAAAAAACCTTCTATCAATGCTATTTACACATATGGTCTGAAGTAGTAGTTAGGTAGTTTTAACAAAGTATTATTATTATCCCTAGCTTAAATGTGCTTAACAACTTTTTGCCTAAAGAAGCTGAAATAATTGTCTTTTGTACGATTGGTGTTGTGTAGTTCTCAGTGTGGACTGATTGTGCAGATAGTGTAGGTGTGTCACATTGTTTAATTGTAATTTGGTCCCCGCAACCAGGATAGTTATTGTAAGGTAAACTGTGTGAGATCTGGTACACACTGAAGTACATTTTTTTTTAAACTAGGAGGAAAATCAAGAAATATGATGATGAAAAATTACAAAGTAATGGATGACTAGAGACCAAGAGCTACAAATAATGCGTTTTTTTTCTTTCAAACATAAGGCTGACTGTCTGAGGTAATGGCATCTATTCTCTAAATTAGTGTATAGGTTTTATTAGTGCTTAAAATTTGCTTCTATTTGTGATCCTTGTCACTTCTGTGTTTACAAATTTATTAGCCTTACCGTTTCCCCTTTTTTCCTAGTTTTTAAGTTTCAATTTTTGAAACTTCCACTGCTTTTTTGTTTGTCTATCACCAGCACAAGCATTGAGGAATGTGAATAGCCTGCACCTAATGTTCAGAAAGGAAGTAATACAGTCCAAAAAATCTGTCTGGATTGAATTAAGTTTAGATTACATAGTTGCAAAGGATATCAATGGCAGAGGTTCACGCAAGACTGATGGTAAGATTGAAGTAATTTCATAAAGTATCCCATTACCAAATCAAAAAAAATTATTTACCCATTTTGTACCACATATAGTATAGTTACAGATTGAAAAGAACAAACATTTCAAAAACACACCTGAGATTGTGTATTATATACCTTTCTGAATGAGCAATAGCTGCCTGATAAACAGAGACAAACTGCTTAAAGGATGTCTGGTAGAGAGGGTTCACATCTCTCATGTACTGGGCTGTATCAAAACAAACAGCTGCTCTTTGAGCAATCCTACGGAAGCCTTCTCGTGCTTTCAAGATAGAATCTTCGCTGGCCTGAGCACGAGCTTGACTATGAATGACAAATGAGATGATTTAATGATTTCTGATAGTACTGATAATGACAGGATAATCAATTAAATCAACTTGAAGTATTTGCAATAAAATGAGTAATCATTGGATAATTTTTTTTAAATTACATTTCTTCTACAAAATAAAAATGACTTGTGACAAATGCCGTTCTATCCTCATCATCACCATCATAGCTGTACTACAACAAAAATATATGATTTGGCCTTTGCCTTAGCAAAAAAAACATTGGCATCTAGATTTGATCATGAAAGCTGTTTACAATATTATATTTCACAATTCATGATTTCTGCATTCCAGCAGTAACAAAACCAAAATAAATTTACTGTTGTATATCTCTATTACTCTCTTCATATGTAAGCTACCTTGCAAAGGTTTGAGAGCTGGTGTGCTCCAAATGATCCCAGCAGCTATACCAGCAAAAGCTATACTCCTGGCAGGGTCATCCAAGCCAGACAGGTCCTTCAAGAGGGGCCAGACTAAAAGGCTGAGGAGCAGGTGAAGTTCTTTTGGTGTAGCTGAAGAAACAACCAGCCTGCAGAATGAGCTCTGGGTTGCACCAGGGCCAAATGCATTTTAGTCTCTTTCTTGACTGTTTGTCCTCTTTCAATTATCCCCATGAATGATAAAGAAATGCAGACCAGTGGACGCTGCACATCTACCCCTTTGTGATTTTTTTTTTTTTGCGTTCGCCTTATTTCTCTTTTTTCTAAAGCGGTGTGTGTTGCACTATGTTTTTATTTTGCACCTGTCGGTCCAGTGCATCCGACTTTGGTATGCATTTTATCTAAGGGTCTGCTTCCTCCTGCATTTTCTAAGGGTTTGTTTCTCTGGGGTAATGGCCGGTGCTGTGATTGGGAGTGAACCGATCACCTTCGGATTGTGAGCCGTGTCACTTAACCACTAGCCCAGATGATCTCCTAGGTGGCAGGGAATGTCAGATATACTATCACTTCTGGCAAAGCTCATTGAGGAATAATGAGATGTATACGAGGTATGCTACGCCCCTTGCAGAACATGACGATCATGGGAAAATGACATACTGAACTGCCACCCTTCGGGAATACTCAAAAGATACATTCAAATCACCTTTCAGAAATCACGATACCTGTAGGACAAAAGATCTGTTTCTGTTTCTCATAATTGACGTCACTGCACTCTCAGAATACCCATAGGTGTTCAGTCTCTCTCATCAAATGGCGTAGGGTATGGATGCTGATGGTCCCTGTAGCTCGCTGGTTGTATGTTCTCCTGCTCTGTCTTCTCATGCGCCATACTCCGTTCAAACCTTGCTTAATGTCAAAACTTTGCAGTCTGTGGATTGCTGCTTCATCTATTGCAGTGTCTTCATCTAGCAGGCGGTCATTGATTGATTTCAAAATGTCACTTCTATCCATCACTAATGTACCCATGATGGGAGTTTGTGAAGCCCTGATGTCAACTCTTTCATTGCCCTGAACCCCAGCATGAGCAGGACAGTAGATCCATGTCAACCCTTGGAGGTTTGAGGCCTCAATAGCTGCTATCCACTTGTACCTAAGCCATCCCTTCTGTACCTTCTGAAGAACGGCTTGCGCGTCTGTCACGATGACTGCCCTTGTTATAGAAGTCTCAGATATCCATTTCAGTTCTGAGGTCACTGCTTCCGTCTCCATTCTTATATTGGAGGTTGTTGACGTGTATGCCCTACTGCGTTCAGCAACAATCTGCCCTATTACTGTAGCCGAGAAGCCACAGTCTGATGTCCCACTGCGCAGCACTGATCTGTCTGTGTATATGACTGCATCACTCTCCTGCGTATTCTCATTTATCAGCTGATTCACCTCGTGCTCTGCTCTCCAGTTGCTCCATTCTCTGCATTCCTTACCTAAGGTTATGATGACTCTTTAATACTCATCATTCTATCACCAGAGTGAACCCATTCTTCTCCTTTGGCTATCGTCTCAGTTGGAGTGACGTGACTGATTGTTTTCTCTGCCCATGCCATTCATGACGACCCTCTCTTGATTCTTGATCCCTTGATGTCTGAGATACTACTGTACAGAGGGTGCAGCGTGTCTGTGGTGACACGCATATAGGCTTTGACTTGTGCCAGTTTATGTCTGGATGTCACCAATAACAATCCCAACATGTACCACATCATCACAATCGGAGTATCTCTAGTGCAGCACAGAACCAGTCACATACCTTAATTCTGGATGCGTTTCAACCTTTCACACTGTGTTTTTGATAGTGTGAGGATGCCTAGTCCGTAATCGATAACAGACATGACCAGACGAAATAGATTGAACAGGAGGCGTTGTTCCAAGTTGGCAGCAGCCATGGTCTTGAATGCTCCTAACCCTCTCTTACATCTTTGTATGACATGGTCAACATGGCAATTATAGGAGAGACTGCGATCAAATGTGTCACTCCGAGGTATTTCAACCTGTAACACCTGTATTGACAACCAACAAAAGTGATGACTGGGAGTTTAGCCTTTACTATTGAATTATTCAAAGAGCACCACATCATGCAGGCCTTGTTTGGATTGATCTTGCAGCTTGATTCACCGCACCACTGTGAGATTGCTTGCAAGGTTTCTTGGATGTCTTTGGCCAACTCTTGCCTGTCTGAGCCAGTCCTGTACGTTAGGATGTCATCAGTAAATGTCAACGTTTTCCCTGTCCCTGTGGGTTGAATATTGGCCACTTTTACTGTGTAGATGTTGAACAGCACCGGTGAGAGTGGAGACCATTGAGGCAGTCCTGGACATATTCACCTTGGTTCTGATGTTCACGATCCTACGCGTAACACAACTGTTCTTTCCATCAGGGCAGCTGATATCCAACTAACCAGCCCCGGGTGTAAGCCACATTGCTTCAGACATGTAATTAGTCCCAAAATCGACACGGTTGTAGTATGCGTCTTCCATGTCGAGTGCCACCGCGACTGTTTCTTGCTTTAACTAAAAACCCTCATATACATCATACGCGAAAGTACTGTAGGACAAAAGATACAAGCACCACCCATCCTCCAGCTTACCAATGAAGAAGACGTGTGCTTTTGTCTGGCAGGCATTGAGCTGTCAAGAGCTACTAGCTCCCAGCTAAAGAGATTATATCATCATCATCTCTATTGCTGCTTCTTTTCACTTAACTAAAAAAGTTCAACATCACCATATACAACATATTCATAAAATTATCCATTCAGAAAACAAAGCTTTTTTTCACAACTAAATGAAAAAATGTAAACTCTAAAATGATCTTATTGTCAATTATACCTTTCCATTGTCTCATCAAAATGTTTCTTAAGTTCTATCAATCTCTTTGTTGCCTGCAAGCTACTCATGAGCCTAATGTCACTAGACAACTCATCTTCTATTTGCTGCTCCAGTTTGTCTATCATCTCCATGTTTTCTTGTTTTTCCTGTAAGATGCAACAGAAAACAGCATTTGGTTGTGACAAATAAATATTTTTATGGCCATACAAAAGTAATGCAGACTAATAAACAATTACATTTGTATCTGTACAATTGTATATTTCCATGCATTCATATACTTATTAGCTGGTACAGTTTTCCCTATTTGTACACTTTCCCATAATTTGCATGGTTTAGAGTTTTATCTCGCGATGTACATCATTTCTGATCGGTTTTTCGCAGTTTCTTTTTGAGATGCCAGTAAAGAATCACATACACTGTACTGCATGTGGTATTTTTGTGCATACAATCCTCATTAACGTGAATGCCTTCCATTCATCTCCAACATTTTCTATATTTACTGATGATTTTACGCAATAAGCCGTGCTGCACATTTAGATATGATTCTCACACGAACTTTGTGTCTACAAGAATAGACACACACACACATATATATATATATATATATATATATATATATATATATATATATATATATATATTATATGAATATAATTTTTACAACAAATACATTACAATGTTATGCTTTAGTTTAAATTAAGTCAACAGTTAATAGTGCTAGTTTAACTTATGATTTGTGGAGAAATAGATTGACTCTAGGCCTAGCTCTGAATGCCCCTTTTCAGTTGCAACTTGTACTACAAGAGCATTTATATCTTTACTATTTCATATTAACTATTTTAATTGAAGTGATATCTCTGTTTGTTACACTCATCTAGCATTGGTTTAGAAATTCAATT
Organism: Ariolimax columbianus; assembly: GCA_036924085.1. Taxonomy (NCBI): domain Eukaryota; kingdom Metazoa; phylum Mollusca; class Gastropoda; order Stylommatophora; family Arionidae; genus Ariolimax; species Ariolimax columbianus. Next base: position 76,162,576 of record JAVGWX010000011.1, on the reverse strand, counting down.
TTTTTTCTGTATAGTATATGATACAATAAATTGACCATGTAAGACATTTGAATCAAACTTTACAAATAAGAACGCAAAATATATTTTTTTCTTTATATTAGGTTTAAAAGAATTTATCCATTAAATAATTGAGTTGACACCATAGAAACACACGATTGGAGTTCAAGCTAAAGGTAGGAGAAGTTCCCTATGAGATTAAAGCCTTTTCTGTTATTACATCACAGATTGTGAACTTTCATTTTCAATTATGGAAAAGATAAATATATAATTCAGTTAGTCAATCAATTCAGAAAAAAAAAAACATTTTCAGCAGCTCAACATGATTTCTGTTGCACTGAAGTTACAATTTCTCATGACATTTAATAGTGCTAATAGTTATTAGTGTATTTCATACACTAATAACAACGAATAATGTAACATTTTCTGACATGAAAATAAATTATGTAAATAAATATATTCATGATTTATGACTAATTTACTGAATGACAGTGATGGCTGGTTGATAATGATGTGTAAATTCATAGGTTTATTTTGAACCGGTGTACAGGTTTTCATCTCAACAGGTAGACAGATATACATTCATACCCACACAGCTCAGACTTAAACAGAAAGTAGGCTATGGATCAAGGGCAGAATGAAGGTAATAGTTAATGTAATGCTTTAGCAGTTAGATGAGATAATTTAAATGATCCTATATAAAAAAAGAAGGATGAAGTACCTTTGTGTTTGTCGACAGAGTAAAATGACAATGATGATTTTTATGTTAATAGTGGTGACATGTATGTTTGTGCAAAAGAGGGCTTTCAAAATATTAAACAGAATTGTATATCTAAAGGAACTTTAATAATTGATCTTATGATATGTTGATAATATCAAGGCAAATTCCTAAACCAGGTTGTATCTCATTGTAAGGCTATATAACAATCTGACCTGTCAGCTAAGCATTAATGTTTTAAATTGAATTTTAAATATTTTTATTGTTTTGGTTGCCTTACTGACCTTTCTAAGAGTTGCCTGCTCATTATTGAGTCTTGACTTCTCTTGGGTCATAAAAATATCCAGCAGTTCTTCTTCAGCTCCAGCCCTGGACAGCTGAAAAAATGTAACTGCAGTGAACACAGCCAGCTCATGTGGGCACATGTGTGGCTCGGAAGTAGTGTGAAGAAATAAACGGAATCCTGGATCACATTCAACCTCATGATCTGTAACCTGAAAATATAAGAAACTAAAATGTTGGAATTGGTAACAGTAAAACAAATAAAAAAACATACAGAACAAAAGCCACTGATATTTACTTACTTACTCAGTCATTCATCTTCCACCATGGAGTGTATAGGTATTCTTTTCTTTATTCCTGTAGTTTGATATTTGTATCAGTTTGGGGTAGATGACCTCAGGACTAATGCTCATTAGACACCAGGCTACAGTATAACTATTCTTTGCTATTCTCTTAGACCTAATTAGGTCACAAGCATGAAATAATATATACAAGGCAATTTCTTCTATTTTACATCACCAAAATAAATTACTCAAATGGTCCAGAATGAGTTCAAATAATGTACTTACTGTGACTTTGAATCTTGATTTCCCTTCAATAAAACTGACACAGTTCTGTATTGTGCTTATAAATCTCAAATCTATCATCAGATTATTCACATCACAGTCTGTCACAAGCAGTGGGGTTCCATCTGACAGGCAGTTATCCAGCTGCGATCGGATTTCCTAGTGGTGAACAAAAAAACTTTTAAATTTCAAAATGGTCTTGTCTGCAATTAAAAATTTCCTACATTTTTCATTTAACTTAAACTTAACGTCTTTATACTGGTTTAGAAGACCCTGCAGAGTCTGTATACAACCAATTTCATTTACATCACTTTGCTCTAAAAGCTATGCGCATCCAATTTATTCTTAAATGCATTAACTATCCGTGCCTCCACTACCTCCCCTGGCAATGCATTCCAAGCATTCACCACTCTCTGACTAAAAAATTTTTTCCTAATATCTAATCTGGACCTCTCCTTAGTCAACTTGTAGCTATGCCCTCTTGTTATTGTGGGTGGCTGTATTTTAAAAACTTGTTATAGTCTAATTTATCCATATCATTCAGCCTGTCAAAGAGTGTTAAAAATATATACTTTAGTGCATAATTGTCAGATAAGAGTGAACTCTTGCATACAAATTATTGTATCTACAGATCAAAAAGTACATTATATAAATCTTCTTCTTTGTTGTTTGTTCGGAAACTCCTGCTACCAAGCCCTAAAAAGGACTTTGCATTTAGCAGGATGTAGTCCGGAGACCAGAATGCATTGTGTCATAGTTGACAGCTTGACTGCAATATTTGCACATTTAAGTTTGACACATCTGACTTCAGCATGGAATTTTTGTGTACCAAGTTAGCCTTCCCTCTTCGATTCCTTCTCCTTTGCCAGTCTGTTGCAGCCTGTTATTCAGGATCATCACGTGAAGGTGGAGAAAGGTCTTTGCAGCTTTGGATCGCTAGCACTACTCAGCATTTTGATTCCATTATAGAATTAATACTTGGAAACCTGGTATTCAAACAGGCAGGTGTATGTCTGCTGCCAGGTAGCTGAAGACTATCCATGGTGTATTATTTTTTCCCTCCTTCTTCTTCTTCTTCGTTCATTCTCAATCTCCCACTACCAAGACCTAAAAGGGCTTTGCAAGTAGCAGGATGTAGTCCAGAGAATGGAATGCGCTGTGTCGCTAGTTTACAGCTTGACTGCGATATCTGCACCTTTTGGTCCGACACATCCATCTACGGTATGTCTTTTTCCCCAATTTTTACTTCCTGCAGCTTACTAGGCCTGGGGGAAGGTAGGTTGCACATTGAGTAGGAACTTCATTACTTTTTAGAATTTTTTCATGAACAGCGACTAGCTTATAGATTTTCAACTGCCAGTCTTTTACAGGCCAGTGTGATCCCTGGTTCTCTGAGTCTTTTCATACATCACCAATAGAACTAGGCGCTGGTTCCACCACCCCTGAGACCAGGCAATGCATGAAACTTGTGGATTCTAAGCCCCACTCTTTTAAGTTTTGTTTCTTGAGAGAGAGGCAAGCCTTTTATCTGTTAGCTATAACAACTCTCTATATAATTAATAGTTTAATAATAATTGAATCTTCTCTTTTGATTGAATTTTATATTGAACTCAAAAATGAACTGGCAAAACTAATCATAAAGCTACTAAAAATTATAGGTTTCAAAAGTGAAAATAGAATATAGCCCAATAACTGCTCACTTATATGCATGGCTTCTCAGCCTATCACCACGAATGTGAACTAGGTGGTTTTTTTAAATAAATATTTTTATTTCATTAAATCAGATATTCTTATGGACCCCCATAGAGATGTTTCACAGATTGCACGTACAAACTGAGAAACCCAGATCTAGACAATTAAAATGTGATTTGACTTAGTCACTTCTCTTCTACCACAGGTTGTACAGGGATATTTTTATTTTCTTGTAGCTTATTGCTTCTGTAGGATGGTGGAGATAACCCGTGCCAAACCCATTTTAGTTTACATTCCTGGCATATTACAGTGTTACTATTCTTTACTATCTTTTGGGTCCTGGTACCCTATGAGTGACAAAAAAGAAATGCCCAATATTATTATTGGCAAATGGCAACTTGGAAACATAATTAGTAAGTGACACTCATGAAACTGTTTTATGAAAGTCCACACCAACTCAGTGAAGTAATTTAGCATCAGTTCTATGTAGAGGACAAAAACCTAGTGTGGGACTCTTATTGGAGAGTAAAGAATAGGTCACTGCATCATACAATTTATGTTGGAAAAGATGACTAAGGAAGGTAGGTGAAACGTCTTGTAAAACAAAGTGTCACAGAAACGACTGTCAAAATAGTCACAGAAACGACTGTCAAAATACACTAGTGCTCATATTGATAATATACACAAGATGATTTTATATAAATACATTTTTTGCTGAATGTAAACTTACTAAATGATAATAATGCAGGTGAAGACATTTTGGCTCTGTTGCAAGCTATATACATGTATGCAAAATAATACTAATTCAAGAACTTAAAAGACAGCAGCATATGGGAAAAACTGTAGCAGAAAGATCACTTACATGGTATCTAACTTCTACCAGTTGTTTGTCTGAGTAGAGAAACTTGAGCCAGTCAATAAATCGTGATGTTGGGTCACAAACTAATGGCCAAGCAGTCCTGCTCTCTTCCTGCATCAGGAAGCATGCATTCTCCAGCATTACCTGAGATGTTGGGAGCTGCAACTGCTGTAGTCTGACTACATCCAACTGAATAAAAAATTAGACTTACATAATGCAAGTAGATGGTAGAAGTGGTCGATGTGACAGCAAAACTAATGCAGGATTATAAATTCAAGAAAATTAAACGTTTTATATGTAGACTTTTAATAACTTTAACTGATTTACCATTCAAAACCTGGAATCATAATTATATTAGAAAAATAAATTGTGGAACAATAGAAATAAGGGATAACATGCTAATAAACTACTAAAGAAACTAAACAGCAACTAATAGATTCAAGACAAACTGAAAATACCAATTAACAAAAAACTGCTACACCATAGGTTTGGGACAAGTTACTTTAGAATCAAAGAACTATTATACAAGTGCAGTTACTACAACACTAACTAACAGAATGCCAGTGGTATGAGCAACAAAGAATAAACTTGAAACACCATCTAAACAACTGTAATATATACATTACTGTGTTAAATATGATAGGTCTTGACATGCCAACAAAAAATAGTTAATTTGCAGTTCATATGCAAAATAATAGAGTACAATATAATGTATAAATGACAAATAGCTTACAGGCGTGTACAGAAAGTCTGTGAGTTTCGTGTTTCTGAAAAGTTGATTTTTATGCAGTGGTAGCCCATGCTGTTCACATACTTGCATGAAGAATTCTCCCATACGATGGCGTCTGTAAATACAATCTGTAAGTTCCCATTTTTTGAATGTATAAAGAAATGTTTAACTATTAATTTGTACTTCAGTCATCAGTCATGTAGAGCTATAAAAGTAACTGTTATTTATATGAAAACAAACAAGCCTTGTTCAGTGCAGAATCTGCAAAGTAAGCACCCTGTTAAAACAGACAGTATACTTGTAAATGTGTTATGCAGTGAATCCTTATTATAAAATATAAGGAAAAAAGTGTCACAATTTTGCACCAAACCTCTCCTAGTGTACAGAGTTAAGTCATGGTCACTGCGCCAACAAAAATAAAAGGGATCAGTATACACTAAACAGCACATGTCCACAATTATTAAAGAGCAGAATCATGAGGAAGCAAGTGCATATAATGACGAGAACTGGCTCAAAAAAAGGAGAGAAAAATATCAGCACCAAGGCAATGGCACCTTGAAGATGGAAATCAAACTTACTTGTACATGGGACAATGGAAGTTTAAGAAGAAAAATGTTGACATTTGCATAATAAAGATTTCCTACAGTGCTTGTTTGTGTCTACAACTGAGTTAATGTAGACATCATGTCAAAAGTGTTCAAAGCTGCAAGTCAAGGTGCACATAAAGTACAAGCTAAAATTCCCACAATAAGTCAAGATTTACCTTGCACCAATACTGACAGCTCCACAGTAGGTCAAAGTCCCTGCTGCAGTGATGCAGTTTGCTAAAAGAAGTTCGTTACAATCATTATCTTTCACATCCAGCCTCCATTTGTTCTCCTTGCTATTGAGGCTGTTATTAAAGAGTTCACAGAGATTACAAAAACTCTTCAAAGCTTAAAGAATGGATTAAACAAAAAAGCAAATGTTTCAAATGACACTATCTGAAACAAGAACTATGGATATCAAAACTAAAGGTATGTAATATTTTAAAAACTCTTCTCAAATAATTTTATATTATTTTCCATGAAACATTGAAAGAATGGAAATGACTTTACAAAGACAAAAATTCATATCCCTGGAAATAATTTTATCAGATACCAGAAGATGTATTTATGGAAACAATGAGGAAAATGCTAAAGCAGGCTTACAGAAAATGAAAAAAATATATCAATAAACAAGTCCCTGACAAATGAAGTGATAAAGAACTTACAAAATGCTTCATAAATGTGAATAATGGATAATGAATATTTTGTTTTGTTTTTGCGTTTGCCTTATTTTTAATAATCCCCAAGGAGGATGTTACTAATAAAGTAAACATGAACACAATCTCAGCATATGGCAAAGGCGACACCGAAATTAAAAACAGATTTAATGTAGCAAGTCAAATCATTGAACACATGTCCCCAATATTACTATGTAAGCATGTGACAATGGATACAAAAAAGAGCACTATATAACACAATATTTCTACCCATATTGTGCTATTAGTACCAGAATTGGACACTAAAAAACAAAGATAAAAGACAAATCACAACAACAGAGATGAAATGCATGCACAGAATGCTTGGAATAGCAAAAATGGATAGAATCAGAAACAAAGATATTAGAAGAAAAGTAGGTACAGCACCAGTGCTAGACCTCATCAAGAGACAGCAAACTAAATGGTTTGGCAACATTATGCATCAAACACCAGATAGTATCCTTCAGAAAGCAATGTTACACAGATACAATGGATACACAGCCAAGGGCTGACCATGCAAAAGATAGATAGCAGAAATAACAGACGCAGTAAAGCTGTATTAGTACAAAGTACATACTAGGGTTAAGAAACCTGCTCAAAATCTAACGCTGAAAGGCACAAGCAGGACAAAAAGCAAAAAGAAAGAAGAGAAGAAGCACACAATCATGCCATTACCTGTCAACTATCTCCACAGCAGCTTTCAGTCGCTCACTCATAGACTGAAGCTCCACCTCAAGAGAATGTTTTTCCACAACAACTTCATCAAATTGAGCTTGAAGTTGGTCTATCTCCTGCTGGATTCTTGGAAGGTCAGCTTCTGTCAAATCTTCTTCTTCCTCTTCATACTTAGGTTCCTCTTCTTTATCAGCCTTTGTTGTTGTTTATGTTGGAGGAGGAAACATATTTTCTAGAGTTACCATCATGAAACAGCATTTATTTTTAGTTAGCTCAGCGGTGAACCATGACATTTCTCCTTCCTATAGATCTGGATCATCTTTAGATCAAAGTTACTTCTACCATCTATATCTTTGTATACAACAATTCAAAAATATAATGATCATTGCTGTGGGTCAAACATGTTTATATATATCTCCACTCCTGTTGTTGAATGTACTGACCAATTAATGTCATTATAACATATATTATCATTATATCAATGACAGAAGACTATTTCCATTAAACTGTTTCCTGCTTATACTTCTTCTTCTTCTTCTTCGTACGCTGTCAGACGTCAACCTGTATTTTTTCGAAAAAAGCAGCGGTCATCCTGAGGCTGTTGACACTGCCATAGAGCTTGTCTAGTGTTGCCACTGGTGATGGCCACATGTGCTTTCTCTGGTCCTCGTATTTCGGGCAGTTTTGCAGCAGATGTTCAGCGGTCATGTTTCCGGTACCACAACTGCATTCGTCAGTGCCACCTATCTTCAGTTTATTGAATAGGTGGTACCTCAGTCTGTTGTGGCCTGTGCGGAGTCTGAAGACCACAACCTGCTCTCTTCTGTTCAATTGGTAATAGGCATCATTTTTTGTGTAGCCAGTATGTTCTGTTTCCCATTTGGCCATGTATCTAGCTCTAATAAACCTTTTGGACTCTTCGTAAATCACACTAGAATCTGGTTGTGGTAGTCTTGCACCTTCTTTTGCCAGTCTGTCTGCCTCCTCGTTGCCTTGGATGTTACAATGGGATGGAACCCACTGCACCACTACTCTTTTTGGTGTGGACTGCTGGCACAGTTGACAGAGTACTGCTCTTAAATCATTAAGTTAAGTATTTTTCTGGCTTTTTAGTGCTGTGACTATGGCCAGGGCATCTGTAAACAGGACTATCTGGCTTTCATTTCTTTTGCCTGTCAGCATTGCTTCTGTTGCAGCCCTCAGTGCCTCTGCCTACGCTCTGAAATTGCTTGAGTATTTTCCAGTTGCCACTGACAGTGTTATTTTTCTACCATTTGGTAGGCTCAGGAATACCCATGCCCCTCCATTCTGTGTTGTGTTTGGTACAGAACCGTCGGTGTATGCATGGGTCCAGTCCATGCTTGGGTAGTTTTTCATTATGTACCTCAAGGTTATGTCTCTTCTTTCTTTTTCAGTCTGGCTGTACTTGTTTCCAATACCTGGTATATTTTCTGCCACCACCGGAAATATATGCTGCTTCCAGGTAGGTTTGCGTGCAGTAGGGATGGGCTTTGGTGTTGTTAATGTGTTTATAGGGTCTTCGTTCATCTTTGCTTTGGCTATTTCTGCAAAGTTTCTCCGCTTTAGTTTCCCATTTCCAAATCTATTTAGTCCCTGGTGCATTGGATGGTCTGTCAGTCTTCTGAGTTCCTCTGCTTGCTGCTGGGCTCTGCAGTCTCTTCTGTCGATGTCGGTCATGGATTGCAGATTTGTAATCTTTTCAAGTTCTACAATTGGCGTTGACTTCATGGCTTGGTTTTGAAGTTTGCTAATTTTGTCAAAGTTTGCCTTTGCTGCTATTGTCCATGCCGCAATGCCATACTCAAGAACTGGTCTCACTCTTCCAGTGTACAGTTTCTTTAGTATACTTTCGTCTACTCCCCAGCTTATGCCAGCAAGTTTCCTCATGATTGCCATTCTTTGTCTGGCTCTCATTCGGTTTCTCTCAATCTGACTTTTCCATGTCATGCGCCGATCAAATGTGACTCCCAGGTAGTTTGGGTTATCGTTTGTCCGCAGATATTTGCCGTTAAGACTTATTTTGGTGTTCTGGGATTTGTTTGAAAGCGAGAATATCGTACATGTTGTTTTTTCCTCATTTATTTTGACCAGCCATGAGTTCGCCCACTCCTCCAGCGATATTAGGACCTGCTGCATCCGATTTCTTGCTATGGTGAGATTTTTTTCAGAGGTCCACATAGCCAGATCGTCTGCAAACATGGAGCTGTGGACTCTTCTTGGTATATTCTCTGTGATGCTGTTTATATACACCAGGAAAAGTGTGGGTGACAGTACTCCCCCTTGGGGTACTCCCTGCTCAAGTGTCACCACTTTGCTCATCTGCCCTTGTACTTGAACTCTGGCTGTTGTGTTTTCCCTGCTTATACAATCTATAGTATAGCTTTCTCTATTCTAGTGATCTGTGGTTCTCAGCCTGAGGTACATAAATCTAATCTGGATTTGTAAATTAGGTTTTTGTGTGTTGGTTTCTAATTCATATTGTGTGACCTAGGAGTTAAGTAGGACTGGAGCTAATTATCAGTGTCTTGAGGGAGTCTTGTGATATGCAGTAGCTTGGAAATCGAGTTTATAGACTAATTTACAAATCCAGATTAGGTTTATGTACTCCAGGTTGGGAAACACCGATCACTAGAATAGAGAAAGACTAGGAGGAAAATGAACTCACATTGAAGAATGCTCAAAATAAAACAAGGAACTTGGTCCATACATGTTCTGTTCTGTTCCTATGAATTGACTTCTCTGTGTTCAATCTCTCTCAACAAATAGGGAAGGGTGTATGTACTGATGATTCCTATAGCTCATTGGTTGTAGATACTCCTGATCTATCATCTCATTTACCCCAGCCTCCTCTGTTCAATCTTTGTTTAATTTAAAAGCTCCAGATTAGACATTAAGAACTATTTTATTAGTCAGAGAGTGGTGAATGCTTGGAATGCATTGCCACAGGAAGTAGTAAAGGCAGGGACAGTTAATGCATTTAAGAATAGATTGGATGCACATAGCTTTTAGAGCAAGAAAATGTAAATGAATCTGGTTGTATACAGACTCTGCAGAGTTTTCTAAACTAGTATAAAAACGTTAAGTTAAGTTTAGGGAAAGCCACAGAAAGTGTCTGGATGACACAAGAATGTGTAACACAACCCTACTCATTGCTTCAAAGTACGGTGCCAAAGGGATCTTTTCGGTCAGTATTGATACAGCTTTTTACAAGTAGGAACAGCAGGTTTCTGCAGCATCTATAGATGGCAAAGTATTCTATAATCCTCCCCTTATCCCCTACAGAGGTTTATATATGTACATATAACAAACATCCAAAGAAGCTAAAAGATACTGACTGGCTTTGTTGTGAAGTATACAAAAAAAGTCCATAACTATACAAAAGACCATCACTGACCTCTAGCTCCTGCAGCTTCTGAAGCTTCACATTTTCCTCAATCTCTCTCTCTAGTTCATGCATCCTCTCAAGTGACTGTCTAAGCGGCCCACAAAGCCGAGAGTACTCAACAATGGCAATTGTGTAATGCACTAAAGTAGCACAGTCCTCACTGGCATATTTAACTCCTGCGATAGTGAGACCTCCTCTTGCCCCAGGTGAATGAGACCTCTGCTTGATGGCCTGGAACTGCTTGTCTGAGTGGTCAAATAATCAATAATGAAATGCAATGAGGCGTATATAATATTTAAATGAGAATAAAAAGAATAAGTGAGAAAAGACAAATTTGAAATGAAATTATACATTTTTTTCTTCAAACTTGTATGCATGTTATGTTTCTTAAAATATTTTTAACTGTTAAGTATTTTCTCGAGTCTATAGAACAACAACCAAATGACATATATTCTAACATACAAAGAACAAAGAAAGCACTTTTGGTCATCACTAGTGTAACTCTTGTACAAGCTCTATGAAGATACCAATAATCTCAGGCTAACAACTATTTTCTTTCAAGCTGACACCTGAAAATATATGATGATAAAGAAAAAGAAGAAACTGTAATGGGGTATCCCAACAAATGGAGGTGAATTCATGTGTCGGTGCAATCAAGAAAAGTATAAAAAATTGCTAGGATACTGGCCCTTGACAGACTCTTCTTCTTCTTCTTCTTCTTCTTCTTCTCCTCATCCCTCTTTCTTCCCCTCCTCTTCTTTTTCTTCTTCCTCTACTTCATTTGTTCTGAAAAGAGCATTGTGTCGTAGTTTACAGCAAGGCTGTGATATCTGTCTTTCGGCCCGACAAATCTGATTTAAGCCAGCGTTTTTTGGTATAGGGCTTGCTTTTTCACTGCAATTCCTATTCTCTTAGCCAAACTACACTATCGCAGCCTGTTAGTGCAGCCTGAATTTATGGTAACCATTTGGGGGTGGAATGGGATCTTGGTCAGCTCTGGTTATTGATCCTCAAGCAAGCGAGTGAGTCATTCACTGTGCTGCATCTTCGACCACCTGATATATTATGATTTACAATGTGTATCATGGAACATACTATAAATTATAATGCTCAGTGAGCATCACGGAAATTTATGATCCACAATATGTATCATTGAACAAACTATAAATTATAATGCTCAGTAAGCATCATAGAAATTTATGATCCACAATGTGTATCATGGAACATACTATAAATTATAATGCTCAGTGCGCATCATGGAAATTTATGATCCACAATATGTATCATTGAAGAAACTATAAATTATAATGCTCAGTAAGCATCATAGAAATTTATGATCCACAATGGGTATCATGGAACAAACTATAAATTATAATGCTCAGTGAGCATCACGGAAATTTATGATCCACAATATGTATCATTGAACAAACTATAAATTATAATGCTCAGTAAGCATCATAGAAATTTATGATCCACAATGTGTATCATGGAACAAACTATAAATTATAATGCTCAGTGAGCATCACAGAAATTTATGATCCACAATGTGTATCACCGGACAAATTATAAATTATGATGTACAATGTGCATGTTGGAACAAACTGTGGTAGATTTAGATTAAGAGATATTTACAGAAAGAGAAACAGAGCATAAAAATATAAGCTGAAGGGAAGAATATTTATATCATCATTTGTGCGCCTGCGAGCTAGTATCTCTTTTAGACAACGCAACTAAAATAAAGTACTAAAAAATGTATTAGAATAGAACTTTAGCTGAAAGAAATCTAGAGCTATTCAAGCAAAAATAGAATTTACTGATAAAAACCTAAAAATTCTATTTTTGCAGGGTCCATTTTTTAAAGGAAAAATAAATACCGTGAGCATTTTCTAATAAGCTTCCTTCTCCTGTTACCCCCAGTTGACCATCTTTGCTACAAGCCAGATAACTCTCAATAGCTGAAAATAAAACAAATAAATTATTCATTTGGTTACAACTATTCCACCAACAAGCAAAAGCACAACTGAAAACAGATAACCGAAACTATTAAATTTTATTCTAGATTTGCATTAACTTTAATACTGATATATTTAACTTAGTTCGATGCATGTGTTTTTAGCCATCACATATTTGTACGAAAGGACATGATCTAGCAATATAATATGGCTAGTTAGAAAATAAATAAACGCGGATCAGAATGATAATTATTCCGAAGGATAAATTCAGTCCCTTAAAATAATCATGCTATTAAAAAGTTTTAATAGTTAATGCAACAAACATTAAAGAGGTAACAATACCAGCAAGGACATCACTGACAAGTCCATCCTCCCAGGAGATATTATGAAGCATGTCCACAAATTTAACAGTATCTGTCATTGTTTGTTGCATGCTTTTCCACAGTGTCTTGTCAAATCTGTCACTTATCTCTTTGATCTTTGCTGTTGGAGAATGAGATAGTATTATTCAATTTTCAAACTAGTAATCTCTATTCTGCCTCTATGGAAAAGGCAATGAAAATAGACAATGTGGTTACATTTGGTTCCAATTCTGTAACTTCAAATACTATTTCAAAGTTATATTTCTAAGCACTGAAAACTCTGAGTATTAAAACTTCCTTATAAAAAAGCACTAAAAGTAAACATTTATAGTAACTTGCAATCAGTTCATTGTAAATTAACAAACTATTCTGCCTTTTACTGCCATCAAAGTGACAAGACAGAATAGGAGTGTCTTGGTGCACACAAAGCTGGACGCACGTCTACTCGAGTCAGCTTCGTCATTGCACCACAAACAGTCCACTGAGTAGGCAGTCGGACAAAACAAGATGGGGGAGAAACTGGCAACCTTCTGTAATGCACATACTAATGCACATAGGTAGTGCTCACTCCCTCAGTTTCAACCCAAACAAGGCATGAAAGAACCAACATCAGTACAGAATGTTAACTGCTTCCATTCTAGATATAACATCTACTAGAACACCGGCAGTGCAAGAACCATTTAGGGCAGCAGAAAAATCTAGATGAGGACTATGAAAACATCAGCACCATCTTTACCATATAAAAAAGTCAGCCAAAAGACGGCATCAAACCATATATCAAGATGCATATCCCCAACCACCAAGAACCTCATTGATCAGCAAACATCAAAGTGTTCTTCTTCTTCTTCTTCTTCTTCTTCTGCGTACACAGTCAGACAGTAACCATTATTTTCTCGAAAAAAGCGGCGGTCATCCTGAGACTCTCGCCACTACCATAGAGCTTGTCTTGCAGTTCCACTGGCAATGGCCACATCTGCTCTCTCTGATCCTCGTATGTCGGGCAGTTCTGCAGCAGATGTTCAGTGGTCATTTTACCAGTACCGCACGGGCATTCGTCGGTACACCCTATCTTCAATTTGTTGAAGAGGTGGTACCTCAGTCTGTTGTGGCCAGTGCGAAGTCTGAAGACAACGACCTGCTCTCTTCGGTTCAACTGGTAATAGGCATCGTTTTTGGTGTAACCAGTATGTTCGGTTTCCCATTTGGACATGTACCTGGCTTTGATAAGCCGTTTTGACTCTTCGTACGTCATACTGGTATCTATTTGTGGTAGCAAAGTGTTCAATACACTCATCAAATTGTGTAGGCAAAAGATCAAGGAAGACCACGCCAATTTCTGACCATAACCCTGGCTTGTAAAACAAGTCTTTGGATCAATTCCCAATGTTCTGTCCCAGTCCCTGCCAGTCTGTCACAGTCATCTGCAAAGCACAAATTGGTAATCATTCTAGCCTCTATCTTGACAGTGCTAACATGATCTACAAGAGCATCACTCATAATTCTTTGTAGGAATATGTTGAAGAGTGTTGGAGAGATTATACATCCTAGTTTTACACCAACGCATATGCAAAGCCATTCACCCATTTGTCAATCCACAAAGACTGCACTTGTTGCCTTATCATACAGATTCTCAATAACTTTCACAATGTTACTATTGATGTTATCTATCTTCATTACAGCCAATAATAAAAATCACGTGAGCAGAACAAGTCTTTTTATGTTGCTTTCATTGACCTGACAAAAGCATTTGATTTCGTTAGCAGGGCTGGACTCAAAATCCTTTAAAAAATAGGGTGTTCAAACAAACTGCTGCAGCTTATAGTGTCATTTTATGAGGAGATGAAAGGAACAGTCTAGTTCGATTGTAATACATCACCTTTATTTAATATTCAATGTGGTGTTAAACAAGGCTGTGTCCTGGTCCCAACACTTTTTGGAATCATCTTTGTGCTGCTATTGAAGCACGCATTTGGTAATGCAACAGAAGGGATTTGCCTTCACACTAGATCAGATGGACGTCTGTTTAATCTTGCAAAACTCAAAACTAAAACCAAGATCAGGGAAGTTACTGTCTGAGACATGTTATTTGCTGATGACGCTGCAATTGTCACTCACAGTGTGCATGAACACATTGTTAAAAAAAAATAAAATAAAGATATACATGTATGATAATATAAAATATTCAGTACAACAGTGCTCACATCTGGCTGTGATAATTGTTTACTGCGTAAGTGACTGGCCTTGGCGCATATTTGTATGTTATTGTTCGGTGGTTAATTGCTTATCTTCAAATATTTATTTAGAAATATGTGCTAATTTTATTTTAGCCCAAGAACAATGAGTGCTAAATGTGCAGTATAAATCCCTGCTGTCTGTAGACAGAGCAATAAGTGGAAAAGTGTTATACTAGAAGTGTTAAAGATATTTACAGGACAGCCACCTGTGGACATAGCAATAAGTGGAAAAGTGTTATACTAGAAGTGTTAAAGATATTTACAGGACTGCCACCTGTGGACAGAGCAATAAGTGGAAAAGTGTTATACTAGAAGTGTTAAAGATATTTACAGGACAGCCACCTCTAGACATAGCAATAACTCTTGGTTTGGAGTCTTGCTGTAAACTGCAACAAAATACAGAAGAAAAAAGAGAAGAAGAAGAAAAACCAGAAGAAGAAAAACCAGAAGAAGAATAAGAAAAAAGAAGAACAAAGATGAAGAAGAACAAAAAGAAGAAGAACAAGAAGAAGATGAAGAAAAAGAAGAAAAAGAAGACGGAGGAAACCAGCCAAAGTGCAAATCCTCAATGACTGCAACCGTTGCACAGGCAGTATGGGCCAGAGCATTGTCATGCTGCAACAAGATACCTTAATTGAGAATTCCACATTGTTTGGATTTAACTGCATGTTGAAGATGATTTCTGAGAAGATCTGTATAAAAGACACTAGTGACAGTGTTTCTGTTGGAGGTGTAGTGCTCTAAACTAATTCACTAAACAAATCACTTTTATTTACCTTTCTTTACAACCAATTTGCTGCTGCCAGAGCTAGTTGATAATCGTGACGACAACTCTTCTTTGCCGGAATAGCTTTCCTTGACTTCATTTGATCTTTGTGGTGGTGGACGTTTACCAATCAGCACCAACACCATTTCAATAACCTGGCCTACCAGCAATGGTGGGTTTTGAAAGGCCCTGATACGCTCAACAACATTACGATCAACTTTGTTTCTCCATAACGTTACCTGAAGATGATTGTGATAGATAAATTAGTGCCGAAATAGATCTATTTTATGTAAATGTTTATCATTATCATGCTTGCATTTTCACTCTAGTAGGAGTATACAGTCTCCACTGCCATTTGCTTTCTTGCATGAAATTTTACAGAAGGATTAATATGTTCTTGCAGTAGTAGCTTCTATAGTACTCTATTTCACATTAAAAGTTTTACAATTCACATGCCACTTTAGTTTCCCTTTATTACATTAATTATAGATGCTTTTCATCCAGAAAAAAGGTCCTGAGATCACAAGGGGAGATGTAAATGTTCATGCTATAAAATAATCAGTATTTGTTGCTATTATAAATAAAAAAAGCTTAAATGACACAAGAGCACAAACATTTAACTAAATCTGTCCCACCAGAACAAATAATGAGTGATTTTCCTTTGTTACAGCAGATACCTACTTGCTCTCTTGCATAAGCCAGCTTGGTTCTGCATTCCTCAACTCGTGCCTGAACATCAACTAAGTCATCTTTTGCCTGTACTCCACGATTCTTCAGATTAGCTTCCCTCATTCTATCAAACTCTGCATCATATTCATCATATTCGTCTGGGGAAAAAATGGAAATGTGTTTATTTACTAAAAAAGTTTACTCCTTAAAGTTAGTTGCCTTTAGCAAGAGATGATTGGAATGTTATCATATGGTTTTTTTTGTCTTTATGACATAACTTGCGCTTCAGTTGGATTATAGTGAGGAGGACATTGCGCTGGTCATCAACCTCACTCTCTGGTCCCAAGCTACCTTGGACCAGTGGCAAGACATAAATTGATATGACTGGAGGTAACTCAGGATACAAGCACTCTGGTCTTACCTCCATTATGACCAGAAGTCGCTTGAAATCTATGGGACTCGATCACCTACCATTTTTATTCATCACGTTGACAGGTGAGTGCCTTCCTAACCTCCCGACTACAGCAACCCCTTAAAGTAGAGACTGTTAAACAGTAAGCAAAAATGTAGGACAGGAAGTGAGTACCTAGACATTGTCAGTTGACTTCTTTTCATCCACCAGTAAACATGTGTTGTGAGTTGCATTCTACATTTCAACAGCATAATCTCCTTCGTTCATTAGCGCTTTTTTACTTTAATTAAATTGCACAACTGTGTATTAGTAGATCTGTGTCTGCACATGTTTAAAAAAAGATAAAGAGCTTAAATGATTGAAGTCGTTGATTATTCATCAGGTAAATCCTATTAATACCACATCATGGCGCTACTGTCAAAGAATATAAATATGAGAGGCAGACAGTGAAGTTATTGCATACTTTAAAGGTTGACCTAATAATATGTTTTATATCTCATATTTATACAAAACCACTATTAATTTCACAAAAACAAACTTAAATTAGCTCTCATGGTTTGTAGTGAAGGAATCTATCTCATATTAATTTATTATTATTTTTTTCTTGACCTTGAGCTTGGAAAGAAATATGGAGGGTTGGCATGGCAGAGGTAAAGAATGCTATATACAGGAGGATAACATCAAAACATGGTTAGAGAAAAGCCTGACAGATTGTACAATCAAGGTAAGAGACATCGAATTTTAGAGATCTATAGCTGCTGAAGACGAATGTGTCGGATCAAAAGGTGCAAATATCGCAGTCAAACTGTAAACTAGCGACACAATGCATTCCATTCTCCAGACCCACATCCTGCTACTTGCAAAGCCCTGTTCAGGACTTGGTAGCAGGAGAATGAGAACGAACGCAGAAGAAGAAGAAGAAGAGATTGATTGCAGCTGAACTTTGATGTGGAGATGGCACCTGAACTGAACTGATCTTCGTATTATGATCCAAAAGAGATGGAATGTAATTTCAGTGTAAATCAACAGGCTCAAACTGCTCGTAAAAAATAAATTCTGGCCCGTAGCAACCAATGCCAACTACTGAAACATTTATTTATGTTTTGTAATTTACCTTGAGAAATTTCGTTTTTTATGTCACCACAAGATATTGATGATTCATACATGCACCTTTGCTGTTTATCTACAGAGTTATTTAGGAAAGATTGACATTTGAAAAAGTTGTTACGTTCCAAAGTCAATGCATTTAGTTGGACTTCAAGACCAGAGAAATGATTTATTATTTGATCAGACCAATGATCATGTATCTGGATTACTTGTAAATATTAACCACATGCCTGATCTAGACTATGACTGGGACACTAAGAAAGATATGTGTAACGGAACTTGACGAATATATTGTTGTGAAGCACACAACGTAGTGAGTACAAACAGGTTTTTTCCTCTTCAAATTCCACCTCCGTGATAATGCATTTTAATGTTTCATACTAAAATATAATCTTTATTATTAATACTTTATGTCATAGATTGTTTAATTATGTGTCTTCTGATGTTCAGATCATAATTTTAACCCAAATTGTTCAATATTAATTAATTTTATTTTGAATAAAACTTCGACATATGAAATTGTGGCATTTGGCCCAGAGGGAAGAGACAAATCTACAAAATTAGTGCAGATTGTAAAGTGTTTTAAACATGTATGGACACTACAATAGTCTAGTTTCCCAACTATGATTTTATTTGAATGTGATAACTAAAATATTCCATAATAAAAATATTTAACTCAGCTGTGCAATAGGCAGTATTATTCTAGAGTATTCATCAGTGGTCTCAAGATAAGGTGTTCACCTTGGGTGCTGAAGGTTGCAGGTTTAAATTATGGTGGAGACAGATTTTTTCTCAATCAGCAAAAGTGAAAACAATGTCAAACTTATGCATGCAGCTGTGCTAGAAAATTACTTAATTCCAATTCATGAGTTGTCTGAAGATTTACACATTTGGTTTGGTTCAGTTCAGTCAATTCTTAGTGACGGTTTGTGCATAAGACGAGTCTCATACAAATTTTGTTCCAAAATTTCTCTCAGTTGACCAGAAAGAGGTCCATGTTTCAGCTGTTCATGCGAGTAAAACATTATGACAAGTTTTTAAAACAATCATGACTGGTATGATCATCAAATTAAAACTTAGTTTTCTCAGTGGAAAACCCCAAACTCTCTCATACTAAAAAAAAAGTACATCACAGCAATGTCAAGTTGATGCTAACTTTTTTTTTTCAATCAGAAGGGAATTGTGCATCATGAGAAGGCTTCACGGGTCAGAAATCAACAAGGATTACTGATGTCAAGTTTTGCAGCATTTTAGTAAAGCATTTCATCACAAAAGACTGGTATAGCAGAAGAGTGGCAAGTGACAACTCTATCATGACAACACGTCTGCCCATAAACTGTAACTTGTGCAGCAGTTTCTTGCTAAGCACCACATTCCACAGGTACACTACCACCCTATTCCTAAGATCATACTTTCTGCAACTTTTTTCTCTTTCCAAATATCAAATACTACTTGAAAATTAAAAAAGATTTCAGTTAGTTGAGGAGATACAACAGAATACAATGAGGCAGCTGTACACTATTTCAAAACGTGCTTCGAGCAGTAGACTATGCTGGGCTAGATGTGTGAATTCAGAGGGAGATTACTTCTTCTTTGTTGTTCATTCTCAAACTCCCACTACCAAGTCCTGAAAAAGGCTTTGCAAGTAGTAGGATGTAGTCCAGAGAAAGGAATGCATTGTGTCATAGTTTACAGCTTGACTGTAATATTTGCACTTTTCAGTTCAACACATCCAACTTCAGCATTTTTGAGTATCGTGTTAGCCTTCCCTCTTTGATGCCGTCTCCTTATCCAGTCTGCCCTGTTGCAGCCTGTTATCCAAAACCACCATGTGGATGTAGACAAGGGTCTTGGCAGCTCTGGGATGCCTGCCCTCATGCTAGCTGTCAGCTTTGGATCACTGACTACTACAGCTCATTCACTGATCAGCATCTTGATACCTGGATTACTTCAAAGATGATAAACTTGCAAAACTCTTGTATAATTTTTTTAAGGAATTCCAATTTGGATTCTTTTTGATCACACCTTGTACATTTTTGTTAACTGCCTGGTTTTACCCTCTAATAAAATTTTATAGTTTCTTTACAATCAATCAGATTGTTACAGTCAGTGAGTTAAAAACATACTCACCTTCCTTTAACAGCTCATCTTCATCTTCTTCTTCCATGTCCAACTCATTCAATTGCAGGTAAGCATCCAGGGACTTGCTCAGTCCAACCTTGGCCTTCAGTTTTTCCAACGCTGTGACCTTTGAGGTTAATTTGTGTAGAACATCCACCGTGACTTTCTGTGCCTCTTCAAACTTCGTGGTTGTGGACCTGATACCCTTCTTCATGATTTTCGCATCTGCTCTGGTTTTGTCCAGTGTTGCTATTACTTTTCTGATTGTAACAAGTAAAACAACGAATTAGCTAAACTACTGTCTCAGTGAGTTTCAAAGTATACAATGACCAGTATTATTGATTGATTTTCATTCTTCTTTGATTACCAACTACTGTTAACAATATACACCACTGGGCAATTAAAAAGTGTTTTTCAAATTGAAACAAATGTATTAACAATTTAAAGAAATAGGTACTCACTTTTTACAAAAGACCTACAGAAAAAATAATGACAAACATGAAATGTGCAAGTTCATCAACATTTGATTGCAGAATTTTGAGATGTTGCCGTGAGCTCTAGACTGAAACAGCGCATTAAAATATATGTTGCAAGAAATTGTTTGACTTCTTGCTGTTACAGTAAACCATAACACAATTGGTACAACATTACATTTTCATTTTAACAAAGAAGATGCACAACATACTTCAGTTTCTCAACTGATCTGGTTCTCTCTTTGGCCTTCTGAAAGTAAATATGTCTGAAAGACTCCATGAATCGTCTATATGTTGTTGGTCCAATATAAATTTCATTCTTGGCCTTGGTCTGTGCATCTATGTGATTCAACCTAGAAATACAGAAAAGTTGCCTAATAGTAAAAAATAACTCGGCTTCGCCTTATACCACATTAATTTAATGAAGGAATGGAGCCCCAGAGAGATAATACAAAATATCAGACATCAGATTGTTAACACACTTCCTAAGGCTGGTCTCATGTATGGAGTAGAAATATTGCACAATTTAAAATACACATTTAAAAAAAGATGCCTACAAGTGAAATATAAAAATTGTTTTGTAGGAAAAAAAAAGAAATAAAAATCTTTGCAGCATGTGTTAATGGAGAGGACACTAACATATGACATCGAAACCAAAATGGAGGTAGGTTCAACACAACAGTTACTGATTATAACAAACCATAAGAGATACAGAAGAATGCATGGCCGAATTGTTTCAATGTCTGCCTGCTGACCAGGGCATATGAAGTTTTTATATTGAGGGTGGAATACACAAACATAGCCAGCACACAACATGGCGACAGCAGTGTGAAGTGGCTGCAATCTTCAGTCTAAAAACTCCTAGACTACTCCAGCAATGGGAATAAAGTTATACGTCAGTATTTTTAATAACAGATAATGAAATAAGTCCTCATCACTAAATGAATGAACCTACAAGAGATATAGAAACATAAATGGATATGTGTTGAACATATAATGAATGGGAGATTATAAAGATTTGCACCATTTGCTGATGTAGTAGTATTTCTACTCATAACAAGCTAACACCTATACATTGGAATACCTGATTCGTTCCTGCAGGATAACCCTGGAGTAAGGCAGATTTGGCACCATGGCAGTGTCCACTTTGAGTTGATCTTTCTTTTTGTCCTGAGCTGCATATGAGGTCATGCATATCTCTGAGCTGACATCCCCAGCCCAGGGTAGCTGCTTACAATCTCTAAGTACAAAACTATGGATGTCGGCCAGACTTGTGATGATGTTCTCTCTTTAAAAAAAGAGGGTAGAAGATATGAACTACTAAATTACTAAAGCTATCCTGAAGAAGGTATACCTTGACTCGCTCATCTGTAGTGCCAAAGTGAGGTTTATCAGTGTTGATACCTGCCTCACTGACCTGGTTGCTGTAACACAGTCTGATGCCAGGCATTCAGTTGGGACATAAGGTTCGGGGTTTTGGTCAGTGTGATGCACCTGACTCAAACAGGAGCACTTCTGCACCAACAATTGGCTGTCCGTAACATCCCTTCTCTATGGTATTGATGGTTGAGCAAAATATGAAATATAATTATAAAAGAGAGGTAATAATAGGGCCACTACACTTTAAAAGACAACTAAGGAGTGGTGTAAATAGATTTGACAGCCTAACAAATGTAAAAAAAGTGTCAAAGTAAAAATTGCTTTGACACAGACCTCTTGCAAGGAGGCCAACTGCAGTGGTAGTCCTAGGGGAGCAGAAAAAGGATAAATTAAATGCAAAAATACATAACTAATAATATGAGAAGAGAATGATAAGGATTTTGGCTCATATTGAAGATTTACCAATAAATTTGCTTGGACAGCCAATAAATATACATGAATATATTTGTACAATACATAAGTTATATCTATTTTCTCAAACATACACTAACAGAAGAGCTTTTTAGTATTCAGTGAACCTGTTTAAGCTTTAAACAAATAACTTAATCTATGAAACAATTATGTACATTCATGTGCTGATAATCATCATTATTGGCATGACATTCTCTTTAGACCATGTGCGTGGCGCTTTATGAGTTTTGTCCAGCTCTGTCTCCTGTATTTCGACACTGTCTGCTATGGCTGTAAAGGCCGATCCATGAGTGACAGTCTCTGCCAGATCCTACAACCATGCTGAGGAGGCTGGCTTGTCTGGTTGTTCCTTGATCTCTTCAGTCTTTTTCTTTTCTCTGCAGCCAGAGGGCCTCTATGAGCATCAGCAGTCACTATGCCCCCTCCCAACTGACTGTCTCCAGATAGCTCGGTCCTGAGCAGTATTTTCCCAGCCCTTGGATGGGATCTTGCATGATTTCATGTGCCTCTTGCTTGCGTCCTTGAATCCTAGTGTGGGACGGCCTATTCTTCTAGCTTCAATAGTTAGCTGTCCATAAAGGATATCCTTTGGCACCCTCTCATCATCCATATGATAAACATGCCCCAACCATCGAAGATGTCATTGGCTCAACATTGAGTACATGCTGGGAGTGTTTGCTCTCAGTAAGACCGTATTATATGGCACTTTCTCTAGCCACTCAATCAACAATATATGCCGTAGACAGCTCATGTGAAAGGTGTTGAGCCATCATTCCTGTTTAGTGTAAGAGTTCCAAGTCTCGCTTCCATACATGAGAGTGCCAAAAACGCAGGTCTGATAGACCCAGACCTTGGTGTAGTGAAACAGCGCAGTGTTCACCCAGACTCTCTTCATCAGGTGGGCCATGATGGTACTTGCCCTGCCAAGCCTACTGTCTATCTCCTTCTCGAGCGAGAGAGTGTTGCTAATGACAGACCCCAGATAAGTGAAACTGTTTTGACCTCCAGAGTGAAGCCATCAATCTTTATGGAGGGCATAGTGGTAATGGCATGTGTGCAGACCTTTGTCTTTTCAAGGCTTATGGTGAGCCCAAACTGCTTGCACCCCTCGGTGAATCTGTCTCCCAGTCTCTGCAAGGCCTCCTCACTATTGGTCACTAGAACTACATCATCCGCAAATAGCAATTCTCTATGAGCACCATCATCACCTTGGTCTTCGCACGCAGTTGGGACAGGTTAAACAGCCGCCCGTCTGAACTGGTGTGCAGATAAACACCGTCCACAGATATGTCATAAGCGTAGGATAGGAGCATGGAGAAAAAGATCCCAAAGAGGGTAGATGTGAGCACACATTCCTGCTTCACTCCACTGTTGATGGGAAAAGAGATTGAAGATGATCCGTCATATAGAACTGAGCCCTTCATATTAGTGTGTAAATTATCATGCTATGCAGTTTTGGGAGGCAGCCAATCTTCTTGAGGAGTTCGAATAGACCCTTTCTACTAACCAAGTCTAAGGCCTTGGTGAGGTCTAAAAACATCATAAAGAGTGGCTGGTCTTGTTCTCTGCACTTCTGGATTTGGCGAAACGAGAAGAAAATTATATCCGTTGTTGATCTACCTACTCTAAAGCCACACTGGGATTCTGAGCACACCCTGTCCACAAGCAGTCTCAACCTGTTTAGTAGCATGTGGGCGTTAACTGTGCTGATAATACCTTTAGAATATATTTATGATGCAAATGTATTAATGTGCGCACTTTGGCAAACAAGAAATAAGTATAAATAAAGTGTTTTTTTACACCAAGAAAATTTGGAATGCCCTTAAAATATATGGAATCAAATAATTTTGATTTTTCTGAAAATAACTTGACTGATATTATTGTTGCTTTGCTGTTCATCTAGTGCAAGTAAAATGACTAAACCCTACCTGAGATTTTCAAAATCCTCAGAGAGCTGATGTTTGGCAATGAAATAAGATGCTTCACTCAGCAATGCCTCTTGGGGCCAGTCACACATCCAATTCATCTGACATCCCATTAGCAGGCCAGGAAAGTGACTTAAAAAAAACCAAGAACAAATTAGAGCATGGTTCTAGAGCATGTGTATCCAACTACAAGCAAATCAAGAGTTACAAATGTGTTATCAGTCAAATGGAGGGAAGTAATCATACAAAAATCCAACATTTGATTTGTGAAGGACGTAAAAATTAAAATAGCAATACACAACTTTCTGCATTTATCATATGATCAAACTCATCTTTTCTTTTAAATAAAATCACACTATTTTATATCATAAAACGTTCCAAAATAAAAGTTTGAAACACAGAGAACAACAAAAATAGCAACAAAAAGGTGCCGACTTTCATAAATTGGTGCTTGTGCAGAATCAAATTATTATTATGGAAATAGTGGAATACTAGAGAGGAGAAGACGCTGGCATTAGACACAAAGCAAACCAGCTAATAGCATTACAAGATAGTCTCTATTCTGGAATCCACAGAGCATGAGAAGTATAGGGTGACTGAAACACACATGAAGAAATGAGCTTGATACAAACTTAAAGGAAACAGGGATGATGTGGAGAGAGCTGGAGTGCATGGCTCATGACAGCAGGGCTTGTCTTGAGTTTGTCTTGTGATCTATAGAAGGATGATACGGATTTGATCTAAATAAAAGAAGGCAACTTTTAGAATATACTGTTAAAGAATGTTCAATGTGACAACTGGAAGTGATCCAAAGCAAAAAAAGGTAAGAATCTTCATGTTGTTATCAGTCACAGAAGGTGAAGTAGAGAAAACCCAACTTCTGTAGAAGTTTCTTACATGAGCTTTATGGTGGAGAAAACACTTTCCCACTTGTACTTATCTCCCTCCATTTAGTCAGTCAATTTTTTTATTCAAATTATCTTTCTCAGTAACAAATACAAAATGTGACTTTGATATTCATAATTCTAGTTGAACGTCTTCCTACAAAGAAGTGAAAATAAATTAAAAGACCATCAGCATAAAATTTAAACCCTCACCACCTACTTAAATATTAATATGAAAAATAACATTTAGTTGGAAATGCAGATGGGACCCACAACAATGATGAGGACCAGTCATCAAGATCAAGGTCAAGAACAATTCAGTTTCTAATAACTTAAACTTTAAAATCATGACAAATGCCATTTTTAATGACTTTGACAATATTTTAATAATTTTGTTCCATGCATGGTGGATCTTGTTGCTTTTTTACAGTACCCTTTTGTTAGACTGTCAAGTATCTTCTGCCCTTTTCATTCTTGATACTTGGAATACTTGGAATCCTGGTATTCAAACAGGTCTGTTGTCAAGTAGCCAAATACTTTGGCTTATGTAGTAGGTATTTTACAACTTCCTGTGGCTTACTAGGCTTGGGGGAAGATACAAATAATTTGGGTTGATTTATAACTATAATTTTTGTCCGGGAAGTGGCCGTTAAGCCTACTCTTTTTGATTTCTAACTGCCAAGGTATTTATAACCTGCTTGACACTGAACACGGGAGTCCGATCTCACTACCCAGAGATCATAGGAATTTTTACCAGAAAATACAAGTGAAAAAAAAAATCAAAAATCAAAATTCAAACCCATGTCCTCCGGCACTCGAGGCGGACACCTTACCTCAAAACCACTGAGCCCCGTTCTTGCCACTTTTTTCATCAAAATCACATGTTGCCACAATGTATCATAGCTAATCAGTCATCTACTCCTTTGAACTCAACATTTAAAATTATTAGTAAACAACTTGCACTTTAAATAAACTGTTAAATAATTTTCACTTGCAAACATTTTGCCATAAAAAATCTAATAAACTAACTTTATTGCTGTTTTGAGTAGATCGTGGCTTGGCTTTAAACAGATCAAAACATGTAGATTGCTCTTCACTCTTGAAACAAAAAATGTCATGGCATCCATGGGAGAGCCTGGAAACTCTTTCTTCATTGTAGGGAGTATAGCTTGAAGCAGATCATCAAGCTCATCATTAGAGAAAAGGTGTGGGTATTTTCCCAAGATCAGTAGACTGTTGATAGCATCTAGGTAGCTGGGATCCTGCAAGTCTCGAGCCTTTAGTTAATGTGAAGAAGAGCAAAAAAAGTCAGGTAAAAAACATATTTTTAGTGAGCAAGGATGTAACATTTTTTTTAAATATTGTAAATTGTTGACCTAAAATTAACTGAGGAGCTGCTACAAGAAATGACTTTACTATTTAGATACTACAGACAATAAAAAATTAATTCTTTTTTAAAATACAAAAAAAACAAAACAGTCAAGTTCATAAAAAAATATTATTTAAAAAGCTGTTTTTCATACTAACTTATACAATCTTGAACAAAAGGCACATCAATACTTTATTAATGTCAAAAATACATGACTATAAGGTTACAGAATGCAAAATTAAATATGCTTTAAAACAAATTACTAATGTTAGCATAAAAGGTCTGCAAAATGCACTAGGAAGTAGCTAGGAACAACACCATGCATCAAATACATTGAATACAGAATAGTATGGTGACCTCTTCTGCAAGTAGGACGTAATCTTATCTATTCAGTCACCTTGATGTGACATATATGTTTTTATTTTACTTTAATTTTAAGGTATGATTAATGAACTAACAAATGTGTATAGAGACAAAAAATAAACATATTATCTACATAACAAAAAAATAAGACAAAACATTTTATATTCACATAACAATAAATAAGACAAAACATGATATAGCAATACAACAATAAATAAGACAAACATAATATATATACACAACAAGTAACGCCCTGTGGTGTGAACATTGGGCCTCTAATATGGGAGGAAAGATTATAGCAACTGATCCTACTGTCATCATCACCATCATCAAGTGCCGTCTCCACATCGAAGGTTGACAGTAACGGATCTCCAGCTATCTCTGTCCCATGCCTGGTTAGTATACTCAGTCAAAGTGTGTCCCGACCCCATCTTGACGTTGTCTGTTCATCTGTACCTCTGTTACCCTCTGGCTCTCTTGTTCTCCACTCTTCCCTTCAATATAACTTCCAGCAGACTGTCACTTCACTTGATATGACCAAAATATTTTATTTTTCTGCTTTTTATTTCCTTCAGAAGTATCTTCTCCACCTTGAGTTGTTCCAGAACCTCAATTTTTTGTTTTCCTATCTTTTCAAGAAACTGTCCAAATCTTCAGAATACCAACATTTCAGAAGTGTCAATACTCTTCTCCAATTTTTTTGGTCCTGGTCCAGTTTCAACTCCATAAAATAAATCTGAATGCACATAGCATTTAATGATTCTTTTTTGTAAGTTCTGAAATATATGCTTGGGCAGATGTGTATGTCTCATGCTGTTAAATGTATTTTTTTGTCATTACAATTCTCTTAATGATGTATCTTTTACATTTGCCACCTGCCGTTATTAGCTGACCAAGATAAAAATAGCTTGTCACTTGTTCCAGAATTTCTCCATTTATGTGGATGTCAACATGTGGACTTTCTTTCCTTTTGGTGAACACCATCACTTATGTCTTTATGATGTTGATTTCCAGCCCACATTGCTGGCTCTTGCTGTTTATCTTATCCATTAGGTTCTGCAGATGTACTGGATCCTCCGCCAATAACACTGTATCATCAGCATATCTGATATTATTGATACTTTATCCTCCTATATTCAATACAAGTATTTCCTCTATTTCATTGAAAATGTTATTGAAAACATACTGTAGGTGTACTAAAAAGTGGCTAACCAAGGTTGGGTTGTTCATGGGACTGATGACCTCCTAATGCAAAACAAAGTATACAGGAATCTGCACAGCAAGCGTTTGCAAATGATTTAGCAGAAGTTTCTTGTGAGGAAACTAAACTGAAGTACTGTCCATGTACTCTGATTGAATATAAATCTAGGCAAAATAGAAGAAACAGATAGCGACAACAAAATAATAATTTTAAAAGTCAAGAGGATCATTCATCATACTGAAAACTTATGAAAAAAACCAAAAATGAAGTCCAAAACAAAAAATAAAAAACTTTAACTTTAATATAAAATTCATTCTGTTGTGTGGCTCTAAAACATTGAAAACAATAAAAATAACAACCCAAAAGATATAAACTGTTTTAATGGATGCTTGTACAGAATAAAATTGATTGAAATGGTATGATAAAATCACTCATTTGGAACTATTAAAAAAAAACAATAAACAGTGGATCAGGCAGTGAGAAGAAGATACTGTTGATAAAAACATATATTCTTTCTTCTTCTTCTGTGTTCGTTTTCAATCTCCTGCTACCAAGCCTTGAAAAGGGCTTTGCACGTAGCAGGATGTAGTCTGGAAAGTGGAATGCGTTATGTCGCTAGTTTACAGCTTGACTGTGATATTTGTGCCTTTTGGTGTGACACATCCATCTTCAGCAGCAGGCATTTTTTGAGTACCGGGTTAGCCTTCCTTCTTCAATCACTGTGTGGAGGTGTAAAAGGGTCTTGGCAGCTCTGGTTCACTGGCCTTGACGC
This sequence comes from Ariolimax columbianus, assembly GCA_036924085.1. Taxonomy (NCBI): domain Eukaryota; kingdom Metazoa; phylum Mollusca; class Gastropoda; order Stylommatophora; family Arionidae; genus Ariolimax; species Ariolimax columbianus. Next base: position 76,133,908 of record JAVGWX010000011.1, on the reverse strand, counting down.
TAGCAATCAGCTATGGGTCACTGACCACTGCAGCTCATGTGCTGCTCAGCATCTTTATCCCCAAAACATATATTATGACTTAGTACCCCACCAGCACAGAAACAACAAAATTAAATCCCCGTTACGACCACATTTTGCTGATGTGGTTACTTAGCCATACCTATAATTAATTTTTAACCTTCAGCACCACCGCAGCTACAATTTATTTTTTGAATAAGCATAAGATGCTGGCATTGAATAAGGCAAATATTAAGGAAATAAGTATCACAAAACAACTATTCTTGAATTCCCAAATTACAAGAAGTAGAGAGGAACCAAAATTAACATTGAGAAGAGAGCTAGAAGCAGATAAAAGATATAAAGGAGAACAGACATGTCATGACAGAAGGACTTGACAAGCATTATAAAAAACATGTGCTCCACAGGGAGCTGAATGGTTTTGATTGTAATTGGTTGATACATCTACAACATGATGCACTTCCTCGTACCTAATTTACTATAGCAATCTGCTGTGATATTTAATAACAGAAGTACTTACTGTAAACAACAATGAAATAACCTTGCCCTCTGAACCACTGAGCCTAATGGCTGACCTGAGTCCATCAAAGAAGTTGCTCTGCTTGGATGAGTCCACTTTGTGAATGGGGATCTTGGCTATGTGCAAGGCCAGGCGACAGAGTGTGGCAAGATGTAATCCTAGAGCTCCTATCAGCAGTACATTGCCTCTGAGAATTTGAGAGGTGCGACATCTTGAGAAAGCAACATTGGAAGTTTCTAATATCTTATATCATATCACTTATTTCAGCTTCAGTATAACGTCAAGTCCTAACGGAGTCCAAAAGAGGATGAATAATTTGTAACATTGTAACCTGCCATGTATGTAGCAAAAGGTAACTAAGGAGGGTTGGACTTGAGGCTCTCTACCCAATCCTGTAGATATTTTAAGTCATTAAAGCATCAACAGATATAGTCTGGTCAACATTTGGTAACTAGGCATGTATTTGTTGATCACCTATGATCCACAGAAAGCTGAAAGGACTCTGATCGATTGATTCATATCATTAAGTAATATTAGTTAGCTCATATCTCAAATATGCTAATTGAGTGCATGAGCTGCAGTGGTCAGCGACCCATAGCTGACTGCTAGCGCCAGGGCCAGCGAACCAAAGCTGCCAAGACCCTTCTACACCTCCATGAGGTGATCCTGGATAACAGGCTGCAGCAGGGCAGACTGGCTAAGGAGAAGGGATCGAAGGGGGAATGCTAACCCGGTACTAAAAAAATGTTTGCTAAAGTCGGATGTGTTGGACCGAAAGTGAAAATATCGCAGTCAATCTGTAAACTACAACACAGTGCATTCCATTCTCTAGACTACATTCTGCTACTCAAGCCCTTTCAAGGTCCCTGCAGATAAGCATACAGACATTAGCGAAGAGCTAAAGGGACACGAAAACATAAATACGGCTCCTGAAGAGCACATGATGGCCAAACTAACAATGCGCGAAATGGAAGAGGCTATGAGAACACTAAAGAAAAGGAAATCTCCCGGAAAAGACAGGATAACAAACGAAATGCTGATGGGGCTGGGCCAAACAGCGAAGAAGAAACTACTATCAGTCCTGAACCAAAGCTGGAAAAGGGGTATTGTACCCCAGGCATGGAAAGATGCAATACTGGTACCAGTACCAAAAACAGGAAAGGACAAAACAGATCCAAATGGATACAGACCCATAAGCCTACTGAGCTGTGTCGGCAAGCTGATGGAACGGATGATAAACACCAGACTGATGTGGCATCTGGAAGAAAAACGAATACTAATTCCACAGCAAGCCGGCTTTAGACAGCACAGATCCACTGAGGACCAGGTCATCCTCATAGCCCAGGAGATAGAAGATGCCTACCAGGCACAGAAACACACAGTAGCTGTTTGGGTGGATCTGGAAAAGGCATTTGACAAAGTCTGGAAGGATGGACTTAGAGTCAAGCTAAGAAGAAGTGATGTCTGTGGGAAGATGTACAAGTGGATCAACCACTACCTCAAACAAAGAACGGCCAGAGTCCAAGTACAAGGGCAGATGAGCAAAAAGGTGACACTCGAGCAGGGAGTACCCCAAGGGGGAGTATTGTCACCACACTCTTCCTGGTATATATAAACGATATTACAGAGAATATACCAAGAAGAGTCCATAGCTCAATGTTTGCAGACGATCTGGCTATGTGGACCTCTGAAAAGAATCTCACCATAGCAAGAAATCGGATGCAGACGGCCCTAACATCGCTGGAAGAGTGGGCGAACTCATGGCTGGTCAAAATAAACGAGGAGAAAACCACGTGCACAATATTCTCGCTCTCATTAAAACCCCAAAGTACCAAATTAAGTCTGAATGGCAAAATTCTGCAGCCAAACGACAACCCAACCTATCTGGGAGTCACATTTGATCGGCGCATGACATGGAAAAGTCAGATTGAGAGAAACCGAATGAAAGCCAGAGAAAGAATGGCGATCATGAGGAAACTTGCTGGCACAAGCTGGGGAGCAGACGAAGGCATACTAAAGAAACTGTACACTGGAAGAGTGAGACCAGTTCTCGAGTATGGCATTGCGGCATGGACAACCGCAGCGAAGGCGAACTTCGATAAAGTTAACAAACTTCAAAACCAAGCCATGAGAATTATAACAGGTGGCATGAAGTCAACGCCAATTGTAGAACTTGAAAAGATTACAAAATTGCAATCCATGACCGATAGAAGAGACTGCAGAGCCCAGCTGCAGTCAGAGAAACTCAGAAGACTGACGGACCATCCAATGTACCAGAGACTAAACAATTTGGGAAATGGGAAACTAAAGCGGAGAAACTTTGCAGAAATAGCCAAAGCAAAGATGCACGAAGATCCCATAAACGCACTAACAACACCAAAACCCATCACTACTGTACAAAAACCTACTTGGAGGCAGGATATATTTCCAGAGGTGGTAGAAAATATACCAGTTATTGCAAACAAAAACTGCCAGAGTGAAAAAGAAAGGAGAGACACTACCCTAAGCTTCATAACGAAAAGCTACCCAAGCATGGACTGGACCCATGCATACACCGACGGTTCTGTAACAAACACTACACAGAACGGAGGGGCAGGAGCATTCCTGAACCTACCAAATGGCAGAAAAATAACACTGTCATTCGCTACTGGTAAGTACACAAGCAATTTCAGAGCAGAGGCAGAGGCACTGAGGGCGGCAGTGGAAGAAATGGTAACACACAGTGAAAATGAGAGCCATATAGTCCTGCTGACAGATGCTCTCGAAGTAGTCACAGTGCTAAAAAGCCAGAAAAACACTGAGCTTAATGACTTAAGAGCAGCACTCTGCAAACTGTGCCAGCAGTCCGCACCAAAAAGGGTAGTGGTATATATATATATATTAATGTATGAACACTTTATTAGTTCTGAGAGTAAATAAGTAAATACATTAATACATTAAAACAAATTTAAGATTTAATTGGTATTATTATTAAGTTCAGTGTATCAACATAAACATGCTGTTATAGCCCATGTATTCCTAGAAAACTTTATAAAAAACTTTATAAAACTCTAAATGAAATAAGATTGTTAAATTTGCAAGTAACTATTATACTCTACTTTGCTCTCATACAGTGCCAGAGGTAGTGCAGTGGTTAGTGCACTAGCATTCCAGCTGAGTGATCGTGGTTCGGTCCCCAGTTGGTGCAGGATTTTCCCTGAAAGCAAAACGGCTTCATTGGGTCGATCCAACCTACAAAATTGGCTACCAGAATAATCTGGGAAAGTAAAAAATGGGCAGCTTGATGTTGACCACATCACCCCTAGTGTGCTGTTGGTTAAGAAAAAATGGACCTAACACAATTTTCCTAATTTGCGACACTGGCGTGAAATCAGAATCTATACTTTATTACTTTATGCTCTGACAAACAATGCAGAAGATGTCCCTGTCCACTAGCTCTTAAAGCAGGCCAGGGACATAAAGGATGAGATGTTACCCTCTCTACCAAGCTCTCATCCCGTACAGCCATCCCCAAACAAACTAATAATAATAATGTTTGCCTAGGCACCTAGGGCTTGTTGCGTCGATCGACCACTACCATGTCCAACTGCTGAGGCTTGTAGCCAAACCTCGTTCACTGCCGAAGGAGAGACTGCTATCTGTCAGAGCCATGCAGAATGGGGATGACCCCTCTCACGCCTCCAGCTGGATGGTGGGAGACTGTTATTACACATAGCAGACTTGGACATTATCTGGTGAGCCAGTACTTCCTGGTCCAGTCGAACCATATGACCAAACAGAGACAGACGGCAGTGGACCAGACTGTCTGAGATGGAGGGAAGACTCGTCTTTGCAGACACCTCGCATTATGGACAAGATCAAACCACTGGATGCTGAGGATGCATCACTGGCTGCACATATGAAAGTCATCGAGTCTTGATGTGTCCTGTTTAAGTAGGGTCCAAGTTTCTGAACCATACAGGTGGACAGGAATCACACACGTCTGATAAAAACAAATTTTGGATCCAAGAAAGAGTCTGCCATCATTCCATACCCAGTGAAGGTCGTTCATAGTGGAAACAGCAAGCCTGATCAGCCTTAACATGTCAGGCACACTGAGTCCATCGGATGAAAAACAACGCCCTAGGTATGTGAATTCATTGGTGCATTCATTGGTCAGATTGGTGACCATGGACAACAATGCTGTGAGGATCAGTGTTGGAGCAAAGGTTCTGAAATTTTGTCTTAGCCTAGGATATAAATAGACCCAGGTTTGATGTTTCGAGATTCAGTTTCTCGAGAGACTGTTGCAAAGCTGCATTGTTTGGGTTGACCAGGATTATGTCATCCGCATAGGCAAGGTCTGTGATATGTGTTTGGTCCATGACACTGCCCAGATGGTGGGAGTCAAGACGGTGTAGAATCCACTCGATGGCTTGGCAGAAAAGTTCAGGGGCAAAGACGCAACCCTGCTTGATCCCCCCCCACGATGTTTGGAACCTGTCAGAGAGAGTGCCACCTAAGCAGACTGGTGTCCGTGTGTAGCTTTCGTATCATGTTCAGCAGTGGGACAGGAGTGCCGATGCCTTGCAGGGCTTTCCAGAGAGCGGACCTATTGACTGAATCGAATGCAGTCTTTAGATCCACATACGCAGCACAGAGGGGCGGTTGAATGCATGGTGTAGTTCAGACAGGAGCCAGCACAAGAATGGCATCCACAGTTGATCTACCACACCATCTAGTTAGGTCAAATTGGAAAGACATCATTCATTATACTCTATACATACGACCTGAGACTGAGCCACTCATCGTCTCATCATGCTCATAGACTATTGGCGTGTTGAGCCCTTGTCACCTAAGTGGTCTACCTACCTACGTATGTTCTATTGCTATTACAACAAAACTAAAGAACAAGTTTTTTTCTTAACTAGAAAGAATGAGAGACAGGCAAGCAAAGGTAAATTAAATTGTAAGTTAAATTCAAGCCCATACAGATAGTAAAATCTTGTATTCAACAGAAAAACCAAGACGTGATACAGTACACATATTACCCATGATGAAAACTCAGAGCACGGTGCAGGCGTACAACATGTGAAATGGCATGGTCAGATAACATGACACCCAGGCTACTGTTGCCAAATTCTTCTGCATAGCGATTAAGATGTGCAGTAAGGCAACTATGCAGATCTCCCATGTTTTTTAATGGCTGAAGAGAGACCTGCAGAAAGGTGAAACAAATGATATTTTAACATTCTTTCTCAGAGTTCACTGATATATTTTAGCCACATTTATTTATCTTCAGCATTCCTTCTCTTGTTGTCATTATGATGGATACAACTCTTGCCCTTTCTGTGTTAGTTGCTTATTTGTCTTGTACTTTCATTCCATCTTTTATTTTATATATATTTTTTCTATATTCAATTAAACTTAGAATTCTGATTTTAAAATGCTTCTTATAAATAAATGGTAACTTGTTATGCTGTTATAGTTCTTTATTATACATTCTTTTTTTTGATTTACCAGTATTTTTGAGATTTCAGGAAGTTAATTACATCTAAAAGGCATATATGAAAACTCAAAATGTTAAAATGTAATTTCTTATTAGGGACGGTTCATTCAGCAATTCAAGTAAGGTATGCTTCTTCTTCTTCTTCTTCTTCTTCTTCTTCTGCATTCATTCTCAATCTCCCACTACCAAATCCTGGCCAGGGCTTTGCAAGTTGCAGGATGAAGTCTGGAGAACAGAATGTGTTGGGTCGCTAGTTTACAGCTTGACTGTGATATTTGCACCTTTCGGTACAACACATCCATCTTCGGCCATAGGTATATTTCTAAATAGTCAGACTAGGACCTAATTTACTGTTTAAATTACAATTTACAATGAAATCTATTTGACAACTTTTGCTGTGTTTTGTTTTACCATGAGTCCCAATTATTTATAAGTTTGAAAAACAGGGTAGCTTACTCACTTTTTGCTTCTCAGTTCATGTCTATCTTCTCATCTCCTCCTCTCCTTGTTCCTCCTTGCACACCTTTTTGCTCTGCCAATTCTCTGCAGTTTCTTTCTCAGTTCAACGCAACATACTTGATTTTTTGCAGCCAGTTATTTATTTGTTGCATTCATTCTGGATCAGCTAGCTTGTATCAGGATATAGCATTTCTTTATTCCTCAATTGGGTTAGTTATTTTGATTTGTGTGGTCCTTTGTCCTATACGAACACCCTTTGGTCATTCTGTAGATTGTTGTCTTGATATTTTGGTTTATCTTATACTGCAACACATATATCCATGTTACTATTTGCAACTATATGTTCTTCAATGGGTTTACCAAGCAAGATGAATAAGTTTAGCTTAGAGATTTTTATAGCAATTCTGAAGGGCTAAATTATAGCATTCATTTTTAGAATCGCTTATAATATTAAATTAAGAGGTAAAGCCGTTTATCAGTCAAGAAATGAACGCATGACACTGTGAGGTTTTTTCTTTTTTGTTTGCCTTATTTTTTCTATTCTCCAAGGTGGTGTGCATTGCACTATGTTTTTATTTTGCGCCTGTCGGCCCAGTGCATCCGACTTCATCATGCATTTTATGTAAGGGTCTGCTTCCTCCTGCATTTTCTAAGGGTTTGTTTCCCCGGGGTAACGGTTGGTGCTGTGATGGGAAGCTAACCCAGCACCTTCGAGTTGTGAGCCGTGCCACTTAACCATTAGGCCACGCTGTGGTGGGGTTTTGAATTCAACAAGTTTGAAGCATCTCCTGGTCTTAAGACAGATGAGACCAGCGTCTAGTCATATTGGAAATTGACAAACAAAACCACAGAGATTATGTGTACAAGCTGTGCATGTAGAAGAGCCCATGACAGTTTACAATCGATAAGAGTCTGTTGTTAGCTACAACATGGGTAAATTTCTAAAAAGTAATGAAATTCTTACTCAATACACAATTTACCTTCCTCCAGACCTAGTATGCTGCAGAAAAAAAACATTGCAAAAAAAAAAGAATGTCCTACAGATAGCCTTTGTCTACATGGCAGCAGGCATAACTTGACTGTTTGAATCAGTCCAAGTATTCTAAGTACTTATATCTTACCTTAACATATTTTGACTCAAATGATGTGGTAGGCTGCTGGAAAGCATATGCATCTACTGAGAATGAAACAAAATGTTCATGAAGGTCTGATATCATATCTCTCCACTTCTGAAACCCAGAGAATGAGAAAAATTATTTTAAAAAGATATTTCACTCTATCAATATTTGATGCATGTGGTAATGTTAAAAAAACAATCTACAATAAATAAATTGCAAAACCTAGAAAAATGCAGCAGTTTACATTCTGCAGCTTATTTAACTCATTCACTCCCAAATATTTTGGACCTCTGGACACAATTTTATTTTTATGTAAAACTGAAAAACAGCATCACTTAGTTGCGATCTATTTGTCTTCAATAGACGTTCACTAAAATAACACGTATTATATACCAAACTGTTCACAATTGAGGCTAGAATAGAATGGAATACATATATTTTACAAATGCAGGTGTAAATTTGTGTTTGATGAATTAAAGTTACAAAATCGTTTGTTATTTTTAAAAATTATGAACAAAAATGATCCCCTCATCAATACATTATTCAGCTCTAAACCAATATAGAAATAACGTAATGAATTTCTATTGACGGAAATCCTAAAAGGACAATGTTCTGAAAGTTGCACCTAATTTGGTCCAGTTGTTTTCACAGTATTTACATTTTACTGAAGGCACGTGAAGTTGAAAACGTGCTAAAAAATAAAAGCTCCGATCAACATCAGCGTGAGTGTTTACAATTTACGCGCACACGGAAAGAATGTTCCTGCTGTATTCAAAATATATATACACACATTAATATTATACACACTAGAATGATTGTGTCGGATCTTGAACCTTTACTGAATTTGTGAACTGTTATTACCATTGCTTGAGACAAAAGAGGGCACCGCCCCTTCGTCAGTAGACTTAGTTTTACTTTCATCGCTCGACGTCGAACTAAGACTAGATAAATAAATTGAAACAGCGCTATCATAACGATCGATTTCTTCATCATCACTACCATTAGCAATAATATAATCTATCTATTCCTGAGCTTGTACTGAAAAAACTATATTTGGTGTGGCTGAAGGTGCATGGGATAGCTTCAAAGTTGCTCTCCAACAAAAAAATTATATTTTCCAAGTTACGAAACTAAACATTTTTTCAACGAAACTCAAACTAACTCTTCCGGAATGAAAAAGTGCAAAATCTGGACTTCCGCCAATAACCAAAATAAAACATTTAGGAGAACTAGGAATGGGAAAATATGTGATTTTGTGAACACAGTAACAAAAGCCGATACACCGGCTTCTGGGTTTTCTATAAAAAACCAGAAGCCGTTGTACCGGCTCGTGGGAGTGAATGAGTTAAGTTATAAGGATTTTTTTTACAGAAATTGAAATTAATTTAAAATAATTAGACATTACTGTGTACAGTATTACCAAATGAAAGGTTTTTTCTGAAGACCAGCAAACAAAAACCCATCACTTACTCCCTTAATGACTCCATCTAGTTTTTCATCAAACCAGTTCAGATCTGGTGTCCGAGTGATGCGGTCTCTGACAGTTCTTTTCAGCTCATGTTGCCAAAGGGAAATCACCATGATCTCGTCTGACCTGTTTTCACTTGACAATCTTTGCAGACACTATAAATATGAACCTATAATCAATGTTTGCTACAGACAGTAAACTAATACACAAAACAACAATGACACAAACAGATATTAAATATTCATGGCAGGAAGAAGATGTTTGTCATTAAAATAGTTGCTGCTTATGAAATAAATATGGTGTTTATTAGGAATTTGATCTGACTATGACATATAGATTGTTTATTAGGAACTTGATCTGACTATGACATATAGATTGTTTATTAGGAATTTGATCTGACTATGACATATAGATTGTTTATTAGGAATTTGATCTGACTATGACATATAGATTGTTTATTAGGAATTTGATCTGACTATGACATATAGATTGTTTATTAGGAATTTGATCTGACTATGACATATAGATTGTTTATTAGGAATTTGATCTGACTATGACATAAGATTGTTTATTAGGAATTTGATCTGACTATGACATATAGATTGTTTATTAGGAATTTGATCTGACTATGACATATAGGATTTTATTTACTAATAAATTATTGAGCTCTAATTGTAAATTTAAAAAGGATGTGGAGGAGAAATAAGATGCCAGTCTTTCAATCTGTTGGAGAAATCTTTGAAGTTTCAGCTCTCATTTATGCAGAATGGCTGGCATGAAACTGATAAAATTGGCAGCATGTCTGGAATCCAGTCTTTCTGAATTATGCCTCACTACCTCACTCACAGTAAATAACAATCTAGAGTATCTAAATGCATGCTGGGATTACTAATGACTGAGCACATGGAGAGCTTGTCATAGGCAACAAAAAAACAAGGTTCATGACATGGTCGTATCATGGTTTTTTTTTTCAGCTGTACTGTTCCTCTTCCGTTCCTTGGAATTGACGTCACTGCACTCCACGCAAACCCATAGGTACTCAGACTCTCTCAGTAAGTGGATACTGATGGCTCTTGCAGCTCATTGGTTGTAAAACACTTCTGCTTCGCTCTCTTGTAATATGTCTGTTCAACTGTAATACGTCTGTTCAACTGTAATACCTAAAAAGCATCTCTAAGACATTGTCCCCTAGGGCAGTGTCTGCTGTGGGACCATTGTGTGTATGCTAAATGTCCTCTTTTATATGTACATCATAAAGAGAAAGTCAGGAGAATTCATTAGACAGTCTAGCATGTTTCTTTATCAGAATTTGAAATCTTTGATTTGACAATTGAAGATGGTGTTCTAATCTAGTCAGGTGAATCAGTCAGGTGGAAACAGTCAGGTGACAACAGTCACAATCCAACATAATGCAGAAGCCCCAAATTTTTGAATAAATTCTTCAAGCCAAATCATTTTAAAATGACTAAAATTACATTAAAAAGAAACCAAATTAAGCACTTAAATATGACTAAACAAATGTATAATAACATGGATAAGCATGGATCAGATACTAAGTTGGAAAAAGAAACAAACAAGAAACCTATTTTACAACAAAAAGGCCTTCATCAGGGACAAAGACAAATAAACAGGTAAATTGGAAAAAAAAACTGTTTTTTGGTACATGCTTTTATTTATACTAAGACTTTTTTTGGTATTTGTTTTTGGGACTACAGGAGTGTAGTTTTTAAAATTTTGAACAGGTCATTCAAGGATCTGGCAAAATTTTGTAAATTAACAGATCACACTAGTAGAGACTGTGTACAAAATTTCAGCTCTCTATGTTAAAGGGAAGTTTGTTAAAATAGCAGATATAGAAGTCCATGCAAATAGACAACGGTCATGTCTTTAAATAAAAGCTTGTAAAAAGACAAACTCTTCATATCAGCAACTATGAACAGATATTGGTAGCATCTGAACAATAGGTCATGCCTGGTCATGAGAAGTGCTTCCAAAGCTTCAATTCATTGTTCATCTTCAACAAGACTAAGTATAAACATTTCTAGTCAAACAATTTCCATTTGTTCAAAGCCACGTAAACATCTCTTAGAAAAGCACCTGTGTTTAATTTATTAAACTTTTACCTGGAAGCATTTTGTGATATCTTTTAGTGTGAAGAGATAGTGATGACGTCCAGCTGTGGGTGATGGTCGAAGAACACTCTGAATGGCTGTCAGCATATCACAAGAAACAGATACAATAGCACTGTGAAGTTCAGTAGCAAGTCCTGGGTTGCCACCAGCCTTCATGTTTGCCTGGAAGTCACAGTTTGACAACATTCACATTATTATCCCCATCCTTATCACCACCACCATCCTTATCACCACCACCATCACCTCCTTCATCCTTATCACCACCATTCCCATTTTTATCACCACATACATAGTTTCGCCATTATCATCATCACCATCACCATCATCATTCTTATCACCACCATTATCCTTATCAACACCATCATCATCCTTATCAACACCATCACCATTATCATCCCCATCATCCATATCAAAACCATCACCATTATCCCCTCCCCCCACATCATCCTTATCACTACAAACCTCATTACCATCATTATCACTACCATCATCCTTATCACCATCATTATCCCAACCACCATCCTTATCACCACCACCATCACCTCCTTCATCCTTATCACCACCATTCCCATTATTATCACCACATACATAGTTTCGCCATTATCATCATCACCATCATCATTCTTATCACCACCATTAACCATATCAACACTATCATCATTATCATCCTTATCAACACCATCACCATTATCCCCCCCCCCCCCCCACTTCATCCTTATCACCCCAATCCCTATTATTGTCACCACATATATAGTTTCGCCATTATCATCACCACCATCACCATCCTTATCACCACCATCATCCATATCAACACCATCACCATTATCACTACCATCATCCTTATCACCATCATTATCACCACCACCATCCTTATCACTACCACCATCACCTCCTTCATCCTTATCACCACCATTCCAATTATTATCACCACATACATAGTTTCGCCATTATCATCACCACCATCACCATCCTTATCACCACCATCATCCATATCAACGCCATCACCATTATCCCCCCCCCCCCACCCCCCACATCATCCTTATCACTACAATCCTCATTATCATCATTATCACTACCATCATCCTTATCACCATCATTATCACCACCATCATCCTTATCACCACCATCATCCTTATCACCACCATCATCCATATCAACACCATCACCCCCCCACCCCCCCCCCACATCATCCTTATCACTACAATCCTCATTATCATCATTATCACTACCATCATCCTTATCACCACCATCATCTTTATCACTGCCATCATCATTATCAACATCATCACAATCATCATTCATTACCATCACTATCATCATTAACTGCTCTGCTAACTGATGCTAGTAATGTTTCTCTACTTGCTATAATCTCTGGTGTCTTAAAATTCAGAGTAAAAGTTGTACAACAAAAATTTATTAGACTATTATTAGCAGTTATCTCTAAAACTGATATACACTTTACATAGTTTGCTGTTATCAAACATGTTGCTTTCATTCGTCCAGTCCTTGATGAAAGACTACTTATGTCTACTGTCGGTACACGCCTATGACTTCTTTTGTCAAACTGTTTTTAACCAGTGCATATATATATTGCACATATAGTAAAAATGAACAACTTCGTATTTACCATGTACAGGACTCGTAATTCTTATAAAACTACCAAACCATCAAAGTCACAAAAAACGATGAAGAAATTTTGACCAACAAATATATTACATACGTGTGCTATTAACTGCAAACTTGTCATTACTTAATGAATTTAATATTCACTGAATTTTTTGTGCAATGTATAACAAATGACATCAAAACATTTCACTAAATTGGTCAGAAGGTGATATTTCAGAAACAAATTTTAAAAATATAACTGTATAAAATTAACTAAAGGAAAGAGCTTTTCTCTTTGCTAAACTGATGAATGTTATTTTCACATCATCAATTGTCTAATAAGATCTATAGTCTTAATAGTATGCTGACAGACTACACGTACATTGACACGCTAATAGCACATTGGCAGACTATTAGTTTATTGACAGACTGAGAGACTACTAGTACATTAACAGACTGAGAGACTATTAGTATATTGACAGATTGAGAGACTACAAGTACATTGACAGACTGAGAGGCTACTAGTACATTGACATACTGACAGACTACAAGTACATTGACAGACTAATAGTTCACTGACAGACTACTAGTCCATTGACAGACTAATAGTATACTGACAGGCTAATAGTACACTGACAAACTAATAGTACATTGACAGACTAATAGTACATTGACAAACTAATAGTACATTGACAAACTACTAGTACATTGAAAAACTACTAGTACATTGACACACTACTAGTACACTGACAGAGCACTAGTATATTAACAGACTACTAATATATTAACAGACTACTAATATATTAACAGACTACTAATATATTAACAGACTACTAATATATTAACAGACTACTAATATATTAACAGACTACTAATATATTAACAGACTACTGATATATAAACAGACTACTACAATATTAACAGACTACTACTATATTAACAGACTACTAATATATTAACAGACTACTAATATATTAACAGACTACTACTATATTAACAGACTACTACTATATTAACAGACTACTAATATATTAACAACACTGATAAACTACTGCCTGTTCAACTTTTAGAAAGTATCGCCCACTGCTCAAATCTCACCATGCAAAGAAGTAAAGAAAAAAAAGTACATCACTCAGCCATGGCAACAAAGAGTGATTGTGCATCAGTTTAGCAATCCCATCTTAGAAAATAAAGTGCAACAGAAACCATCACTGTTACCTATTTGTCCACTTTGTACACAAGGTTGTCTTTTTGATCACTCTGAACGAAGTGTATGTATTGCGTATATGCCTTCTACAGGGTTCCCCATAGCTGTTATTGTACTTGAAGAAAAAAATATTTGTAAACTTCCTGATTCATTGGGACCTTGTAACATGTTTGGCTAGTACGACATAAAATGGTGAGTTTGTTCAGAAAAACACAGATTCTGTTTTTGCGCCGTGAAGAGAAAAAAGGACAGACACACAAGTGACCTATGAAAAACAGCGCATCATCATCAGGTGCCCTGCTGATTGGCGCTGGCGACCATAAACCTCCAACCACTTCTATCCTGTGTGTCGTTTACATACTCTGCTGTTGATTGTTGCCTGTGCCCTTCTTTCAGGCTGTCCAACATCTTCTCTCTCATTAGTCTTCCCCTTTTACTTGGGCTATTCTGCATTTTATTTCGTAATTGTATCTTTCATCTGATATGATGTATGTGCCAAGATATTTAAATGTGTTAACTTGTCTCAATTCGGTCGCCTTCACTATGATGCAGCATTTTGGAACAACAGCTACTTAACCTATATTACTACCACTCATCCATTTTCCTGACACACCAACATTTACTACCTCTAAAATGCCATGAACAATGCTTCTGAGTGCTTCATCTTGAGGAGCTGGCAACCAGAACACAGCAAAATGGCGCTGAAAGTACAGATTAGTGAGATATTATTTATGCTCTGAACTAATTTGAGATGATACAATATTTTTCGTGATAACAAACATTCCTCTTCATCAGAATGCTACACCTCAACAAAAATCATATTGATGTCTTATTGCTAACATCGAAGACCCAGTAACTGATTTTATCATCTACACAGATAAAGTAACCCGTAGTATTACTGCCATAGGGTACAACTATATATGTATATACCCACATATACGCATATGTACATCCCGAGTGGTCCGCCAAGGTCTTTGTATATGACAAGAAAAAGAATTGCACCACTGTCCCACAGAGAACATGTCGTACCTGTGTGACATGGCATAACACCAGCCATGGTTAGGTGGTTTGTTAAGGGCGAGTTTACTTTGCTCTAGTGTTTGAGTTTATTAAGATGGACTCCCACATCGGTTAACTACCCTTCGCGGTATTTGTTCCAAAGTAGCGGAGTAATAAACTACTCGAGCCTAGCCCTCTAAGCAGGAAATCCGCCTCCCAGCTATATCCAGCTCATACTAGAGATGATATCTGCCCCTATAGAAGTACAAGTTGACTAAGAACTAAGATATACCCACATACTTCTTCTTCTTCTTCTTCTGCGTACACAGTCAGACAGTAACCATTATTTTCTCGAAAAAAGCAGCGGTCATCCCGAGACTCTCGCCACTACCATAGAGCTTGTCTTGCAGTTCCACTGGCAATGGCCACATCTGCTCTCTCTGATCCTCGTATGTCGGGCAGTTCTGCAGCAGATGTTCAGTGGTCATTTTACCAGTACCGCACGGGCATTCGTCGGTACACCCTATCTTCAATTTGTTGAATAGGTGGTACCTCAGTCTGTTGTGGCCAGTGCGAAGTCTGAAGACAACGACCTGCTCTCTTCGGTTCAACTGGTAATAGGCATCGTTTTTGGTGTAACCAGTATGTTCGGTTTCCCATTTGGTCATGTACCTGGCTTTGATAAGCCGTTTTGACTCTTCGTACGTCATACTGGTATCTGTTTGTGGTAGCCTTGCACCTTCTTTTGCCAGTCTGTCTGCCTCCTCGTTGCCTTGGATGTTGCAGTGTGACGGAACCCACTGTACCACTACCCTTTTTGGTGCGGACTGCTGGCACAGTTTGCAGAGTGCTGCTCTTAAGTCATTAAGCTCAGTGTTTTTCTGGCTTTTTAGCACTGTGACTACTTCGAGAGCATCTGTCAGCAGGACTATATGGCTCTCATTTTCACTGTGTGTTACCATTTCTTCCACTGCCGCCCTCAGTGCCTCTGCCTCTGCTCTGAAATTGCTTGTGTACTTACCAGTAGCGAATGACAGTGTTATTTTTCTGCCATTTGGTAGGTTCAGGAATGCTCCTGCCCCTCCGTTCTGTGTAGTGTTTGTTACAGAACCGTCGGTGTATGCATGGGTCCAGTCCATGCTTGGGTAGCTTTTCGTTATGAAGCTTAGGGTAGTGTCTCTCCTTTCTTTTTCACTCTGGCAGTTTTTGTTTGCAATACCTGGTATATTTTCTACCACCTCTGGAAATATATCCTGCCTCCAAGTAGGTTTTCGTACAGTAGTGATGGGTTTTGGTGTTGTTAGTGCGTTTATGGGATCTTCGTGCATCTTTGCTTTGGCTATTTCTGCAAAGTTTCTCCGCTTTAGTTTCCCATTTCCCAAATTGTTTAGTCTCTGGTACATTGGATGGTCCGTCAGTCTTCGGAGTTTCTCTGACTGCAGCTGGGCTCTGCAGTCTCTTCTATCGGTCATGGATTGCAGTTTTGTAATCTTTTCAAGTTCTACAATTGGCGTTGACTTCATGCCACCTGTTATAATTCTCATGGCTTGGTTTTGAAGTTTGTTAACTTTATCGAAGTTCGCCTTCGCTGCTGTTGTCCATGCCGCAATGCCATACTCGAGGACTGGTCTCACTCTTCCAGTGTACAGTTTCTTTAGTATGCCTTCGTCTGCTCCCCAGCTTGTGCCAGCAAGTTTCCTCATGATCGCCATTCTTTCTCTGGCTTTCATTCGGTTTCTCTCAATCTGACTTTTCCATGTCATGTGCCGATCAAATGTGAATACCCACATACAAACACTTACTTTACGTAAAATTAATTATTTTTAAAGTTGTTCATTTTGATTTACTAATCTCAACCTGCTGGGTATACGTAGCCTTTGAATGTTATATGCTGTACTTTAACAATAGCTGAACTATCTCTGCATATTTACTTTCAAGATGTTTGAAATTAAGCAGAAGATAGAAATCGATAGACATAGGTATAATTGTATTGGTTCGCAAAATTCACATATTGGTCTATGTGATCTATATAAGGGGAACAACCGACTGAGAAGTTTGAATATCACTTTTTTTTACTGTTATAAATTTCACAATTATTAAACAAAACAACAATAGACACCATTTTACCATCAGTCTTTCAGTTACAGGTCTGTTGAATAACGCAGAGTATTGGCTAACTGCCATGGCTGATATCACAGAAAGATCTTCTACTGTGTGCCACTCAAATGGTTTATGAAGAGTACATAGCTGACTTTCATCCAAAAGTTGGCGCAGAAGCTCATTACACCTCTGAGTTCCATTCTGATCTGGCTGTGGCAGATTAACGTCATCAATGAATATCTTCAGCTTCTTGTTTTCCATCGCTCCATACACAAAACCTGACAGGATATGATGAAACAACAGTGTATTTATGTTTCCTACTTTAGAGTGCTCAAAAACATATTAGGCAAGTATATTGTATTCCCAAATTTCTCTGCTCTATTTTAATTAAGTTGCTTTTGAAGGACTCTTTGACCTGGCAAGTGCAAGGAACTTACACTTTTGCAAATCTTTCAGACATATTAATTCCCTTACATAATTTTTAACCATGCTTCTTTGGGTTTCCTTTACTCATTAAGTAAAGTAATAGTTTGTCCCAAAGTAGTTACACTACAGTTGGAAAATTAAGTTGTTAATTTAGGGACTTCAGTATACTAAGCCACAGTTTGTATGAGGTAGGGTGGCCAGTTCCTGTCCTCGTTGCCTTTTACTTCCCTTGTCATATGCCAGGTACCCATTTACAGCTATGGTGACTGGAAAGTATCGTTAGCTGGATTCGTATCCCATACCTTTGTTATGAAAAGCAAGTGCTCTACCACTATGCTAAGCATATGCTCTCCTTTCCTCATTGTTCCATCTAAATTCCCTAGTTAGATACATTCTTAGATACTTAAATGTTATATTCTTTATGTTAGTAATACATGTGCATTTGGTGATAACTGCATTAGAAAGTTTATGCTGCCATTTGATTCTAAGACACCTTTTCAGGCATCACTCTTAATAAATAGCCAGTAGTTATGGTTATTTTGTGTTTTTTTTCAAATAAAATAGGGTGAGTTAAAAATTTTCAAGCTTGTCAACTATTACGGTTTCCCATAATTAGGACAGTTTCATTACATTTTCTAGGGCCGTTTAAAAAATGGCAGCTTGTCTATTGAGGAAAGAGACTTAAAAGACAACACCAAGCAGATGTACCCATGAAGATACCGTTGCTGAAACCCACCCTATACCAAATACCATGTGAACAGGACAACAAAACCGTGCAAATTAAAACATTAATCAGTAGTCTTCTCATCTATTAACTAGGTCTTGGATGGTTGCCTTGCCCAGGACCTACGAGCCTCCCCTTTCAATTCCACTGTACTCCTCATGATATGCTACGGTACTGAGTGGTGGACACTAACAAAATCACTAGAGGACAAATTAAAGGTGACCCAGGTCTCCCTTAAGAGACGCTTGGTCAGAATCACTCTCCAGAACCAACGTATGCAAGGTCTCCACAATTCTGACATAAGACGATTGTCCCTGGCGAAGGGTGCAATAATCCATGCAGACAAGGCAAAACATAGATGGGCAAGTCACATGTTAAGATGAAACGACAATCGATGGAACACAACTACAGCATTCTGGTACCCCCAAGGTGAGACTGCGGGGAAGACCTCCAATGTGTTGGTCTGACTCAGTTGCTGTACACTGCAATATCTGAGATACCTGTCAAGGAGCACTTACCACATACTGGACTTTCGTGGCCCAACACAGTGTCCACTGCAGACAAAGTTTGGACCCACAGCTACACTAAGGAATGGGTCACCAAGATTGAGATCAAGATCAGTAGCCTCAGAATTGGACTTGAGTATAATTATTTGCAAAATTGAACAGCTAATCTGAATATGATGAATGAAAATTTCTCAAAACAATCGTGGATAGATGCTTACACAGATGGATCAGCAACAAATATTATCAAGAATGAAGGTGCCAGTTTCTTTTACTCATATCTCAAAAATGAGTGCGAGACAAGAAATATTCCCATTGATAAATTCTGTTCTAACTATACAGCTGAGGTTCAAGCACTTGAACAAGCTGCAAACATGATTAATAGTAACAATTCTGATTGTCATCTGGTAGTCATCTTCACAGATGCATTATATGTTCTACAAGCTCGCAAGAGTGGCAAACCCCCAAATTTGAGGAATGAATTTTAGTCAAGTTAGCTGCAAGAAAGCAAACCACACTTCAGTAGCTACTATCTCACTGTGGTGTACTGGGGAACGAGAAGATAGATAGGCTTAAAAGCTGCAGAAGAGATGTGTTGAACTGAAAGGCGTAAATATCACAGTCAAGCTGTAAGTTAGTGACACAACGCATTCTGTTCTCTAGACTACATCCTGCTACTTTCAAAGCCCTGTTTAGTTCTTGGTAGGGGGAGATTGAGAACGAACGCAGAAGAAGAAGAAGGAGGCTTAAAAAAAGGGGGAAGAAATTGTGAACAAAAATACATTGAAATTACATACTTTGAGAAAAATAACGCTATCGAGGCTGTCAGAAATGAACAGAACCAATCAAATGAAGACTTTCCTACTCTTGACCGGGAGGGACAGATCTCCATTATTCATATCAGTACAGGGCACCAACGACTGAACAGACATATGTACAAGCTTTGACTGTTTCACCACTGTGCGCATGTGGACTGAACAAATAAACTGCTGAGCATGTACTAAAAGACTGTACTCTGCTAGCTAATTATTGGTCAACTTGTACTCTGATAGCATCATGGAGCCTGTCTGATGTCGTAAACCTGTGTTGCTGTGAAATCATCTTACATCATCTATCTTCCATTTTGTTAGAAAGCTGAACCTTGGGCATTATAAGCTTGCAGGGGGAGCTGATCATGGGACATTTTCATGAGATGACTGAATCATCGCATCTCTGTCTGGACATGTATTCAGCACATGGGATGGAACTGATCCTTTTATGAATGTCATTGTTCCTCAATCTGTCTCACCTAGAGATGCTGGTGGCCATTCACAGACATCTCATTTCGCAGGAGGAAATTTTACTCTCTTGTGCCTTGTACATGGGCCATGTTTGACTTTGGTAGCACAGGATTGGCATAAAGATGCTGTGGATCAGTTGCTGCTTTGTTACCAGACTAATGTGGGGATGTTTGAACAGTGGTGCCAGTTGATAAGTCCCTCCTGCTGCATTCTGGTATCTGGTTTCAATTTCTCTGTTGCATTTGCCATCTTCTTAAAAATGCTGCACAGGTACAAGGCCTTCTGAGTCTGCTGGAGAGCTACGTTCTGAAGGCTCAAGTTAAGTGGCTTCTGTGTTCTGCCCACCTTCAGAGATATCGTCTCAGACATGCTGATACGCATACCATACTTATCATAGGTTGTATCCAATGAAGTTAAGTGATTTAAGAGTTTCTGTTCATCTGTATATGTGATGCATCGGTCATCTGCAAATAACAGTTCATATATGGAATTATAATTTGGATCGTATATTGCAGCCTGATAGAGTCAACTGACATAATTTGTCAATACAAATGTTAAAAAGCAGTGGGAACAGCACACATCCCTGGTACACACCCTTGTAAAAGTTTCTGTGACACCACCCTCTATATGCACTATGCTCTTATTTCTTTGGCACAGAGCTCTTACATTGTCAAGAAATTGACCTCTTATCCCGTATTCCTCCATCATCGATCACAATCAATATCTGTCAACTCTTTCAAATTCTATCTCTTGGTCAATAAATGCTAAGTTAAGATGCTAGCCATATTCAATTGTTTTCTCGCACATCTGCCTTAGAGTAAATAAAGTATCAGTAAACCCCTTGCCCTTGCATGGAAACTGAACTGGGCTTTGCTGAGCTGAGGTTCAGCAATTGATCACATTCTCTATTTAACAAGTTTTGCATATGTCTTCACTGTAAGACTAAACAGCAAAATACCCCCATCGGTGTTTTAGTTTCGATTCAAGCCCCTTCCTTTTCCTATGAGTACTATTTTACATTGTAATTAGAATAATAAACAGTTGATATATTAATCAGTTAAAATGGAACATGTATAGCTTCAGCACAAAGACTTAAAATATAATATACCTTGTCTGTGATGAATGTTAGTTTCAACAAACTGCTGAAGCTGTGTTGCAGTAGAAGCCCCAGAAAATACCAACCGCTTGCACACAGATTGTTGTGGATCTAAGGATTCGTAAAGCTTATTGTTTAATAAATGGACAACAAACATTTTCAGACATTTTTACAAACATATATATATATATATATATATATTTATATATATATAACATAAGAAATGTCTTCTTTTGTATATGCCATAGTATGAGGGCGATTTTAAAAGTTTTGCTATTGAGGAGATAATTTCATTAATGTGCAAAATTTACACATGAGCTATATATTTTCTTAAAGATTGGAATGTCATATAGGTGATGTGTCATTATTTGTCAATGTAATCACTATTTTGGCTCACACACAAATGCCAACATTGGACAAGTTGTTGCATCCCATCAAGGAAAAAAATCAGACGTCTTCTCCCAAAACCTGGAACACACAGCTGCTTGCCCCTCCTCCTCAGAAGTGTAACAGTGTCCTTTGAGGCATTCCTTCAATCTCAGGAAGAGGAAGAAGTCACAAGGTACCAAATCAAGGTTTTACAGTGAGTGTGGAAAAATGTTGTAAAACTTGAGATGCTCAAATGCAGTCACGATTTGTCGATATGTGTGTGGGTGAACATTGTCATGCTGAAGAATTGCATGTTTGCCAACATGAACATACAGCAATCATGATAGAAGTTTCTTCAGAGTTTTCAGATATCAATCAAAGTTGATGGTATTGCCATGTTCTAAAAATTTGATGTGGAGTATGCCCTCGCAGACCTAGAAGATTCAGCAAATAAAGGCATCGCCTTCCTGTTCATATCGCATCAGAAGTTCATGACACACCTGATGTCAGCACTGTTTCATATTCTGTGTCAGCATGCGAGGGACCTTTCTCGCATTCACTTTCCTATACCCTAGTAGAAGTATGGATAATGTGATGGACTTGCTCAATCAACATCGTAAACATTGTGGTGATATCTTTCTGCTTGACACAGCTATTGGCATGAATCAGTTCTTCCACGTAAGCTTAGTGTTGTGCATCCACAGCTGTGATTGGTCGTCTGCTGCGAGCTTTGTCATGCAGGTTCATTGCAGCTGGATTGTCGCCATTTACAGCCTGTGGCCACCTACTGAGAGTACTGACATCCACACAAGTGTCCCCATATACCGCAGTCATTCTCCAATGCATGTCAATAACCACACAACCTTCCGCTATCAGGAATTCAACTACAGCATGTTGCTTCAACCGTATTTCCAAGCAGGCCATCATTTTACTGCCTGCTGTGTGATTGCGTCACGTTCCATGCACATGCCACAACATGGCCCTATAGTCACTTCATTAGAGATTATTTTTACATTGGTGTCACATGGCTCTGAGCACTGTTGTCATAGTTATGATGCTGGAGGTAAAACTTTTCAAATCGCCCTCGTACTTGGCATAGACAATCATAATTCTTCACAAATTGATATCACTAGTGTAATTTATTTACACACAAAATAAAACTTAATTAGAGTAAACAACCAAAGCAAATGCAGTAAAACTGAACATAAAATGCTAATAATATTTATGACAATGGTGGTTTTTACACAAGTATAAACACAACAACAACCTAAATTGCAACCAAAAAGTCATCTTCAGAAGCAATACAAATAGACATAAGTACGTGAACACGAATGTAACATTTTTTTATCCTTAATTATTTTAATTATTGATATTTGCTAGTTATTCCTCTCCTGTCCTGTCTCTATTTTGTCATAGTAGAGAAGCTTGTGTGTATGTGTCGCTATGACACCCAAGAACTATGTCAATGAAAACATAGCCAGCAGAGTTTCCTAGGCCAACAGGTCTAAGAATAAGGGCCAGGCACAAGCCTGCAATCATGTACTTAGGAAGGCTAACCTGCCAAAAATGTCTTCTGACATTGTCGTAACAAAACAGTGCAATCTAATTTTGTTTGATTAAGCATACAATGACAAAGAGAAATTGGCTTTTCTCATTTGTGTTATCCATAGTCACTGGCAATAAACTTTTGTCTCTAATAAAAAAAATGTTGTTTGTAGTTTTGGCCATTTACAACTGCCACGTGCATATTTTGTTATTATTTACTTAGGAGTCAGTGTCACATGATTTATTTGAGCATTAAAACCTGTCCATGGCATACAAACAGCAGCATTTCTTATATTCTCTAGCAATGTGGCTTCACAAAATTTCAATATTTTCGTATACTCTCTAGCAATGTGGCTACACAAAATTTCAATACTTTTTATTGCTTTTTGAATAACTACCTTGTTTATTGATGAACTCATTGATGATGGCTGTCTTTCCTGATCCATGTGGTCCAGCTAGCAGCACATTTCTCCCTGATGTGGCAGAAAACTCCATGAGAATGCGAGTTCGAACCTGCAATTACGGTATATTTGTACGTACATAAAAATTGGTATAATATTTCCTCCCTCTATGTGAGATTTCCCCAACCCTCATTTATTCCCTTTCTGTGTGTAAAGTTCCTCCAGCCCTCATAACTTCCCTTTCTGTGCATGAGGTTCCCCCAATCCTCATATATTCTCTTTCTGTGTGTGAGGAACCTCCAATCCTCATATATTCATTCCCCTTCTGTGTGTGAGGTTCCCCAATTCTTCTATATTCCCTTTCTGTTTGTGAGGTTCCCCATCCTCCTATATTCCCTATCTGTTTCCAGGGAGAACTGCATGGAAGTGAGATAGGGGTCTTAGTCACTGACTAACATTGTCTGATCAGTATGTTTTGCCTGACTGATGCTAATTTCCTCTCCCCATAGTCTGTAGGTTGTAGAGTTATACACGAAGGACAACTCACAGTGCGATTCAAAATTAAATCAGGGGTACGACAGTTGCCTACTGTCGCCTTTCCTGTTCATCCTGGCAGTGGGCGGGATTGTGAAAGTAACAACAAATGAGAGAAATGGAATCAAGTGGACCTTAAATAAACAGATTTTGTGGATGATATAGCCCTTCTGTTCAACAGCCAAAGCCAAATGCAAAGGAAACTGGATTAACTGCATTATACCTCTAAACAAGTCAGTTTGAAGATCTATGAGAAAAAGACAAAAATAATTAGGCAAACACAGAACCAATCAGGCTAAGAGGAAGACCACTGGAAGAAATAGAATATTTTACATACCTAAAAAGTATCATCAACAAGGAAGGAGGGACAGACAAGGAAATAAAAACTAGGATACAAAAAGCAAGAGTTGCATTCAGAATGTTGAAACCCATATGGAACTCCAAGGAAATAAGAAGGAAGACAAAAAAAAGATTTTTCAATTCAAATGTTAAGCCAGTCCTGCTGCATGGAGCGGAAACCTGGAGACTGCAGGGTTTTGTCAACAGATGCCTGAGAAAGATACTTGGTATAAAATAGTTTGATAAAGTTACAAACGACAGACTGTGGGAGAGAGCAGGACATGGTAAATTGGAACAGGAAATCTTAGGAAGAAAGTGGAGATGGATGGGTCATACATTAAGAAAGCCCCAGGCCAGTATCACCAGGCAATTCCTGTCATGGAACCTCCAGGAAAGGAGAGGTGTAGGCAGACCAAGGAATACATGGAGACGAGATCTGGAGACAAGTAAAGAAAACAGGAAAAAGCTGGAAGGGTGGAAAAGATTGCACAAACAGAGCTGCTTGGCAAGGGTTGGTTGATGGCCTATGCACTCCTGAATGATAGAAGGCAAAAGAGTTTGTTAGAAGTCTGTAGATGAAAAGAGTTTGCCTTCCCCGAAAGCAGAAACTATACAAAAATACATGTTCTGTTAATGAAAGTCCCTAACATCATTTATATCAATGCAGATGAAGATGCGGTGAATGAGATGACAGAGGTCAGCAACTCAAAGCTGACTGCTTGTATCAGGGCAACAGGTTCAGAGCTGTCCAAGATCCTATTCTGCCTTTAAGTGATGGCCTTTGAAACAGGCTGCATCCATGTAGTTTGTCTGAGAGGAAAGGCATTGAGAGGGAAGGTAAACCTGGTCTAAAAAATGTGCTGTGCTAAAATTGGATGTGTCATGCTGAAAGACGCAGATATTGCAGCCACAGTGCAAACTAATACACAATGTAATAAAGTGTCTGTTTCAGGATGACTGATGAAGAAGGATTAGAATTTATAGAAATTGGGGAAGTGAAAAGTGAAGAGAATAAAGGTTAAGGAATATTTGGAGAAGAATAGAGGCTAAAGAATACTTGGAGAATAGAAGTTAAAAAATAATTGGAGAATAGAGGTTAACGAATACTTAGATAAGAATAGATGTTAAAGAATACCTGGAGAATAGAAGCTAAATATACTTGGAGAATCAAAGGCAAAGGCAAAGGCCGCCATCCATCGTAGAGGATGATGGCATAATTTATTTGCTAGCGCTATTTCTAGTAAGGATGAACTGCGCTACTTTTTATCCTCACTCTCTCATCTCGAGCCGCCCAACCCCAGTGGCAAGTCAAGGACAAGACGACTAGGGAGTGACTACGAGATGCAGAGGACTCCGCATCAAGCACCGTGAAAAAGACGACGGAGTCTGGAGTCGAACCCACACCACCTGATCACAAGGCCGACGGACTTGGTGAATGCTTAACCACTTCGCCACGGAATCCCACTTGGAGAATAGAGGATAAAGAATACTTGCAGAAAAATAGAGGGTAAAGAATACTTTGAGAAGAATAGAAGCTAAAGATTACTTGGAGAGAAAAAAAGAGGTATAGAATACTTGGAGAAGAACAGAGGTTTAACCATTTGAACCCTGGCTACATGGTCTGCAAAATTTAATTTCACTGGGCTCCTGAGAAAAATGCGCACTACATAGACATCTGAAGAAAGCTATTTACCATGACAAAACTATGTGCTCTAATTTTATTATTTTATTTCGAATTGACTAATCTAATCATCTCCAATGTTCCTACTTGTAATGCCAGTAAATATATTTATTTAAAAGCATCCTATAGCCAATGTACCTGGTATACTATACCAGGTACATAACCCCCCCCCCCCCCCCCCCCCCCTCTCTCCCCATTTTTTCCAGACCGTAGTTGGATCCTCTGAGGGACAGGAACAGTTCTATTTTTATCCCATGTGTCATTCAAATAATCATTGCCCTTATCAGAATAAACATAATCTAAATCCAATGTATCGCCCTCCAAATCCTTGAGAATACTTTCTTAACTTAAACTTAACATCTTTATACTGGTTTAGAAGACTATGCAGAGTCTGTTTTCAACTAGTTTCATTGACATTAGCTAGCTCTAAAAGCTATGCACATCCAATTTATTCTTAAATGCATTAATTGTCCCTGTCTCCACTACTTCCTGTGGCAATGCATTCCAAGCATTCACCACTCTCTGACTAAAAAAGTATTTCCTAATATCTAATCTGGACCTCTCTTTAGTTAATTTGTAGCTATGCCATCTTGTTCTTGTAGGTGGTTGTATTTTGAAAAACTTGTTTAGTCTAATTTATCTGTTCCTTTGATTATCTTATAAATCTGTATTAAGTCACCTTGAATTCTTCTCTTTTCAAGATACTGTAGGCAGGTTCTTTTTAGTATTTCCTCATAACTGTAATTCTGGAATCCCAGTATCAGCTTTGTTGCTCATTTTTTGTATCCTTTCCAGCATGTTTATATCCTCTCTATGATAAGGACTCCACACCTGTATACAGTACTCCAATCTAGATCTAACTAATACTTTATTCAGTTTGACTATCACTTCCTTACTTCTATGTTTAATATTTCTTTTTATCATACCTAACATTGTATTTGCCTTTTTCACTGCTACCTGGACCTGCTCACTCACCTTACCTGTTTGATCTATTATAACCCCTAGGTCCCTTTTCATTTTCATCTTTCTAATATAGTTCTCACCCATTCTGTAATTATGTTCCATATTGGATCTACCCATGTCGATGACTGTACATTTATCTACACTAAACTCCATCTGCCAGCTTATAGACCATTCTCGAATTTTATCTAAATCCAACCTCAATATATCCATTTCTGCTTTAGATGAGACACTTCTGTATAGTTTTGTGTCATCAGCAAATTTTGCAATTATGGATCCCATATAAATGTCCAAATCGTTTATATTTGTCCCAAAACTGAACCATGTGGCACTCCACTTCTTACCTCACACCACTCAGAGTACTCCTTATTTATGCTTACTCTCTGCCTTCTTCCCATTTACCAATTTTCAATCCATTTGGCAACTTCCCACCTATTCCATTATTTGATTGTAACTTTTTAACTAATCTTTGATGAGGTGGTGTGAAGTGAAAAGTGGTGTGCCACAGGGCTCGGTTTTGGGACCAATTTTGTTCTTGATATTTATAAATGATTTGGACATTGATATGAGATCCATGATTGCAAAATTTGCTGATGACACAAAACTATGCAGTAGTGTCTCATCTAAAGCGGAAGTGGATATATTGATGTCGGATTTTGATAAAATTCGAGAATGGTCTGTAATCTGGCAAATGGAGTTTAATGTAGATAAATGTACAGTCATCCACATGGGTAGATCCAATATGGAACATAATTACAGAATGGGAGAAAACAATATTAGAAAGATAGATAAGGAAAGGGACCTAGGAGTTATAATAGATCATACAGGAAAGGTGAGTGAGCAAGTTAAGGTAGCAGTGAAAAAGGCAAATGCAATGTTAGGTATGATAAAAAGAAATATTAAACATAGGAGCAAGGAAGTGATCGTCAAACTGTATAAAGCTTTAGTTAGACCTAGATTGGAGTACTGTGTACAGGTGTGGAGTCCTTATCATAGAGGGGACATAAACATGCTAGAAAGAATACAAAAAAGAGCGACAAAGATGATAGTGGGATTCCAGAATTACAGTTATGAGGAACGACTCAGAAAAACCGGCCTACAGTGTCTCGAAAAGAGAAGAATTCGTGGTGACTTAATACAGGTTTATAAGATGATCAGAGGAATCGATAAATTAGACTATAACAAGTTTTTTTAAAATACAGCCACCTACAATAACACGAGGGCATAGCTACAAGCTGACTAAAGAGAGGTCCAGGTTAGATATTAGGAAATATTTTTTTTAGTCAGAGAGTGGTGTCTGCTTGGAATGCATTGCCAGGGGAGGTAGTGGAGGCAGGGACAGTTAATGCATTTAAGAATAAACTGGATGCGCATAGCTTTTAGAGCAAGGTGATGTAAATGTAACTGGTTGTATACAGACTCTGCAGGGTCTTCTAAACCAGTATAAAAACGTAAAGTTAAGTTAAGGTAATCTATAAAAAGTCCTTTGCAAAATCTGGATAAATAACATTCACTGGCATGTTCTGTAGTTAGCTTTTTTGAACGGCCATTTCCTGAATTTTCAAAACTACTTTCCAACATGAAAATTACCAAATTCATTGACACAATTTCCTATTTTGCAGATGCCACCGTATTTATTATATCTGAAAATGGTGTACTGTGTAGACATCATGATATTATGGCCAAAATCTAAGAATTCAGCTAAAAATACACTTTCAAATAATGGTCCACCAATTCATGGGTGGCTTGGGGAGTGGGGTATTTATACACACATTAGTGCATGAGTGTCACTGGTTCAATGGGCTAAGAATACTTGAAGAAGAATAGAGGTTAAAGAATACTTGGATAAGCACAGAATAACAAATCATTAGAAAGTCACTGCTGCAACCCAATGTTCCTTCTGAATTGAATGGGAAAAGTTAAATAATTAATGTCAATGAAATCATGTACTAATAGTCTACACTGAGATCAGATATTACTGTAACTGCACATGTCAACCAATTTACCTAGCATCATTCAAGTAAACAAAATAATGCACTTACAGTGTCCACTGTGTTCACAAAAACCTCACCAAGAATATCTTGACTGTCTGTGATCATTTTTTCTGGCACCCTGACAAAAATAAACAGCACATATTACTGAAACTGATGTAAAACATGCATTGATGTGTAGAAAACAAAATGATGCATATCTAAGTTACGTATACAAATGTATGTTTTTATGCTCAGTACATATCAGTGTTTTGTTTATTATTTCTTTTTTAGAAATGGAAGTAAATATGAATAGTAAATGTTAATTTTTTAAAACAGTGGATCAAAGAAACGTTTTTTGAGAAAAAAAATTAAGGCCCAAAGCTAAATACAACTAAGAATAAAGGTAATGCCTAAATGAATAGTGGCTTTTGTATGGAGTTAGTCATTTACTTTCTAGGATAAAAACACACATTATATGCACATATAACAGAACAAATTACAGACCTGGAGTGCCATGGATCCCATTCTCCAGACTCATCCACGTAGTAATCAAACACACAGATGTCTCGGTCATCATCAGGCAGACTTAAAAAAAAATACTTTTTATAAAATCTGACCACAATTGACAAAACTTGACTGTCATGTTAACATCTGTACTTTTTATTTGTAACTAAGCTATTCCAGAATGTGCTAAAAAAACAAACCTATGGGTCAAACACTTCTACAGTTCTTTACAAACTTAATGGCATCAGTTAAGAACAGATATAGCTCAGTGATTCTTAAGCTTTAGCAGTCTTGGATACCAGTTTTGTATTTTCCGACTTCCAACTCAAGAGGAGTCATGTGACAATTTCTTGCTATACAGATAAGTACCTTTCTAACTCTTTTATGTGCTCATATTCTCCATTTATATATTCTTATCTTTTTCTGTGATTTACTAGCTCATTATTGTTGTTCACCGTCTCAGGCTTATTGGTCGTAACATAGGTTTCATTTGTAATTTTGTCTCAGCATGGCATCTGACCACACTTATTTACATTTTTCTACATTTGGAACCCTAAAGCATTTTTTTTTGTTATTCTTGCATCCTTGGCAACATCTCTGTGTAATCATAGTTGAGGACCCTTGCTCAGTATTACACAAAACCTGGTAATCTTTCTGTCTGGGGTGGGAGGGGAGACCACAGACTCTTCAACATCATTATCTTCACCTCAAAGAGCTAATCACTTATTAATACAACAACAACAATGGATAATAGTTACTACAGTTAAAGTAATAATGTCTGTTGTCACCATGGTTAAAGTGCATTGTGATCTAATGTTATCCACTCTCCTGCATGCCTGCGAAACATTGATAGTATTTAGCATACACACCAGACAACTAAATCATTTTCACTTGAGATGTCTGTGTAAACTACTCAGTATTGGGTGACAGGACAACAAATTTGACTCTGAAATTCTTAGTAAGTCTAACATGTTGAGCATCCAGTAAGCCTAACATGTTGAGCATCCAGTAAGTCTAACATGTTGAGCATCCAGTAGGTCTAACATGTTGAGCATCCAGTAAGTCTAACATGTTGAGCATCCAGTAAGACTAACATGTTGAGCATCCAGCAAGACTAACATGTTGAGCATCCAGTAAGACTAACATGTTGAGCATCCAGTAAGTCTAACATGTTGAGCATCCAGTAAGTCTAACATGTTGAGCATCCAGTAAGTCTAACATGTTGAACACTCAGTAAGCCTAACATGTTGAGCATCCAGTAAGACTAACATGTTGAGCACCCAGTAAGACTAACATGTTGAGCATCCAGTAAGTCTAACATGTTGAGCATCCAGTAAGTATAACATGTTGAGCATCCAGTAAGTCTAACATGTTGAGCATCCAGTAAGACTAACATGTTGAGCATCCAGCAAGACTAACATGTTGAGCATCCAGTAAGACTAACATGTTGAGCATCCAGTAAGTCTAACATGTTGAGCATCCAGTAAGTCTAACATGTTGAGCATCCAGTAAGTCTAACATGTTGAGCATCCAGTAAGTCTAACATGTTGAACACTCAGTAAGCCTAACATGTTGAGCATCCAGTAAGACTAACATGTTGAGCACCCAGTAAGACTAACATGTTGAGCATCCAGTAAGTCTAACATGTTGAGCATCCAGTAAGTCTAACATGTTGAGCATCCAGTAAGCCTAACATGTTGAGCATCCAGTAAGTCTAACATGTTGAGCATCCAGTAAGTCTAACATGTTGAGCATCCAGTAAGTCTAACATGTTGAGCATCCAGTAAGTCTAACATGTTGAACACCCAGTAAGCCTAACATGTTGAGCATCCAGTAAGACTAACATGTTGAGCACCCAGTAAGACTAACATGTTGAGCATCCAGTAAGTCTAACATGTTGAGCATCCAGTAAGCCTAACATGTTGAGCATCCAGTAAGACTAACATGTTGAGCATCCAGTAAGCCTAACATGTTGAGCACCCAGTAAGACTAACATGTTGAGCATCCAGTAAGTCTAACATGATGAGCATCCATACACTTCTGAAAAAAGCCAAGATAAGATGAACGGGACATATTGTTCACATGTCTCCTAAGCACATCCCCAAACAGCTGTTATATAGTGAGCTCAGAACAGGCAGACGCTCATTAGAAGGACAAAAGAAATGCTATAGGGACTCCTTGAAAATGTCTCTGAAAAGATTAAACATTGATGTCACTTCCTTGGAGTTGCTTGCATGGAACCGTTCCACCTGGCATGTTAGCATTACCAAAGGTGTTCAGATCGCAGAGAAAAACTACATTGCGGAAGCTCATAGTAGGCATGCCCCCAAAAAGAGCAGAACGCACAATGACTTCACAGCTGACTCCTCATATGAACGCACCAAGTGCGACAAAAATCTGTCGTGCCAGGATTGGTCTCTATAGCTCTGTAAGAATACATCTTGCAGCACAAATCTGATGATGTTGCCATCTTTGCTTGGGATGGGCAACTATTATTACTAATATCTAAAGACAGAAAAGAAAATGATTTTATGTCAGATGTATATATATATATATATATATATAGACAAAGGCAGACAATGCTATGGTATGTTCTTGCTCCCTTGTTTTCTTCTGTAAAAAATTAATGTCAATGCACTCTTGTAGGGAGCCGCGTAGCGCAGTGGTTAGCGTGCTGGCTTCACATCTGAGTGGTCCTGGGTTCATTCCCCAGTTGAGGCGGTAATGTTTTTTTCAGATCGCAATGGCTCCCGGGTCGACCCAGCCTTAAATGGGTACCGGCTCAGTCCGGGAAGTAAAAGTGGCGAGGGAGAGGAGATGGCTACCGCCCTCATATAGCCGAGCCTTTGAAATGTGAGATTGCTAACACCTCACACCCCTACGGCAGTAATGCTATGGGATACTTTACTTTACTTTACTTTTACTCTTGTCATACTAACAGCTGCTAAGTCTGCCTCAGAAAATAGCAGGGTGTGAATATTGATTGTATCTCCTTTTATAACTGGCACACCCTTTATCTAGTACCTTATGGTGCTCTCTTATTGAGGATCTAAGAATAAGAACATTGTTCTGCCCTATGCATGTAGTAAAAAATTAATAATAAAAGGTGTGCATGGAGCTGGCAACCTCAACTTGTAAAACAAAGTGGTACATAAACAATCACTGCAAGAACACATAAATGCTTTGGCACAGGTCTGCTGCAAGAATGACAGCTGGTTGTATGTCCCATGCTCCCATGAGATTGAAATAGGATGAACAATGAGTTTGTTTAGTGCCTTAATGTGAGGTCATGATAATGAAGCTAATTTAAACAAGCACAAAATAATAAGACACTTATATTTTCTTTTAATATTCTCTCACAAAATCACCTGCAAGAATGCGGCACAGAAAAAAGTTTTAAAACAACATTATATAAAAAAAACCAACCAAATCATATTAAAATATAATGTTAAGTGTCAACTTACGCTGTGGACAGGGTTTTGAGTAGATCACTGAAAACCTTCTGATCATTTGTGTCCAGTAGTCCTCCAAATGTCCACATCAGACAGAACAGGTACAGTCGTTCAATGTGGAGCTCTCCTGAAACTTCAATGTTATCTGCCAACATTGCTGCCAGCAGACTTAGACATGTTTTTAACATGCCAACTTCACAGAGCTTGAGATGAGGTCTAATGATGTGAAATGGGGTAGACAGGGAATAAGAAGTTGTTTAAAACAAGTTCAGGTGTAACACTGAAGGGTTATATCCTTGGAGGAAAGCAAGGGATCCAGGGCAGAGGCCACATGGGATTGTTTTTCCGGGTGAAAGTTCATCAGGGACATGTGCTGGGGTGCTGGATGTAAACGGGTTTGCATTTTTGTTGTTGTTGGTTATATTTCAAGTATTGAAATTGAAGATGGTCTATTTGTATTAAGTAAAATTAATGCATTTGTAAGATGTGAATGATATGTAAACATATGCATTTTGTTCCAGTATGGATAGTTAAGACAAAAATGGTTGGCAATTTCCAAATGTAAATGGACCAACCATCTGTTGATCTGAGTTTGGGGAGGTTTGTGACAGTTCCAGCTGGAGCATGGGCGTTTAGGGCAGGGGAGATTGGGCTGGCGACTCTAAGAACAAAGGTTGCCTGAATGCGTGCCAAGGTCAATCACCACTAGGTCGACTCTAGATCGACAAAGGAAACGAGGAGTTTAGATGGAAGACTTTGTCTGGTACAGGGGTGGGGGTTTAGATCTGAGGTGGAGGTTTGAGCTGACCACTCTGGCGTTCAGAAATGGCCGTAGATGGGGGTGGTCACAGTCTGATGCTGTCACGACCGGCTATGACATTTAGAGTGACAGTGATTCGATGATAGTCAACCAATAACAATTAATTGGGTGGTAGTTCCAAATTGGAATGATGGCTAGGTCAGACAGCCAACAGAAGACCATTGGATGGCCATGTTGTGATTGAGACTATAAAATACTCTGCAAGGATGAACTGAGCAGACTGGCTAGGATGAGGCTGAGGGGTTGTCAGGAGTCTGAGAGTGAGTGAGTTTGTAGGTTGACTGTACCTTCATACACCTCGAGTTTTGGCCAGTCACTCAATAGATGTTTATGTTGGACACCCTTTGAACAGTAAGAGACATGAATGTGTGTCGTGTGTGTAGGACATTTTGTGAACCGATTGTATGTGAATGCACAGATCGCCTGATTGAAAGTGATCCGATTATATGTGAATGCACAGATCGACTGAGTACGGAATCACAAGTGAGTATATGATCTGATTATAATTGACGTGATCTAATTACATATGAATGCACAGATCCCCTGATCATATGTGAACCAATTGTATGTAAATATACAGATCACCTGATTGAAAGTGATCTAATTTTATGTAAATGTACAGAACGACTGAGTATGTAATCCGATCGTGAGGACGAGTTTGTGATTGTGTGTTGAGTGTGCAGATAAGGGAGTGCAGCGGCAAGAGTCTGGGTTATGTATCTTAGAGAAAACATCAAAAGCTAGTGCTTAAAACCTCCTCTTGTAGTTCAATAATCATATTATGATTATTTAGTTTAGATGTACTTTGCATTTTGTTAATATTCATGTTATTAAACCATATAATTTTGTTTTATGGTCACAATAGTGTTTACTGTGTTATTTACTGTGTGAAGTCGTGTCGTTGTGTAGATACATGTAACTCTTTACATAAGTAAACTACTCAGCTGAACCTAGACTTTACCACACAAAGCTCAAAATTGTTTTCACCTAGGTGTGGGCTGCATGGATGCCTTATGTACCTTAAGGCATTTAAGTGAAAGATCAATAGAATATTTGGAAAATCTGTACACTGCTTTCATTGATCAAGAAAAAGCATTTGATAGGGTAGACAGGCCTAAACTTTGGATGATACTGGAAAAGTATGGTGTACAAGGCCAGCTTCTTAATAATGTAAGATCACTGTATTGTACAAGTATAAACACCATAAGAATGATTGATGGTGTCACATATGCTTTTG
The DNA here is from genome assembly GCA_036924085.1 of Ariolimax columbianus. Taxonomy (NCBI): domain Eukaryota; kingdom Metazoa; phylum Mollusca; class Gastropoda; order Stylommatophora; family Arionidae; genus Ariolimax; species Ariolimax columbianus. The sequence goes on along the minus strand of JAVGWX010000011.1, from coordinate 76,098,950 downwards.
AAATCAATACTGGTGTGAGACAGGGGTGTGTGCTTTCCCCTCTGCTGTTCAACAACTACAAAACCAGAGATCAGTCAAATTGAGACATCAGAAGTAGAACCAAACTCATACACAAATTGCTCTTTGCAGATGATCAGTATCTGTTGTACAATGATGAACATAAACTTCAAAATCACTTGGAACAACCTGTGCCAAATACAATATGCATATATATATTGTAAGAAGATGAAAATAGAAACTATGAGGATCAACAGAGCACCTGGGCCACTCAACATTAGTGTAAATGATATTGCTTTTCACTAGACTCATAGATTCCAATATTTGAGCAGTATTAATTTTGGCAGACAGTAGGCTTGATATGGAAATCGAGACGTGTTAGAATGCATCTGCTGTGATTTATCAGCTGTCATCACTGCTTAGACACCCTATCATCAATTTAGCAACAAAGCAACAGCTGATAAACAGTATATTTATGCCGACTCTGTGCTACCAGTGCCAAACATGGCCCCTGCCGAAGACACGAGAGCAGAATTTTGATGTGTGAAATTAAGTGCCTGAGGATGGCCATTGGTGTTACCAGGTAAGACAAAATGTGAAAAATAGACATTCGAAGTATGGATGGCACTACGTCTTGTACAGAGTATATTTTAGGCATAAAATATGCTGGTTATCATGAGAATATTTTCCTCTTCTTCGTTCATACTCAGATCAAGGTTCCGGTTTCTCTTACAAAGGACACCGTTGTTTGTAAGGCTGTTTCATCTCCATTCAGCTTTTGTCTCATATCTGTCTCGCGAGGTCAGTATTATTCTCTCTTTTCCTGCGTGAGCATGCAGCTTTGTAGGATGTGTTCCATGGTCATCATATGCTCCCCACATGGTCACCTGTCCTCTGTCCCAATCCTCATTTTGTTGTAAAGATGACCCCTGAGTCTGTTATGCCCAGTTCTCAGTCTGAAGATGATGACTTGCTCTTCTTTAGTTAAGTTATAGTAGCAGTCTTCTTTTCAGAAGTCGGGGTGTTGATCAGCCCATTTTATCCTGAAGTTGGCTTTAATAATGGTCTTGGCCTCATTATATGTGATACTCAGGTCTGTTTGTGGGGATGCTCCTCCACTCTTTGCTAGTTTGTCTACAGCTTTATTGCTTTCAATACTGCAGTATGACCAACCTTGGGTGTTCTGCTGAGAGCTGTGTCAGGGAGAACTTACATTGCTCGAGATTTCTTCTTCTTCTTCTTCGTACGCAGTCAGACAGTAACCATTATTTTTTCGAAAAAAAGCGGCGGTCATCCTGAGGCTGTCGACACTGCCATAGAGCTTGTCTTGCAGTTCCGCTGGTGATGGCCACATCTGCTCTCTCTGATCCTCGTATGTCGGGCAGTTCTGCAGCAGATGTTCAGCGGTCATTTTACCGGTATCGCACGGGCATTCGTCGGTACCACCTATCTTCAATTTGTTGAATAGGTGGTACCTCAGTCTATTGTGGCCAGTGCGAAGTCTGAAGACAACGATCTGCTCTCTTCTGTTCAACTGGTAATAGGCATCGTTTTTGGTGTAACCAGTATGTTCGGTTTCCCATTTGGTCATGTATCTGGCCCTAATAAGCCTTTTGGACTCTTCATAGGTCACACTAGAATCTGTTTGTGGTAGTCTTGCACCTTCTTTTGCCAGTCTGTCTGCCTCCTCGTTGCCTTGGATGTTGCAGTGTGATGGGACCCACTGTACCACTACCCTTTTTGGTGCGGACTGCTGGCACAGTTTGCAGAGTGCTGCTCTTAAATCATTAAGCTCAGTGTTTTTCTGGCTTTTTAGCGCTGTGACTATGGCCAGAGCATCTGTAAGGAGGACTATATGGCTTTCATTTTCTTTGTGTGTCATCATTTCTTCCACTGCCGCCCTCAGTGCCTCTGCCTCCGCTCTGAAATTGCTTGTGTACTTACCAGTAGCGAATGACAGTGTTATTTTTCTGCCATTTGGTAGGTTCAGGAATGCTCCTGCCCCTCCGTTCTGTGTAGTGTTTGTTACAGAACCGTCGGTGTATGCATGGGTCCAGTCCATGCTTGGGTAGTTTTTCGATATAAAGCTTAGGGTAGTATCTCTCCTTTCTTTTTCAGTCTGGCAGTTTTTGTTTCCAATACCTGGTATATTTTCTACCACCTCTGGAAATATATCCTGCCTCCAGGTAGGTTTTTGTACAGTAGTGATGGGTTTTGGTGTTGTTAGTGCGTTTATGGCTCGAGATTTAATCTTTGTATTGTTTTAGAATACACTCTCATCCACTTCCACTGATGACTTTCAATGCTGGTAGATCTGGCTACAGGACAAGAGAGTTGCTACAGGACAAGATGGTGCCCATGAGACAGATGGATAGATAACATTAAGGTGATTGTGCAATGACATGGGTTCACAATGGCCAATGCAACAAACATGGCGCAGGACAGATGACTTAAGCTCCTCATGATGATCAATGCATAAGTTGAAAGAAAATTAACTAACTATCCAAACAAAAATGGATCTACATTTTTATACAAACACAATCATATATATTAGTAAATAACCAACAAGCTGAGCTTCTGGAAGGGTCTTCAAATGATATTATGGTTGGCTTATGTCCAACTGTTTCTAAGAAGGACCTTGACCAATATTTATTATCATGCATCTTCATGTCACTTTCTGCTGTCCTTTAAGATTCCTTGTAGCATCCATATCATTGCAGTGTATATCAAGTCCCCTGACATCACTACAATTGTCATAGTCATATAGCACATCATTCTCTTCTTGGACAGCTTTGGTTACCAGCCTTACATGTTTTTCATATTTGTAAATTGGTGATAAGAGTCTAGTATGATGCTCTATGAGCAACAATGAAGATATATAACATCAATAGTAACATAGTGAGAGATCAAGAATCTGTATGATAAGGCAGCAGGCGCAGTCTTTGTGGATGGAAAAATGGATGAATGGTTTAGCACATCTGTCACGTCAATGCAAGACAAGGATGTATACTCTCCCCGGCACTTTTCAACATATTCCTATAATAAATTATGAATGATGTCCTTAAAAGATCATGTTGGTACTGTCAGGGAATAGAACGATTACCAACTTACACTTTGCGGATCACATTGGCCGGCTGGAGGGACTGAGACTGAACTTTAAAAATTGATCTGAAGACTGGATGTAACCTCACAGGGTTATGACATGGGGATAAATGCAGAAAATATCAAGTTGATAACTAACAGCACTGAAAGAATGAACTCTGTGATCAAAGCAAATGGACAGGTGCTTGAAATAGTGAAAAGCTTAAAGCATCTGACTCAGTGATCAGTGATGAGGGATCAAAAAAAGAATTGCACAGACAACAGCAGTGCATGCACAAATGAAACCTATATGGAAAGATAAATGACTCTCCCTCACCATAAATATCAGACTAGTACGCTCACTGGTTTTTTCAATATTCCTCTATCTATCTTCTATCTATCGTTTCTTATTTTTTGACAGATGAAAATCCGTAGGTGACTTTGCCACGTCAATCCCAGTATCTGTTACCAACTATTATGTTGGTAGCCCCTGGCATATAATTCTCTATTTTTGGGACTGGTGATGGTGGAAGCGTAAATTAGAGCAAGGTAGACCTGCAGCATGGCAGGTACCATCTATGCTGCTCCACTAATCACATAACCAAGACCTGATGTTATAGCCACACAGTCCCCTTTTTTGCGACATATTCTCTGTGGGGTGATAATCCTTTGAATAATTTGAGTAGATTTTTAACTTGAATTTTTCCCAAGCATTGGCTGTTAACCCTACCAGACCTAAGGCCCTGAACCCAACTGTCCCCCATTCCTGGGTTCCAGAGCATTAAAGAGAAAAAACCAACATGATATAGAAAAATGTTAGTTACATGCAAACAAGTAGCTAGAATAAGATGTAACTTAGAGACATTGTAGAAAATAGGTTTACCTTTCTTCTAGCGTCAATATTCCACCTTTGTATGCCAATCCACCCAGCAAAAGGCAAAGAATCTGTCTCGAGTCATAAAACATTTCGAAATCTGGGAGTAAACACAACAAAGAGCCCTCATTTGTCCAATAATCCTGATAGCTGGGCTTTATACATGAGTATTCCATATAGATCCTCAGTCCAAGAAAAGCCTTCATCTCATCACTCGAGCTCTCACTGTCTGTTTCACTTGAACAGAGTCTGAATCAACCAAATTATTGATCACCTGTTGGACTGTCATAAGCCTAGACTTACTTTGCTTTCCTGTTCAAGTGCTTGGTTCATCAGCCATTCGTTTCATTGTCAATTTTCCAAATTTGTTCGCGTTAAACCCCACAAAATCAATTCAAACATGGGGGCAGCCATTTGCAATGACTAATCACGAGGATTGACCACGATTGGTTAGTTATTTTTAGATTCTGACGCATTTTATGACGTACTATCCAAATTACCGAAAAATGGGTCCAGCGGTTTAGCGGCAGTTAAGGAAATTACCGAAAAATGGGGACAGCGGTCTGGTAGGGTTAAGCCTACTCTTTTCGATTTCCAACTGCAAAGGAATATTTAACATGTGCGCCACTGCACACAGGTGTCTGATCTACTGCTCAGAGATCATGATAAATTTTTACTGGATGATCCACGTGAACAAAATCCTGATCTCCACTGTGATATGAACCAGCGACCTCTAGCACTCGTGGCGAACACCTTACCTAGAGACCACTATATGCTTGCAAAACATGATCCATTACAGCAGATTTCCTGAGAAGAACCCAGGCTATAGAGATGAAATGTTTTAGAATACTCCTATCACCTACAAAGACCATATCACAAATGATGAAGTATGACTAAGAACCAAGAATGCAAGTGAACTTTACGACAACCTTCTAACAACGATAAAGAGGCAAAAGCTGACTTTGTATGACCACGTCTCGAGGTCTAAGGCCTTGCAAACATGATTCTACAGAGCACAGTACAAGGCAAGCAAAGGTGGAGACAGCAGAGAAAATAATGGGAAGATAAAATCCACGAATGGACTAGGTTACAACCAGAGGAGGCACAAAAGCAACCGCAGACAGAAAGGACTGGTTGCTGGATTATGGAGATGTCAGCAGAGGGGCTCCAACGATCTAAAGAGGTCACGAGATGAACTGAAATGAAAATATTGGCCCTTTTTATGTCTACCAATGCTTAGTGCACTTCTCTCAGGCCTGTTAATCGGGAGGAAAGAGTTTGCCTGTCCATGAGTAGACATCTTATAAAAGGCAACTGCGTTGGGTTGTACACAGGACTGGCAACACCATTATGTAAAATAAAGTGATATAGAAACCAAAGACAATCAATAAATGGATGACTACTTAAGTTATGAACCAAGTGGAACCCCTCTTCCTCCAATCAGCATCTCAACAAACTAATGGGCCATAACAATTGTCTAGTTGATTGGGGTTCTTCTGATGGTTTTCTCATCTTCTGTGGTAATGTTCTTTTAGTTTCCTATTGCTTTTAATCAATTACTCAATTATACTAAGTCAAACCAAAAATACAATGAACATTAATTCAGGTCCTACTTTGCTTCATTGAGAACAAAACTGGTAATTGGATCCAAAGTCTTCTGGAAAACCTTCTGCAACACCTGCAGATCAGATATATAAAACAAGTTTATTACAAGTCTGCTGAATATCAACAGCACATATACAAAAGAGCAGATCTAAGAAAAGATACAATTTGTTCAAACAGTACAGTTATACCCACCTATAATGGCGGGTTGGATACCGATTTAATTATAACATAATAAAATATATACATCTCATTGTATATAATAACGGCAATACATGTTTACACTATAATATTATTAAGTGCACAACGGCCTTGGTTTGCAGAATTAAAAGTTGATACTTGTAGATAGGTTCAGGCAAGAATCATATACTGAAAGAGGGGATGGCGTGGCCTAGTGGTTAAGTGGCACGGCTCACAAACCGAAGGTGCTGGGTTCGATCCCCATCACAGCACCGGCCGTTACCCCGGGGAAGCAATCCCTTAGAAAATGCAGGAGGAAGCAGACCTTCACTTAAAATGCAAGCTGAAGTTGGATGCACTGGGCCGACAGGCGCGAAATAAAAACACAGTGCAACGCACACCGCCTTGGGGATTAGAAAAATAAGGCAAACGCAAAAAAAAAAAAAGAAAAAGAAATACTGAAAGCAGTGGTTTGCGTTAAAATCCTCCATAATAATGAAATTTTCAGAGATTAAAGGAAATAACATCTGCTTTTAGTATATCATTCTTCGCTAGGGCCTCCAGATAAAACTTTAGCAAAAAACCACAAATACTAAACAGATACAATGTACAGATGTGCATGCCAGAAAACAGACCAAAAAAACCCATACAATTTACAGGAAACTATGAGGGAGAGGAGACTAAATGGTCAGAAAAACATACTAATCAGCCATGCTTGTCAGCATCATGCAAAATATACTGACCAAGACCCCCACCACACTTATGCACAGGTCATCCTGGAAAAGAGCTATTTTCATGGTAGACTGGCTAATGAGGTGAGGGATCAGCATGATCCTGGCAGTAGTGAGTGACAAGCAGATGAAGACAAGTACAGCACAACCCAACCGCCTGGAGGACCCCGACCAACCTTCAACAGCAAGCTCTTTTCAGGGCGCACAAAAGAGTAATTTTACTTATTGCGTGTATTCAACAACAACAACACAAAACTATAACACCCTACTAAGCATGTCAAAAAAGTCGACAAAATAGGGTTTCTATAGAGCTAAAAACCTTGTCATTACAACAAAGTGCCACAGTTAAGTCAACTTAAATGGTGGCCCAATGCTTTTCCTAAAGTAAGACAAGAGAGCACATGATGATAATATGATGACCTACATGTGTTTCCATATGTGACCGTGTGTCAAGCCAGGCCCTGGTGATGGGTTTCCAACCAACAACATCTCTGTCTATGTATAGAACACCCTGGTAATGATAATAATTAAAAATGATCAGTTTTAGGTCTTCAAATAAAGTACATTTGGGTTTCAGTGCATCTGTAACATGTTTTCAAATACATGAGTTGGAGAGTCTTCTACCTTAGAGAGGTTATCATGAAACATATGTTCGCTGATTTGTTAAATTGCCTATGTGGACACAAATAATAAATATGTGATAGACTTTGCAAGTGGAAAGTTAGTCCAATAGCAGTACTTCTGTTGGGCAAGTAGACACTTCATTATTCTAAATCTTCAGCTTCTTGATCTTGATGACCTGTTCCTCAGCGTTGTTGTGGGTTGCACTTCATCTCCAATGGACCCTGTCTGGAGTCATAGAAGTCTAGTGGATGGCAAGCATTCCACCAGATGTGCTTCAAATGTTGTTGCAGACAGCATGAGAGTTTGACCACTGTATTGAGGGTCTTCCTTGTGGTCTTTTTCTGGCTTGGCGGTTCCAGGTTGCTGTCACCATGCTCCATCAACCCCCGTTTCGTCGTAACATGTAACCTGCCATGTTTTGCTTCGTCTGAATAGATTACCCCATCTTTCACCAAGGACAATCATCATATGTCAGAATTGTGAAGATTTTGCATGCACTGGTTGCGAAGAGTGATTCCAACTAAGCATCTCTTAAGAAAGGCCTGGGTCACTCTAAATTTCTCCTCCGGTGATTTTGTGAATGTTCATGTCTCTGCATCATAGCACATTGCAGGAAGCACACTGAAGTTGAAGAGAGAGGTGCATAGGTTCTGGTCTTGACAGATAGCCAGGACTGTTTTAATGGATGAGAAGACTGCCCAGCCCTTGAGATGATTCCTTGTTACATCTTCAGATTTATGTGGTAAAGATACTTGTTTCCTATCCTGTTGCTTTTCGCTGTCCCTAACTCATAATCGAGTCAGGTACCTGTTTTCATAGCAGTGTAAACAGTCTGCCACAGTATATGTCCATGTCCAAATAATATATTGTATCCATCAGTAGTGGCCCACTATCTCAAAATCCCACTTATAACCCGGAGAGACTACAGGTAGTTTACATTTCTTTTCCATCTCTCTAAGATCTATGGTTGTCTTGCTCTGTATAACCTTATTATTACTTACTTCACACATTTTCTCTACACAACCCGTTCTCTTGCAGATATGCAGGAAATATATGGAAATCTCATTCCAGCATCTTCAAGGGGCAGTCAATTTCCAGGTAAACAACAGATGGTGAAGGCAAACATAGTGGTGGTGCAGCCGAACAGAACTAGTGAAACCATCATCCCTGATCAGTACTGTCCCTTTGATTAGGAACGAGGTGGTCAATAACAACCCCAGATTCATCAGCTCAGACCCCTCTAGTACCAGCATTACTGCACAGGGGTGGCTTTGGGGGGCATGAACATCCCAATCTTTGATGGTCACATTGTGACAAAATGACGCGACTGGAATGTGAAACTGGTTGTCTACAGACTCTGCAGAGTCTTCTGGTGGTCGCTGTGGTCAAGAGGTCAGGTACTTGCCTTCCAAAGCGGTGAATAGAAATGGTGGACTATCAAATCCCACAAGTTCTAAAGTGACACGTGGTCTCAAGGGAGGTGGGACTAGAGTGCCTGCATCCTGAGTTGCCTCCAGTCGTCTTGACTTATGTGTTGCCACTGGTCTAAAGTAGCTCATGTATCCACATACAGTTTTTTCCTAACTGTAATCTAAATACAGTGCAAGTTACATCATCAAGACAAAACCATCTGCTGATGTCACCATCATTGCTTGAGATGGGGAACTTACATTTAGCTTCACATAATTTCCATGATATGATCAGCAAGCAATACTTAGCACAAAAGAGGTATTTATACAAAAATAGCAAGCATAAATGTTCTAAAACAAATTAGCATTTGACAGTGGTATAAGTGACTTTTACATTCTTTTAATATTATTTATACAATCATGCTTAATAATCTTAATTCAATTGTTGGACTTTAATTTATTCCTCAGTGCACAGATTCTCTATATTACTGTTTATGTACCACTAGTTTCTTAAACACAAACAACACAAGGTGAATTGATTTATTTTTTCAATTTTCTCACAGTGTTTATGCAATCATGGAGTGAAAACTGATAGAGACAGTTTATAGCAAACGTGAGATACTTACACAGCTGGAGACAGTACTAGGTGAAGCATGATTAATGTCATCAGTTTCAAATAATAACTTGAATCTATCTGACAGGAATAGCTTATCTCCATTCTTTTGGTGAAAGACCTTTTCTCCAGACAGAATGCTACAGAAATTGTCTGTCCAGCTTTGGTTCAGTGTTCCATCTAGGCACATCCAGGTCATACTGCGGTTCTGGAAATATTGGTGAGCGTGCTATGAAGAAATGCAGAACTGATGGCTGATAAAAACATATAAGACAGTAACACTATTGTTTGCTTTAAAATGAACAGACCAATCACCTTTTGTCTGCAAAACCAATTGCAAGTATATACTAAGGGCTTCTACACCTCAGGGTAGAGGAGGAATGAATAAGCAGAAGAAGCTTCAGAATGAAAAACAAAACAAACTGACTTTCTTAGATATCATAAATATAATACTTACATCAACAAATTATGCTGTCAATGTAATTGAAGATCTCAATAGTGTACACAGTGCTTGAAATTCATTCATAAAAAATATAGTATTTAAAAAAAACTAGGAAAAATAGCACTTCTATCTCATTACAAACATGTACAACAGTAACTGTTCATCAAAACAAGTATTAGCAAAGCATACATTAAAGTACAGAAGAGATGTTATGGCATTGGTGGATAGCAGATATAGCATCCTCAAGGGGATGTTTGGAATGACTGTCCTATTCATGAAGAGGTTCATGGCAATGAAATTGCTAGCAGCCAGGTCTCAGAAGCACCACATTTGAAGTAGATAGGGGAGACATATTGAACTAAATCAATGTCCACTTTTTAGGTGATGACACTGTATTTGATGAACCTGCAATTCTCAGGCTGCACAAGGTTGAAACTGGGTGTGCATCAAGCAAGATGAGGCTTCTCTCCTGTGAATATATCAGGAGTGTGTACAACTAACAGGTTATCTGGGTCATGTGTTTTTCTTTGTTATGAACAATCAACATAATCACACTCTGATCAGACTCAAAGGTGCTCTGTCCCTTACACTGACATGATTACAATATTCTACAACAGAAGCTCAAGAATAACATAAATAGTCAATGAAAAACATATGGTCCCAAACATGATGCTAAACCAAAGTACCCATAATATGTGATAATCAGATGTCATTTTGTGTTATGGTGTATCTCCTAGTATAATAATAGTATTTTATTGAGGTCTACCACATAGTATAGATATGGTGTTTGATATGGCTTGAGTAGCAGTTTTCTCCCAACTGAAAGAATCCCCTCTTACCCTATTGGCCTTTTTGACTGCATGTGTGAAAATGCCATCCACCCATTCATTATTGTGGCCAATGCTGCCAAACATAAGTGCTGTGTCATCAATGGCTGTTGGGTTAATACGGAGAAGTCTGTGCTTGCCCTCAGAAGATGCTTTGGCAGCCTGGGATGTTTTTGAAACTGCCTGTGTCTGCACACCCAAAACATCAACCACCATTTTGATACACGATGACTTTCCACTTCCAGGGGGACCAGCAACAATGATTCCTGATGCAAGGAAAGATAATATAATGTATAATTTCTCTTGTCATATCTGCTTTTTGAGTTGCAATAACAAACTTTTCAAATGACAGTGATTATATAAAACTGTTAAATTAAATTACATTAACTTCAGACTACCAAAATGTGAAATCATAAACAAATTCAAACTAAACAAAATATTCTTTAAATTAAATTATTATAGAAAATACTGTTTGAAAGATAAATATTTTGTGTATATTGCATGACGAAAATGAATTTTGTAGGACTATCATTTTAAAATAAATTCTTATTCAATAAAAATGTTATTCAAACTCAGACTAATTTAAAAGAATGCTTGATCCAGAAGACTATACAATTATTAATCAATTAATTGTTATATCTCCAGCTCCCAGCCAATTAAATTGTATTTATCTTTAATGTGAAAAATAAACTGTAACCATACAAGAACTCTCTTCGACGACGTTAATACTCTCTGTTAGATATTGAATATGAACTTTATGTATTACACAGGGAACACACAACAATAAAATATGAGTGTTGTTAGAAACATTACACAGCAGCCGAACTTGGTGGAGAAGAAAGATTCTAATTGACTGGATTGGTCTTAATGTACACATTAAATTATAAACATAATTTCAAGATTATTTCCCTAATCAAATGTTTAAAATAACAAAAACAAAGAACATATTATGTTATGTTATGTTAAGCATAGCTGACAGCACTGCACTCCATACAGACTCATAAGTGTTCAGTTTCTTCTGTATATGGTAAAGAGAATGAATACTGATGATTCATGCAGCATGCTGGTTGTACACACTTCTCTGTACTTATTTTATTACAAACTCCTGCAGTCTGTACATTGTGATCTGTCAGAGATTGCAGTGTCATTATCTAGCATACAGTCCGAGAATGATGTTGATATGTCCCTCATATCTATATATAATGTCTCCATTTTCTTTATTGTGAAGCCAGCATACGTTATCTTTAGAATAAGACACAACTTTAGCATATAAAGTGGTCGAGAGCATCTGATGAAGTTATATTTTAGAAGGAAAACCAGAAGGATTGAATCTTCTTCTTCTTCTTCGTACGCTGTCAGACGTCAACTTGAATTTGTTCGAAGAAAGCAGCTGTCATCCTGAGGCTGTCGACACTGCCATAGAGCTTGTCTAGTGTTGCCATGGTGATGGCCACATGTGCTTTCTCTGGTCCTCGTATGTTGGGCAATTTTGCAGCAGATGTTCAGCGGTCATCTTCCCTGTGCCACACGAGCATTCGTCAGTGCCACCTATCTTCAATTTATTGAATAGATGGTACCTCAGTCTGTTGTGGCCTGTGCGGAGTCTGAAGACCACGACCTGCTCTCTTCTGTTCAGCTGGTAGTAGGCATCATTTTTTGTGTAGCCAGTGTGTTCTGTTTCCCATTTGGCCATGTATCTCGCCCTAATAAGCCTTTTGGACTCTTCCTAGGTCACACTAGAATCTGGTTGTGGTAGTCTTGCACCTTCTTTTGCCAGTCTGTCTGCCTCCTCGTTGCCTTGGATGTTACAGTGGGATGGAACCCACTGTACCACTACTCTTTTTGGTGCGAACTGCTGGCATAGTTCACAGAGTACTGCTCTTAAATCATTTAGTTCAGTATTTTTCTGGCTTTTTAGTGCTGTGACCACGGCCAGGGCATCTATGAACAGAACTATCTGGCTTTCATTGCTTTCGCCTGTGAGCATTGCTTCTACTGCAGCCTTCAGTGCCTCTGCCTCCGCTCTGAAATTGCTTGAGAATTTTCCAGTTGCCACTGACAGTGTTATTTTTCTACCATTTGGTAGGCTCAGGAATACCCCTGCCCCTCCATTCTGTGTTGTGTTTGTTACAGAACAGTTGGTGTATGCATGGGTCCAGTCCATGCTTGGGTAGTTTTCCGCTATGTACCTCAGGGTTATGTCTTTTCTTTCTTTTTCAGTCTGGCTGTACTTGTTTCCAATACCTGGTATATTTTCTACCACCTCCGGAATGATATGCTGCTTCCATGTGGGTTTGCGTACAGTAGGGATGGGCTTTGGTGTTGTTACGGTGTTAATAGGGTCTTTGCTCATTTTTGCTTTGGCTATTTCTGCAAAGTTTCTCCGCTTTAGTTTCCCATTTCCAAATCTATTTAGTCTCTGGTGCATTGGATGGTCTGTCAGTCTTTTGAGTTTCTCTGCTTGCTGCTGGGCTCTGCAGTCTCTTCTGTCATTCATGAATTGCAGATTTGTAATCTTTTCAAGTTCTACAATTGGCGTTGACTTCATGCCTCCTGTTATAACTCTCATGGCTTGGTTTTGAAGTTTGCTAATTTTATCAAAGTTCGCCTTTGCTGCTGTTGTCCATGCCGCAATGCCATACTCGAGAACTGGTCTCACTCTTCCAGTGTACAGTTTCTTTAGTATTCTTTCGTCTGCTCCCCAGCTTGTGCCAGCAAGTTTCCTCATGATTGCCATTCTTTCTCTGGCTCTCATTCGGTTTCTCTCGATCTGACTTTTCCATGTCATGCGCCGATCAAATGTGACTCCCAGGTAGTTTGGGTTGTCGTTTGGCCGCAGATATTTGCTATTAAGACTTATTTTGGTGTTCTGTGGTTTATTTGAAAGCGAGAATATCGTACGTGTTGTTTTTTCCTCATTTATTTTGACCAGCCATGAGTTCGCCCACTCCTCCAATGATGTTAGGGCCTGCTGCATCCGATTGTTTGCTATGGTGAGATTTTCTTTAGAGGTCCACATAGCCAGATCGTCTGCAAACATGGAGCTGTGGACTCTTCTTTATATATTCTCTGAGATGTTGTTTATATACACCAGGAAAAGTGTGGGTGACAGTACTCCCCCTTGGGGTACTCCTTGCTCCAGTGTCACCTTTTTGCTCATCTGCCCTTGTATTTGAACTCTGGCTGTTCTGTTTTCGAGGTAGTGGCTGATCCATCGGTACATTTTCCCACAAACTTCACTTCTTCGTAGCTTGACTTTAAGTCCCTCTTTCCACACCTTGTCAAATGCCTTCTCTAAATCCATCAAAACTGCTACTGTGTGCTTTTTCTCCTGGTAAGCATCCTCTATTTCTTGGGCTATGAGAGTGATCTGGTCCTCAGTGGATCTGTGCTGTCTAAAACCTGCTTGCTGTGGAATTAGTATGTGTTTTGCTTCCAGGTGCCACATCAGTCTGGTGTTTATCATACGCTCCATCAGTTTTCCTACACAGCTCAGTAGACTGATAGGCCTGTATCCATTTGGATCTGTTCTATCTTTTTGTTTCTTTGGTACTGGTATAAGTGCAGCATCTTTCCATGCCTGAGGTACAATTCCCCTTTTCCAGCTTTGGTTTAGGACTGCCAGTAGCTTCCGCTTTGCTGTTTGGCCCAAGCCCATCAGCATTTCATTTGTTATCCCATCTTTTCCGAGCGATTTCTTTTTCTTTAGAGTTCTCATGGCTTCATCCATTTCGTTCATTGTTAGTTTTGCCATCAAGTGCTCCTCTGGTGCCATCTTGATGTTGTCGTGGCTCTTTTGTTAGAAGGATTGAATAAGCGTAAAAAGTGGATAACTAGATTTGTAGTGAAATGTAGAAGAGCTAAAAATAAAGCATGGAAAAAATATATAGAGGCAGGTAAATCAAAAGAAACATATGTAAAATATTTGGACAAGCAGAACATATCTCAGAAAGCGAATAAAACAGCAAAAATAGACTTTGAAAAAAAACTGGCTCAGAGGATCAAGACTGACAGTAAAAGCTTCTTCTCTTATGTTAGAAATAAACAAAGAACGAAAGACAAAGTAGGCCCTCTCATAGTACATGGAAAATAATAAGTGAGAATAGGGAGGCAGCTAATCTGCTCAATCACTACTTTGGCACAGTCTTCACAAAGGAGGACTGCTCCGAGATCCCAGAGCCTATAGATATTTTTCAAAGAGACATGGATACAGCGGGATTAAGATCAATCTGTATTACAGAGGAAATGGTTTTTAAAAAATTGGAGGGGTTGAAAGTGAATAAATGTCCAGGTAAAGATGGTATTCATCCAAAATTGCTGTATGAAATTAGAGACCAACTAGAAAAACCATTGGCTATATTATGTTCTCAATCACTTACAAAAGGGATTGTTCCACGGGATTGGAAAGATGCAGCAGTGATCCCCTTATTCAAAAAAGGCAAAAAATCAGATCCAGCAAATTATAGACCGGTGAGTTTAACGAGCATAGTCTGTAAATTGTTAGAGTCAATAATCAAAGAAAACATTGTAATGCATTTAGAAAAATTTAATCTAATTAGAAATAGTCAGCATGGGTTTACTAGAGGGAGATCATGCTTAACAAATCTATTAGAATTCATGGAGGAGGTTACTAAAATCATAGATAAAGGGGAGCCAGTGGACGTTATTTATCTAGACTTTGCAAAGGCCTTTGACAGAGTACCTCATCAAAGATTATTTCGAAAGTTAAAATCACATTTAATAGGTGGCGAAGTTGCCAAATGGATTGAAAATTGATTAACGGGAAGAAGGCAGAGGGTGGGCATAAATAAGGAGTACTCTGAGTGGAGTGAAGTGAAAAGTGGTGTGCCACAGGGCTGGGTTTTGGGACCAATTTTGTTCTTGATATATATAAATGATTTGGACATTGATATGAGATCCATGATTGCAAAATTTGCTGATGACACAAAACTATGCAGTAGTGTCTCATCTAAAGCGGAAGTGGATATATTGATGTCGGATTTAGATAAAATTCGAGAATGGTCTGTAATCTGGCAAATGGAGTTTAATGTAGATAAATGTACAGTCATCCACATGGGTAGATCCAATATGGAACATAATTACAGAATGGGAGAAAACAATATTAGAAAGATAGATAAGGAAAGGGACCTAGGGGTTATAATAGATCATACAGGAAAGGTGAGTGAGCAAGTTAAGGTAGCAGGGAAAAAGGCAAATGCAATGTTAGGTATGATAAAAAGAAATATTAAACATAGGAGCAAGGAAGTGTTCGTCAAACTGTACAAAGCTTTAGTTAGACCTAGATTGGAGTACTGTGTACAGGTGTGGAGTCCTTATCATAGAGGGGACATAAACATGCTAGAAAGAATACAAAAAAGAGCGATAAAGATGATATTGGGATTCCAGAATTACAGTTATGAGGAACGACTCAGAAAAACCGGCCTACAGTGTCTCGAAAAGAGAAGAATTCGTGGTGACTTAATACAGGTTTATAAGATGATCAGAGGAATCGATAAATTAGACTATAACAAGTTTTTTTAAATACAGCCACCTACAGTTACACGAGGGCATAGCTACAAGCTGACTAAAGAGAGGTCCAGGTTAGATATTAGGAAATATTTTTTTAGTCAGAGAGTGGTGTCTGCTTGGAATGCATTGCCAGGGGAGGTAGTGGAGGCAGGGACAGTTAATGCCTTTAAGAATAAACTGGATGCGCATAGCTTTTAGAACAAGGTGATGTAAATGTAACTGGTTGTATACAGACTCTGCAGGGTCTTCTAAACCAGTATAAAGACGTTAAGTTAAGTTATAACAAGATGAGAAGGAAGACTAACATCTGATCAGGTACAACATACTGATCAGACATGTTAGTCAGGGTTAGGCAGAACATACTGATCAGAGGGGAGGGCGTGGGCTAGTGGTTAAGTGCACGGCTCACAACCAGAAGGTGCTGGGTTCGATCCCCATCACAGCACCGGCCGTTACCCCGGGGAAGCAAACCCTTAGAAAATGCAGGAGGAAGCAGACCCTTACATAAAATGCACGCTGAAGTCGGATGCACTGGGCCGACAGGCGCAAAATAAAAACCACAGTGCAACGCACATCCGCCTTGGGGAATAGAGAAATAAGGCGAACGCAAAAAACAAAAACAAAATACTGATAAGTCAGAGTCAGGCACAACATACTGATCAGACATGTTAGTCAGGGTCAGGCAGAACATACTGGCCAAGATCCTCACCTCGGCTTCCCCACAGCCCTTCCTGGAAACGGGCTGTTTTCATTGCAGCCTGGTTAACGAAGTCAGGGATCGACGTGATCCCTGTAGTAGTGAGCAGATGAAGCAAAGCATAATCCAACTGCCTGTGGGACCACCTTCATCAGCATGCTCAGGATGTGATAAAAGCAATGACAACCCGATACTTAACGTTCTCTTCAGGACACACAAAAGAGTAATCCTACTCATTGTGGACATTCAACAACAACAAGTAAAACAAGATTTAAATCATTTGCATAAGAACAGACAAACCATTGTAAACTTGTGACAAAGTGTACAGCTGTACACATTTAGTAATCCATGGTTTGTGAGGTACAAATCTCAACTCAACTGCCTTGCTCACTATTGCTGACTCAAAATCTATGGCATTCAAATGTGCTTTCAGTGATGGAGAGTGCACAGTAGACATATGTTCTTTTTCTGATGATTTTCTTATCAGGACATCGGACTTGGGCAAGTTATTGAAGCAGTTCTTCAAGATATTCTTGAACATTACTTGGTTCTGAATGGAGAAATAAAATATCACTTACAGACTGAAAGCGTATCTTGTTCCTTATTGACATTCATATGCATTGCATTAGAAGATGTACCCTTTTGACTAATATCAGAGCAATTTCATATGAAATGTAAATACAAAGTTGGAAAATTATAGCATGAATTGAAACAACATACCCCTTTGTAGTAATTTAAGTAAATTCTTTATCATAATCATTTATTTTCTCATCCAATTGGAGGACAAGGTTACCACTGCAGTGTGTCCCATTGCAGGACACTGTGACAAAGCATTTATGTGCTCTTGCAGTTGTGGATATTGTACCACCGTTTTACATGATGAGAGTGACAGCCTTACACACTACCCTCCTCAGTAACCTTGAGAACATGTACATATTCTTTACCACCCAGTAATAGACATCAGCACACATTTCCCCAAACTCTCAGCATTCTCACAAAAGTTTCACTAAACTCTCAGCATCCACACACGGCTCACTAAACTCTCAGCATCCACACACAAGTTTCACAAAACTCTCAGCACCCATACACAAGTTTCACAAAACTCTCAGCATCCACACACAAGTTTCACTTCTTCTTTTTTTCATTTTCAATCTCCTACTACCAAGTCCAAAACAGGTCTTTGCAAGTAGCAGGATGTAGTCCGGAGAGTGGAATGCGTTGTCAATAATTTACAGTTTGACTGTGATATTTGCACCTTTCGGCCCGACACATCTGTCTTCAGCAGGACAAGTTTCACTAAACTCTCAGCACCCACACACAAGTTTCACTAAACTCTCAGCACCTACACACAAGTTTCACTAAACTCTCAGTATCCATACACAAAATTCACTGAACTCTTAGCACCCGCACATAAGTTTTAGTAAACTAGTCATATAATGAATTCAGAAATCAGAAGTTTATGATAAGTCATGCAGAAAAAAAAATATTAATATTTTCTGTATGGCTTGGAAACATAGGTTATAAACACAAGATTTGAGAAGAGAATTGATGCTTTTGAAATGTAGATATATAAAAGCATGATGTGCATCTCATGAAAAGAAAAGAAAACAAAAGTCTTGGAGAAATTAGGGGTGCAAAGATAATTGATGAACAAAATTAGAGGCAGACAGTTAAGATATTTTAGTCTTATCAAAAGGTTTCTTGCTGAGAACGATACTGAAAAGAAAATTTGAGGGTAAAATTGCCCCAGATTGTTGTTGTTTGCGAAAGTCCACAATGAGTAGATTACTCTTTTGTGCGCCCTGAAAAGGACATTAATCGATGAGTTGCAGTAGTTTTCCTCACATTCCGAGCGCGCTGATGAAGGTGGACATGGGTCCTCCAGGCGGTTGTGTTATACTTAGCTTCATCTGCGTGTTACTCAGTACTACAGGGATCACGTCGATCCCTCACCTCGTTAGCCAGCCTGCCATGAAAACAGCCCGTTTCTAGGGAGGGCTATTAGGAAGCCGAGGTGAGGGTCTGGACCCTGACTAACATGTCTGATCGGTTTATTTTGCCTGACCAGACGTTAGTCTTCCTCCCCTATTGCCCCAGGTAAACAGCCCTAAAAGTGGGAGATAACATCAAAAGAAGAAAAGCCTACAGCCTGGCAAATTGCACCTTCATGACAAGAGACAGAGCATGTTAAGAGATCCATTGCAGCTGACTACATTGTGGAGATGGCACTTAAACTGAGCTGAAATGTTAATAAAAATTAATTTAAAATCAAATTGTGTATATCGTTAAATAATTATTAACCATATTCTAGGGACAAAGAAGCAGCAGTGAATGAACTGACATCAACCAGCAACACATAATAAACAATAGCTGATCAAGACCCAATTCCGCCTCACTAGTGGTGAACCTAAAAACAGACTGCACTCTGATACTCAAATTAAGAGAATAGGGATCAAAGAGATTAAGGAAAAATCTGGTTCCAAAAACATCATGCTGAAGCTGGTTGTGTTGGGTTGAAAGGCACAGATATCGCAGCCTCAGTGTAAAGTACAACATCAGAATGTCCTTTTTAGGATGAACAACTGAAACAAAGCAACCATATTGTAATATTTTTTGGTAATGATCTTCCCACATTCCCTCTGACTGAGTTCATCTCTAAAGCTAAGTTTCCTTATTTGATTACTTGATGATCCATTCATCCCCAGAGGTTGTACTGCTGTGGATCCAAACTTAGTCTCCAATGGTCACTATCCTGAGCTATGGAACTCCAGTTTTTAATAAGCTTTCCTTTTTACATATTATGGATGAAGTGAAGGGAGTCAACCAATACACTGGATGTCTAGCCCACTGTTTTTTTTCGCATAGAGAGTGTCAGAATTCTGTCAACATGCTCCTTTCTTCTGAGCATGTGGCCTTTCCCACCAATGTTTTGTCTTGGGTGTGTGAACCGCTGCATTACCTGTCAATAATAATTGCAGTAGATCAAAATTATGGAGATTCTTTATTGGTTTGTTGCAAAGAGTAAGGTCGACCATGTATCTCAGAAAAGAGGCCTGGGTCACTTGCAGCTTGTTCTCTATTAATGACTTCAACAACAGCAAATCAGCCCAATAGCATTTCTAAAGCATATTGACAGGGTCATTCTAATCCTAGGACTATAAACTACCATAAGACTCTGATTAGAAACATGAGCTGGATTATGTGCACCTTCTGAAGCCAGGACTAAGATTAATTCATTCTTTTACAGCTTGGGGATTCTGTGGTGAAGTGGTTAAGCCGTCGGCCTTGTGATCAGGTGGTGTGGGTTCGATCTGGACTCCGTCGTCTTTTTCACGGGTGCCTGATGCGGAGTCCCCTGCATCTCGCAGTCGCTACCTAGTTGTCTTGTCCTTGACTTGCCACTGGGGTCGGGCTGCTCGAGATGAGCGAGTGAGGATAAAAAGTAGCGCAGTTAATCCTTACTAAAAATAGCGCTAACAAAATTAATTATGCCATCATCGTCTACGATGGACGGCGGCATTTGCCTTTGCCTTACAACTTCAATTCATTTGGTGGCGACCACCCTTACATTAACAATTTCTGCCAGATTCAACCAACAGTGACTTCTAATACATACATTATGATCTTTCATTTAGTTTACAAAATTTCAGGTTTTGAAGTAAACTACAAGATGGCTAATGATTGACACATGCACAGCTATCATTTATTGTAGAGCTATTTTTTATAGGTAGACATTTAAGAATGAGGTGAAGTTGCAAAGTTTATGCATTTAGTGTGAGGAAAGTTAGACTCAAACATTCGAGAAATTATTTATTATTTAATCAAACCAATATTCTCCCATCTGGATTACACATGGATATTCAGCCCACATACATCAGACTTTTCTGCAGAAATAAAGTCTCTAGCAATGGTATTGAAGGATTAATATTGAAATACATATGGAATGGTGATTATAAACATCCACCCCCCTTAAATTGCAACTTCCACATTAATTACGCTTCATACTAGTTTTTAACTTTTATTATGAATATTTCATGTCATAGATAATTTAATTATGTGTCATGATGTTTAGACCGTTTTATTAGGTCACTATGTTTAATGTTAATGACTTTTATTTCCACAAAAACTATTTGACTAACAGAGTTGTAGCATTTACCACAGACTGACAGACACAATTTGACAAAATCAGCTCAGACTGGAAAGGACTAACCATGAATGAGTCTCTTTATGCCAGTGGTAAAAAGTATCCATATTTGTTTCTTCAACTAACCTCAGATGTCAGTCTAGGACTGATGATCTCATCCATGGCCTCACAGACCAGGGAATGGTCTTGCTTACCCTGAGCAGTCAGGGTGATTGGAGTGCCAGGTTTACAGATGATGTTGGTCTGGCTCATTTTGTTGGTGAATACTAGTAAAGGTGAAAGGTTAAAGTAATATAATATGTTTTAGTGAAAGTGAATGACCAGAGTGTTATAATATATTCCAGTGGAGGTGAATGGATGCAGTGAGGCAATAGGTTACAGTGAATGTGAAAGATTGATGTAATATTTTTCAGAGAATGTGAATGTACAAATTAATGTAATGTGTTCCAGTGGAGGTGAATGGACAAAGTAAAGTGATATGTTCCAGTAAAGATAAATTGACAAAGTAATGTAATATGTTTCAGAGATGGTGAAAGGATAAATGATGTAAGATGTTCCAGTGAAGGTGAAAGTGATATAGCATGTTTTAGAAAATGTGATAACTCATTGTGAAGCTAAATGTTTCACTAAGGGTGAATTTGACTTAGATAAAGTGAAAGTTCTACATTAAAAAAAAAATACTCAAGCTATACATTTGTAAAGAGTTAAACATTGTAATCTGATTATGTTTATGAGAAATAGTCATCGAATTGTGATGTGACTTTGTAAAGATGATTATAATTTAATGTGAAGTGATCACTGGAGAATATTGATTATAAAATAGCATATTAATGGAATTAAAGTCAGTTGAACATTGTGTTACATAGTTACTATAATGAATTGATAGCAGAATACAAACATAAATTGTGGCTACTGTTTTAATACAATCTAGAGCACAATAATTTTCTATTTAAAAAACTACAAAAACAATAACGCCAACAAATACATCTGTGGTGGACTCAGTGGGATTATTTTTCATGTAAATCTTCTAGTAAACATTTCTCTGATCTCTGGGTAGCGAGATCTGACTTCCATGTTGAGTGCCGGGCACGTTAAAAATCCCTTAGCAGTTAGAAATAAAAAAGAGTAGGCTTAACGCCCAATGCCCAAACAAAATTCAAAATTCTCCCTAAAAATCTACCCAAAAATTGTTTTTACCTTCTCCCTGGGTTGTGGGTCTACTTAGCTCTAGTGTTTGGGTCTATTAAGATGGACTCGGGCAATCGATTCAACTCCTCTCCAAGAAACTGAATGTATACAGATTCTGCAGAGTCTTCTAAACCAGTATAAAGACGTTAAGTTAAGTTAAATGAGAAAACATGAATGGAGTTTTATATGAAAATAATATTATAGCATAGAACTGAATCTCGGACAACAGATAAAAATTACACGTAGCAACAGTTATATGATTAAATGGAGAATGCTGTGCACATTATATGTAGTTAAGTAAATCAGTGGCAAAATATTAACAGAATAGCAATATTAAAAAGTCATTGGTAACAAATACAAATACAAATACAAAATAATTAAAAATGAATATTTGAAAAACGTTCAGGAGGAAATTTCTACAGCAAAAGTAACAAAAAGAGTAAAAGGATGGGATACGAGTGATTTGAAATATGATTGTCGTGGGAATTTATTTGTTAATGCTATGCTAGACCCACGATGATGATAATGAGTGATTATTTTGTTAAACAAAACAATTTCCAATGAAAAATAAATTTAAACAAAAACTACAAGTTTGTATCCGCAAAATACTAGCCTTTAAAATGCATCATAGCTTATGATATATAATAATGTATGGTACAGCATCACAATACTATTGTGAAGAAAAAAACAGCTACAATAAAATGTGGATTATTTTAGTCATGCAACAAAATCAGGATATTTCATTCTGCAAGGACAATTTTAACATTTGATGACATCTTGTTTAGATTTATGTTGCCATATTTGGTTGTAGAAAAAGAATGTTTCTATGCTCTATAATGTGACATTAAACTTATGTACTTCTCAAATAGAAACAACATTTACCATTAACAAGTTGCTTGCTTCTGTATACAGGAGCCTCAGAACTCTGACTGTCTGACCTTGTGGCTTCCTCTTTTATGCTGTTTTTGTCAGCCATCTTGTCCTTGTGCCTTTTCTGCATTGCTCTCTTGAGAACTCCAATCAAAGTTTGAGAAGTGAAGTTGTGATGGATTTCAGAAGGTCTGAAATGTAAAAACATAAGGCTGACTGGTTTTAATATGGTTGAGCACAGTATAAGAAACAAAATGCTTAACAAATCTCTGTTGTTAAATAAAAGAAATTGTTTATTATGTTCTACTAGTATCTTTCAATACATACACTTAACTCATTCGCTACTGCACACTGCTAGAAGTGGCTTATAGAGTTTGGCCAGCATAAAATTATAAATAGTTAGAAAACTCAGGTCAGGTCAGGTCATCCCATAACCAGTAAGGTCGTTGGGGCACACATGAAGACATC
The DNA here is from genome assembly GCA_036924085.1 of Ariolimax columbianus. Taxonomy (NCBI): domain Eukaryota; kingdom Metazoa; phylum Mollusca; class Gastropoda; order Stylommatophora; family Arionidae; genus Ariolimax; species Ariolimax columbianus. Next base: position 76,075,674 of record JAVGWX010000011.1, on the reverse strand, counting down.
CTCACAACCCCGTGCCACCATTCTCTGTCAGCAGCTGATGTCTGAGCCTTTTCTCGTCGGAGATTGGTCCATTCTTTTATGTTGTTCTCCCATCTTTTTTTTGGATGGTCTATTTGTCGTATGCCTTGCACCTTATCATGCAGGATTGTATTTGCAAGACTTTGATCTTGATATGTGACCGAACCAAGCAAGTTTCCTTCTTTTGACAGTTGCCAAGATGTCTTCAAAAGGACCTTTCGCTGTTGTAATTCTGTCTTGTATTTCGTCATTTGTAACTCGATCTTTGTACAGGACGTTTAAAAGTCTTCAGAAACATCTCATCTCCAAGGCCTGTATCCTTCGCTGAAGGTCAGCTGTAACTGTCCATGTCTCACACGCATAGAGGAATATTGACAGGACCAATGTACGAATTAATCTGATTTTTGTGCATAGTGCGAACAGTTTATCTTGCCAGATTTTGTTAAGCCGTACAAGCACAGCTATTGTTGTGTTATTCTGGCCAACACCTTACATTTTGATCCTTCATCACTGACAATCGAACCCAGATATTAAAATGGTCAACCACTTTGTTGGTGGTCATTAATTTTGTCTTTCCAGCATTTATCTCCATACTATAGTCAAGAGCTGTTTCATCAAGCCTTCTAACCCATTCTTGGAGTTCTGCTTCTGAACCCGCCAACCCGTCGATGTCATCTCCAAAACGAAGGTTAGTATTCGTTCGGCTGCCTATCTTGACAGTACCAACGTGACCTCCACGTGCCTCACTCATAATTCATAATTTCCTCAAGGAATATATTGAAAAGAGTTGGAGAGAGTGTACAACCCTGTCTCCCACCACTTGATGTACGAAACCAGTGCCCATGCCTCCCATTCAGAAGAACTGCGCTGGATGCCTTGTCATACAGGTGTTCAAGGACCTTATTAATATTTCTGTTGAATTTATACATCTTCATGGTTGCCCATAGCGATTTATGCCATACCCTATCAAACGCCTTCTTAAAATCAACAAACACATGATACAGTTTTTGCTGCTGTTCTAGATATTTCTCGCTTAGCAGCCTTAAATTAAATATCTGTTCTGTAGTGCTTCTTCCCTGTCTGAACTCTGAGCAATGATGTTCTCTGCTTGGGGTTTCAATCGGTTGAGGATTAATCTAAGCATGACCTTGCTAGGGTGGCTGATGAGGCTTATTGTTCTGTAATTTTGGCACAGTTTTAGGTTTCCAGACTTAGGTAACTTCAATGATTTTGTCAATAAGTTCGGCCAGTTTCCTGTCACCCATATATTGCTACAGATGTGTGTCAGGCCATCCACCACTACCTCCCCACCTGCCTGTAAGAGCTCTACTAGTATATTGTCCACGCTGGCCGCCCTCCTTCTTCTTCTCAATGTCTTTACCGCTGCAGCTACCTCTTCCTTTATTTTCAGTTGGTTATCCTCTATAGTTGTTGGTGTTGGAGGGATTGTTTTCTCAGGTTCCTCTCTAAAGTCTCACTAATCTTTTGTTGTATCGCTTTCTTGACGTCTTTATATCTGCCGACCTCATCAGGTGAATGTTTTTGGTTTTTCAGTGACTTTGTTTTATCACAAAGGTCTAGAATTTCTTTGGTCACCCATGGCTTCTTTTTTGATTGGTGGCACCCCGGGATCTCTATTGCAGTATCTATGAGTGCTGAGTTAAGAGACTCTGTTACTGTATCGCTATCCAGTCCCTCTCTGAGAGCCAACAGTGTAGGAAATCTCCCTCCTACCCTCAATTGGAACACTTCATTGATTGTTGGGTCTTTTAATTTGACCAGGTCAACCTTTAGTCTAGTCACTTCTTTCTTTGTGACTCTCTTCAATCACAGATGCATAGTCATAATAATAAGACCGTGGTCGCTTCCTATAATCGCTCTGGGAAAACTTCTTGTTTTGTCCGTGTTGATTCTAGATCTAAACCTCCTCTGGACCAGTATATAATCAATTTGGCTGTGCACTTCATTGTTTGGGTTATGCCATGTCCAGCGTCTAGACGGCTTGTTAAACCCGAACGTGTTTACTACCAACAGCTTATTGCATCATGCAAATTCTAGGAGTCTGAGGCCCAGTCATTAGCTTCTTTGTTTTCATATGTTCCCCTCCAGTCATGTACTGCATATTCTCCAATTTTTGCGTCCCAAGCCCCGTGGACTACCAATATGTCCTTTTTTGGCGTTTCAATTATCAGACTGATTACATTAAAAAACTAATGTAATTTAATTCTAATCGGTTCTCAAATTTGTTTTAAACTTTAGGAAATGACCTTTCTAAGCCATAAACAATTTTTTTTAAATACTGCATGTTTTAAAATAGATGTTATTGTAATATATTTGTAGGTTTTAAATTTGTTTCCAAAGTTTTACACAATCATTTAGAATGCAAAAATCAAACAATTCACAGAGAAGTGAAAGTAACTAGATAAATTAAAACTAGTATAAATATTAGTACATGGGCCTATTCTTAGATGATTTCTACTCCTGATTGGATGCACTGCATTAGAACTATCAAGAAAAAGTCATCAAATGCTTTAGAACAGAATTTAACTGTAAGCAGACATTTAAAAAAGATTTTTTTTTTTATTCAGTACCATTGTGATAATTATAATAATCTACAAAATAATATAAATATGCTAATATATTTAGTTATTTAAACAGCCCATTTATTTATCTTTAAAATAGTATATTATATTTTACTAATCTGTTTAACATTTAGAAAACTATAGCTGGAATTATAGAAAAAAATGTAAACATAAATTCATGCGGCCACAGTTGTTTTTAATCTGGTCATTCTTGAGTTAAGAATGAGAATATCCAAGTTATTTCAGAATAATTAAAAATAAAGTGTGTGAATAGTGTAAAAAATATAAATAAATATCAAAATGTGACATTGCAGTTGCGATTTGTCTAGTAATTTCTTTTATATAATGAGGCTGTCAGTCCCATACTTAACTTCCCCTGTCATTCCAGTTGTTGAAGCATGGGTACAATACTGCAATTAAATCCCCATACATGATTTTTGAAAAGTCTGATTCCCGTCATTTGTAGAGCAGTTTTATAGCAATTGTTTTCACATGGTTGCCAACCTCATGCACAACCTTCATTAATCATCTCTTGCAACATGTAAGGGAGGAAATGGTGTTCCTAACCTGCTTGCCCCAGAAACTACTCAAAACGGTCCACACTTACGACATGCTTGGAAGGTTAGAATGGGCCAATTCCTTTCTCCTTATGTACTACTCTGGTGAAAATATATTAGGAAGCTTCCACTAACTATTATAAAAATAAATAAATGCCCAAAAATAAGAATGTTCTTATTCCAATTTGCCTATTATTTGTACTCACAATTGGTCGATAACAAGCTCAACCACTAGTTTCAGTCGATTTGCTAGCACAGCCGAGGCTCTGAAGCCTATAGAAGAGCATTTGGCCTTGAGAATCAAACCAATGTCAGGCTTGACCAATGAAATTGTTCTGAAAGATTCTGTGATGTCGCTTGGTAGTCTCTTGCTTACGATGTTTGATACATCTGCACTCAAGAACAGTCCAACTGTTTTGCGAAGGGGAATCTGTCAAAAGAGTTTACAGTGTGTGAAAGAAGATTATAGTTTATTTGTTAAATTATGTTAAAATGAGTTTTAAAGAGCCTGAAAAATAGATGACACTTAATATTAGCCAAAAATGATGGAGGAAACTCAACAATGGCCAATATTGGTTTAAAATGACAGATATTTCACGTCATATTAAACTAAATAATGTATCATATTTTTCTAATGTCCTGTTGTTTGACTTTAACAAATTATTGTTTTAGGTTAGGCCTATAATTGTTTTGCTCTTCAGTTTTGCCCTCTAAAATAATCTTGTACTGATGTCAAGTGGAATATTTGTTAAATACAAATATAATAACATTTGCTATCTGAACAAATGTGTTTGCTCCTTCCTCCATATTTCTGTCACACTGTACATCTTTCTTCCATTCACAAGGTACAACATCAACATCAAGTGCTATCATATCTTCCACAACTTTGTTCTTTTTTATCAATTCACAGTTATGTATGATATTTGGCATGGCTTCGTTCGCTCTTAATCTCCCGCTACCAAAACCTAAAAGGGCTAAGTAGCAGAATGTAGTCCAGAGAATGGAATGTGTTGTGTTGTAGTTTACAGCTTGACTGCGATATTTGCACCTTTCGGTCCAACACATCTGACTTCAGCAAGCATTTTTGGAGTACCGGGTTAGCATTCCCTCTTCGATCCCTTCTCCTCAGCCAGTCTGCCATGCTGCAGCCTGTTATCCAGGATCACCGAGTGGAAGTGTAGAAGGGTCTTGGCAGCTCTGTATCGCTGGCCCTGATGCTAGCAGTCAGCTATAGGTTGCTAACCACTGCAGCTCATGCGCTGCTCAGCATCTTCATCCCGTATGATATTTAATTCTGAGCTAAAATCATTGTAGACATAATTTATTTATCTTCTTAATATTTCTGTTGTACTTATTTTCCTTATTAATACTGTTCAATCTTTATGGTTGCCAGTACTCAGTAGTTGTGTAATGATATAGTTATGGTTTATTTCTCCTTTGCATACCTCTATTTCATCCACGAAATACATATAGGACAGTCTTGCTCTGAGAGCTTGGAAAATAGACTGAGAATAATCCAGTAGAACAGACAAACCATGTCTGCTTAGATTTTGAACCTCATCAAAACAGCCCCAGCAACCATCCTGGAAAATAAAACAGAACATTCAATAAAAGTAATGAACTATAATTTGATTGCAGAATTAAAAAATGATTAAAAAAATATGTTATTATGTTAGCTAATAGTGATTATAGCAAATCTGCATACTAGTAGTGAATTATATTGTAGGAACATTTTTAATAGGCCTATATGTATATGAGAATTATCCATTGATATGTGCATTCAGTTTTATTCTATGGAGTAGAAACCTGGACCCTGACAAAGAAAATGGAGAAGCATATTGAGGCCTTTCAAATGTGGGTATTCAAAAGAGTTTCTTGGAAAGATAGAAAAACCAATATTGAGGTTTTAGAACAACTCAAGGTGGAACAGATACTTCTGAAAGAAATGAAAATCAGAAAAATAAAATATTGTGTTATATCAAGCACCATGACAGTCTGCTAAAGATTATTTTGGAGGGCAGAGTAGAGGGCAAGAGAGCCAGAGAATGGCAGAGGTACAGATGGACAGACAGCATCAGGATGTAGTCAGGACACAGTTTGACTGCATATACCAGCCTAGCACAAGACATAGACAGATGGAAATCTATTACCGCCAACTTCCGTTGCAGCAACAGCACTTGATGATGATGATATGTACATAAATATATAAACCTGTTCTACAACTTCAATGTTTACCATGAACCATTATTATAATGGCATGTGTTGGGTCACCAGATTCCTACTCAGGAAAGAGAGAAAGGAGGAAAACATGTAGAGGGTTGTATATGGGGCTAGCAGTCTCCTCATGTAAAATGCATTGCTACTGAAACTACCATTGCAGGAATGCACTTCAGTGCTTTGATACAGGCTTCCCAAAAAGGGATCACCTAAAGTAGATGCTATTTGCTTCATATGGAGCACAATGGAGACAAGACAAGGATATTTTTTATGATTTGCATTAAAAAAAACATCTATTTCCACAGTTCTTTTTAGCTCTTAAATACCATGCATGGCTCTGGAATACCATGCATGGCTCTGGAATACCATGCATGGCTCTGGAATACCATGCATGGCTATGGAATACCATGCATGGCTCTGAAATACCATGCATGGCTCTGAAATACCATGCACGGCTCTGGAATACCATGCATGGCTCTGGAATACCATGCATGGCTCTGAAATACCATGCACGGCTCTGGAATACCATGCATGGCTCTGGAATACCATGCATGGTTATGGAACATCATGCATAAAACAAATAAACAACCAGCTCACCATAGCCATGCCTTGAGCAATCTTTCCAATACTGCTAGGGTCTTGATCTTTGGAGACTTGGAATATTCCTAAGAAATTACCCAGTATGTTAGCAAGCCCCTGGGGACAAATAACAAAGATTTATTCATTCAGAAAATAAAATGTTATTTTTTAGCATGTTATAAACTTCATGTACCTTCAGTATTAAAAATGAATACTGTGAAAACAACTGCACCAAATTAGGTGTAACTTTCAGAACATCTTCCTTTTTGGATTATCGTCAATAGAAAGTCATTACGTTATTCATTTGTTGGTTTAGAGCTAAATAATGTTGTTGAGGTGGAAAGTGTTTTTCTAAATTTTGAATAATAAAAACGATTATGCAACTATAATCGCTCATACACAAATGTTCACCTCCATTTGTAAAATATGTGTATTCCATTATATTCTGGCCGCGATTGTGAACAGTTTGGTATATAAAATGTGTTATTTCAGGGGACTTATATTGAAGATAAAAATAGCTCACAACTAAGTGATGCTGTGCTAGAGTTCTACATTAGAAAAAATTTGCGTTCAGAGGCCTAAAATATTTGGGAGTGAATAAGTTAGCTTAGATGCTTTAGAGCCACCACAATACAATTTTAGAAAAACTTACTTTGACAGTCTCAGTTTTTCCAGACCCTGTTTGGCCAACCAGCAAAGCACCCATCATTTGTTTCAGTGCCAGTGACATAGCCAGGAAACATTTCTCCGTCACTGATGTTGCAGGTACACCTGTATCAGTTCCATAAAACTCTTTCCCATACTCATAATGGGAGTCCAGGATGCATATGTTAGGTACTAGCTTCACTTCTGCTGTTGAAGATATAAAATGGTAATATTATAATCATCAATTATCACGACTAATAGCAGCTAAAATCAATTCCCACCATAACCAAATGCCTGTTGATTTTTCATTATTTCAGACACTGATTGTTTTCCTAGTCATCTTTTCATATCATCCTAGATCACTCCTCTTTGCCTTTGTGGCTTCTATTGCCCTGATTTTTAAAATTCTTGCAAAATTTAGCCAGAATTACCTTTATACATATGTGGCTGATAATTTTTTACATATGTGGCTGATAATTTATATATATGTGGCGGATAATTTATACATATGTGGCTGATAATGTATCCTGCTTTCTATTTATGTTTATTAGTAGTGAATTTGCTATCTTGTAAAATATTCTCCATGGATTGGTTAGTTGTCGATGGTATCTGCAACATTCTTGGCAGAAACCACATTTCTGTTCCAGCAGGCAATTTTTCAGTGATTTTATTTATTACCTAAGACAAAGATTCCCATCCAAAGACATCAATGTACTTAATAAAAGCAGATGATGGGTTAAATGCTAACTAAAGGTACATGGAAGACGTGACAGCAATTTCTCTTCAACGTATGTTTTAAAACATGCTTCTGTAAAGGTATTCATATTTTGGTGTCATTTTATTATATTTATGAAATGTAATTTAAAAGGGAAATTGTCTTCTCTTTGTTACTACAAAATTAAAAGCAGTAAACTATTTTTTTTAAACAAAATTTTTTTTTCTTCAAATGATTGTTAAAAATTACATTAATAAACATTTGCAGACATAATTAAGAAACAAATAAAGAAAAATAATAATAGTTTATATGCAAAATGGGAAAGATATCTGCTCAATGAAGAAAGACAATATTTAACTTATGGATAAAATTAACCTACTTAATTAGTTTCTCCCCTTTTGCCCTGTTGTGTAGAGGGTTTTCCAAATGGATCGACAGACTTTTCTATCCACCGTCCTTCTACAGGTCTGATTCCAGTTCAGTTCTTGGTTTCTCAGGAACTGTAGTATGGTGTTCTCCAGCATACTTTATAATGCCCTGCGGCCTCCCATGACTGCTGCAGTATCCAGTCCTCTTTCATTCTACAGACATGACCAAATCTCCACAGTTTAAACCATTTCACTCGAGCTTGCAGAGATTAGGCTTCTTGTCACTTGGACCACCTTCCTTAAGCACCTTAATTCTGAGGATTGATGCAGGCTTCTTTTGGGTTGTGGTCATTGCCCATGACAGACATCCATATGTCAGGACATGTAACTACAAGGCGTGTTCCAACGAAACTGGATCTAACTGCACCGAGCAAACATACGTTCGATGTGCATGATGATGTCACTTCTGATGTAAAAAGCACATACCAACCATCATGTTTGCAAAATTTCATTATCTTCCGACTCATAGTTTCCTCAGCAAACCAATGAAAACATGGCGAGTGCGATACGGAATCCGTCCAGAGTTGATCAGCAAGCAGTGATTTGATTTCTAACAGCTGAAGGATGTCAACCAGTTGACATTTATCGTAGAATGCAGGCAGTGTATGATGACAAAAGTGTGGCAAAGGTAAGCTTCAGCGACAGTCCACCCGAATTGCTGCATCAATTTTGGCGATGGCATTTTATGACGCTACAATATGCGCCTGACCTGGTCTCGGAAGATCTTTCGTTAACTCACGTCCTTCTTTAAACATTCTTGTCCAGTTCGTCACTGTTGTCTTTGACACACTTTTGTCCCCATACACTGCCTGCATTCTAGGATGAATGTCACCTGGTCAACATCATAGAGCTATTAGAAACTGAATCACCGCTCGCTGATTAACTCTGGACGAATTTCGTATCACGACTGCCATGTTTTCAATGGTCTGCTGAGAAAATTATGAGTCGGAGGATAATGAAATTTTTAAAACTTAATGGCTGGTATGTGCTGTGTACATCAGAAGTGATGTCATCATGTGCATCGTATGTATGTTCACTTGGTGCAGTTAGGTTAGATTTCATTTGAACACGTCTCGTATGTGAACCATATACCTACATATTTGTTTTCTTGCTTATTTCTCTTTTGCTGAGAAATCCTCTGTTTATTGCATGGAAAAGTCTACCAGTTGGTGCCTTTCATGTCGCTAACTCTTCTCTGATGCCTCCTTTATGGTATATTGCCTTTCTTGAATACTTAAATCTTAGTATTCAATTAGGCAAGGTTATCTGATGCCAGATAGCCAAAAGCTGCTTGAATCTATCTGTCCTTTGCCTTAGAATGATGGTCCGAAGGCGTGGTGTAGATCATCTCTCCATCTTTTTGGCAGGTAACCGCGTGGAAAGTTGTAGTTGTATGGCCACAAGAAAGACACCCTCTTCATCCATCTATCATCAGTCATGTGGACCACGTGACTGACCCTTCTGTATTTTTGTATTTTTTGAGTAGTCCTTCCTGAAACTTGCCTGTTCTCCCTATTGGTGCTCACCAATTACCACTGCAACATATATAAATTGGTTGACCTGTTCCAGTGGCTGTTTTTCAAGAGTTATCTGATGTTTCTTCCCTTCTCTCTCACGACCACCAAAGATTTAGTTTTGGAGCTGCTGATAGACATTCTTTTCCTCTCCAACTCTTCTTTTCAGACTTGCAAGTTGGTCTGGAGATTTACCTTCGACTTGATGATGCCAGCTCCAATATATGAGTTGGTTTCATTTTCCAGTACCCCACTGCATACGTTTTTGTCCTTGCCTTGCATACTTTGATGAATTTTCCATGAAGAGTTTAAAAATGTGTGGCAATAAAATGTCTCTTTGCCTAACTCCACTAGTGGTTCTAAACTTCCCTGACTTTTGATCTGATGTCTCTGTGTAATTTCTGCAAGTTTTATATAAACTCTGTATGGCACGCATCAGGGGTCCTGAAATATTTGTCCTCACTAAGCACTCATAGAGCCTGCCCCAAAGAACTTTATTGAATACATCTCATCATCATACTCGAGAGCCTTTTCAATCAGTTGTCTGAGTGAGAAAGATAAGTTTTGAGTACTTCTATTCGCCTCGTTCATATTTGACTATGCTAGGTCTCTTAATCTCCATTCTAAAATTCTATATTCAACTTCTCCAGGGATACTTAGGAGGGAAATACCTCTATGGTTTCCACATCGCCAATTGCCACCAAAATATTAGTATTATTATGGCAATATCCCAATCTTTTGGTATAGCATTGTTGCAGCCTTGAGACACTTCATGAATAGGAGTTCCCCAGCAAATTTCATGTCCTTGACCATTCCTGGTATTATACCATCATGCCCCTCTGATTTACTAATCTATATTTCTCCAATACTGCCTTTAGTTCTTCCATTTTTGATTTTATCTTTCCCCTTCTTGGATTTCTGTACTGAGATTGACACTGCCGCTTCCAGGGCTTGAATGTCCTTCATTCCAAGGAGATCTGCCTTCTTTTGGGGTCATCAGCAGAGTACATTGCTTATCTTTTACAAATTTCAGAGAGCAATCCTTTTCCTTATCCATGACCTTTAGGCTTTCGTAGAACAACTTCTGATTTCTTCCAGCATTATTTCCCAGTTTTTCTCCAAACTCCTCCCTAGATTCTTGTTATACCTTGGGTACTGCCTTTTTGCTTTTGTTCTTAAAGTTACATATTCTTGGTATTTCTTTGGCTGTCTTGCTGTATTTCTAACATCAAAGTATTGCTTCCATGCCTTTTACTTTCCTCCTATTTATCCTTTTCATTTCTACTGCCCACTATGAAGTACTCTTTCTCTGCCTACCATTTCTGATTTCACTGCATGCCCCTGCTAAAGATACTTTAAGGATGTACTTGAATTTTATCCAGAGAATTTTCATATCCTCTAACATCTTGTTTTCTTAGTTTGCAGGCTTAAATTATCTTTTATGTGTCTGTGATGTTTTGTATCTTGCAGGGGTAACTTTTTCAATCACTCTGATTCCATCTGAATGCTCTGTTGTCACTCACATTTTTAAATGCACTTTTCCTCTCTATAGCATAATCAGTTATGGATTTTTTGTTTCTTGTTTGTTCATATCTTATGTTGACATAAATATGCTTGTGCTGGAGCCTCATGTTCATGATAACGAGGTTCTGTTCCCTGCAAAATATTTGTAATCCTTTTCCATTGCCATTTAAGACATCTTCACCATACCTACAAAAACTTCACCACATACAGAATATTAATTTATAAAGCTGGTGCTAATGTCTCTCAGAAGGAGTGTTTCGTTATGAAAATCATCAAAAATATATCTGAGAAGCTCAAAGAATTCTTCTTTTACTTTGGTTCTCTCATTTTCATTCGATGGACACACAAAGATTTTATCAATTTCACTGTCTTTCTCCCGCAAGTCAAGCCCCACCAGTTGTTCTGTAATGAATTTCCATCATTTGATGTATTCCATTTGGTTCATTTCCAAATTCAGCAGACTCCTAAACAAGGTCCTTCAAATGTGGGTACTCCACTGCAGAGACACATGCTTGCATCATAGTTTAGGACACCCTGTCCCTTTCTCCTTGTTTCTCTAAGCAGCAGAATACCCAATTTTGATTTTCTTTTCCATCAGTTCCTCTTCCTTTCCATTTACGCTTCTTATATTCTATGTTCCATAAATCGTGGTCCTGCGTTCTCGCAAGTTTTCCGTCTTTAAAAACAGTCCAGTTTTCTTTATGATTTTTTGTGTAAATAGTGTTTACGACAAACAGATGATTAGCCTGTTGTTTCTTTACATGGTGGAGGGGCTGCCTCCTTACAGCCTCAATGTTGTCCGTGGGTGATTTTAATATTTGCAAATAGCACATTCAGCAAACTGCAACCCTGATAAGAGGGCAGATTCCTCCCCAGAGTATAACATTAAGCCACAAATTAAACATGAGCATACATCATGTTTAATTGTTTTCATGTTAACACAATGATGACCTCAGTATGTATTTGCTGTATTTATATAAGGAAAATTAAAAGACAATAAAGAAGTTAACGGAATATTATGAAGTAAATAAAATGTAAGAATGAGCTTCCATCCTTTTATCACAGATTTTTTCAATAAAGGTTACCAAAAAATCAAAAGGAAATAGGAAGATCATAAGATATGAAATGTTACAGTCAACACCATAATAAATACACATAAATATTGGATTATAACATGAAAGTCAAACATAAATATGACATGACAAACAACAGAGGCGAGCAAGTTTTCCTGTATGCAATGCAAGGATTTTAATCGCATAAATAGCTTTACAAAAGCAGAGATAAATATAGGATAAATGATTCGATTACCAACAGCAACATCTTCTTCATCATCAGGTGTAACTGTGCAGAGTAATGAAAAACAACCAACATTTACTGGACTTAACAATATCTTAACTGTAGCACATTATTAAAATGGAAGACCATTACAACATTTTAAAAATGTTTTTTGTGGCTGAAAATGAAATGTAGAAGATTTTATTTTCATCATTATTTTTGCAACTCCGACAGATCATATATGCAGAATCATCACTTGGCATATTGAAGAGCAAAACAAAGTCAAAATTATAACCAAATATAGCTGAAAAACATAATAAAAGAAAATATAATACTTAACAAATGTACATAGACAAATGCATAAACGTAATTCTGTTACAAGGAACATACATTGATAAAAAGATATTTTTGTTTATTTTAGTTATACCTCTTAACAAATGCATCAGTTATAAATCAGTGTGCAACAATATTACCTGAGTTTGATCTGTTTGTTGAGGCTGAAGCAGGCACTTGTTGCACTATGGGAAGGATAAGAAGTAAATTTTGAATCAATTATAATGTTTTTGATATAATTTAGCATCGTTCCTTTCATTCCATAAGAGGCATGAGGATAACCCTAAATATGAGAGACAATGAAAAGAAAAATATTATATAATACATATTAACTCATCCACTCCCAAATATTTTGGACTTCTGAATGCATTTTTTTCTTCTGTAAAACTGAAACACAGCATCACTTAGTTGTGATCAATTTATCTTCAATAAAAGTTCACTGAAATAGCACACATTATATACTAAACTGTTCATAATTGAGTCCAGAATACAGTGGAATACATATCTTTTACAAATGGAGGTATAAATTTGTGTATGGGGAAATATAGTTGCAAAATGTTTTTCTTATTTTTAAAAATTATGAAAAATATTTTTTCCCTCATCAACACATTACTCTGCTCTAAACCAATACACAAAAAACATAATGACTTTGTGTTGATTGTAATCCACAAGAGAAGATGTTCTGAATGTTACACCTAATTTGGTGCAGTTGTTTTCACAGTATTTACATTATACTGTTGAAAACATGCTCAAAAATGAAAACTCCAATCAACATCAGCTTGAGTGTTTACAATTTAAACACACTAAGAAAGAATGTTCCTGTTGTATTCAATACATACATATAATCACACACATTTATATTACACACACTAGCATTGACTGTGCAGGGTCTGGAGCCTTTATTGAACTTGTGAGCTGTTACTACCATTGCTTGATAAAAAAAGGGGGCTCGCCCCTTTGTCAGTAGATTTAGTTTTACTCTCATCGCTCGACTTATAACTAAGGCTAGATAAAGAAATTGAAATAGCACTAAAAAGCCAGAAAAATACTGAACCTAATGATTTAAGAGCAGTACTCTGTCAACTATGCCAGCAGGCCGCACCAAAAAGGGTAGTGGTGCAGTGGGTTCCATCTCACTGCAACATCCAAGGCAACGAGGAAGCAGACAGACTGGCAAAAGAAGGTGCAAAACTACCACAATCAGATACTAGTATGACATACGAAGAGTCAAAACGGCTTATTAGAGCTAGATACATGACCAAATGGGAAACCGAACATACTGGCTACACCAAAAACGATGCCTATTACCAGTAGAACAGAAGAGAGCAGATCATGGTCTTCAGATTTGGCACTGGCCACAATAGACTGAGGTACCACCTATTCAACAAATTGAAGATAGGTGGCACCAACGAATGCCCGTGTGGTACCGGGAAAATGACCGCTGAGCATTTGCTGCAAAACTGCCCGACATACGAGGATCAGAGAGAGCAGATGTGGCCATCACCAGTGGCAACACTAGACAAGCTCTATGGCAGTGTCGACAGCCTCAGGATGACCGCTGCTTTTTTCGAAAAAATATGGTTACTGTCTGACTGCGTACGAAGAAGAAGAAGAAGAAGAAGAAGAAATAGCGCTATCAGAACGATGGATATCTTCATCATCACTAACGTTACCAATAATATAATGTATCTATTACCAAGCTTATACTGTAAAAACTGTATTTGGTCTGGCTGAAGGTAGCATAGGCTAGATTAAAGGCTGATTTCCAAAGAAATATTTCTGGATTCCAATATGAAAATAAAAATTTTTAAAATGAAACCCACACTAACTCTTCCTGAAATTAAAAGTACAAAATCTGGACTTTAGCCATTAACCAAATAAAACATTTAGAAGAACTAGGAATGGGAAAATATGTGATTTTGTGAACAGAGTCGCAAAAGCCAATATATCAGCTTCTGGATTGTCTGAAGAAAAAAAATGGAAGTCGATGTATCGGCTTGTGGGAGTGTATGAGTTAAATCATCTCAGTCTGTAACAAACACTACACAGAACGGAGGGGCAGGAGCATTCCTGAACCTACCAAATGGCAGAAAAATAACACTGTCATTCGCTACTGGTAAGTACACAAGCAATTTCAGAGCAGAGGCAGAGGCACTGAGGGCAGCAGTGGAAGAAATGGTAACACACAGTGAAAATGAGAGCCATATAGTCCTGCTGACAGATGCTCTCGAAGTAGTCACAGCGCTAAAAAGCCAGAAAAACACTGAGCTTAATGACTTAAGAGCAGCACTCTGCAAACTGTGCCAGCAGTCCGCACCAAAAAGGGTAGTGGTACAGTGGGTTCCGTCACACTGCAACATCCAAGGCAACGAGGAGGCAGACAGACTGGCAAAAGAAGGTGCAAGGCTACCACAAACAGATACCAGTATGACGTACGAAGAGTCAAAACGGCTTATCAAAGCCAGGTACATGTCCAAATGGGAAACCGAACATACTGGTTACACCAAAAACGATGCCTATTACCAGTTGAACCGAAGAGAGCAGGTCGTTGTCTTCAGACTTCGCACTGGCCACAACAGACTGAGGTACCACCTTTTCAACAAATTGAAGATAGGGTGTACCGACGAATGCCCGTGCGGTACTGGTAAAATGACCACTGAACATCTGCTGCAGAACTGCCCGACATACGAGGATCAGAGAGAGCAGATGTGGCCATTGCCAGTGGAACTGCAAGACAAGCTCTATGGTAGTGGCAAGAGTCTCAGGATGACCGCCGCTTTTTTCAAGAAAATAATGGTTACTGTCTGACTGTGTACGCAGAAGAAGAAGAAGAAATCATCTCAGATTGCTGGCTGCATGCTGTATAACAAATATGATAAACAATATAGCTGACTATATGATACCAATTTACAAATGTTGCAATGAAAATAATGAGCAAACAAAATTAATATAATGACATTAATAATATGTCAAGAACTCTGATGCCCAACCTGGCAGGAGGTAGCAGCGCACACTTCGCCTCCACTCAAAGTCTGTTGTTTCTCTAAGCTTTCTCTGACACATGTTTTCTAAAACATCCTTCAGGTAGGTTGATTGCTGCAAATTAGTGGAGAGATACATACAAAGTGGGAATTATTATTACTTATTAATCAACAAGCATACAAGTCTATCTACATCAAGTTATTTTTGGTCTCCTGTACAGGTTTCATTCTCAAAAGGTTGATAGGTATTTGATTTGCTAAACTTTTAAGACTTTCAGACTTCTATTGCACTTTTAAGGTCTTTATTTAAAGCCTCCTCATAGATATTTCAGCACCTTTTATGTGCTAAAAATATAAGAAGTATGATTATTCTGACATGAATTCTGTAAAACTGCAGAAACATCATCACTTACGCTGATCATAGCTTCTAATCGCAAGCGATGAACTGGCAGCAACGGCTCATCTACATGTTTCCATATTCCTCTCAATAGAACTGTTACAAGTCTGCCTGCTGCAATGGTGTACTTTCGTAATGCCCCATGGAGTGACTTT
Source organism: Ariolimax columbianus (assembly GCA_036924085.1). Lineage (NCBI taxonomy): Eukaryota > Metazoa > Mollusca > Gastropoda > Stylommatophora > Arionidae > Ariolimax > Ariolimax columbianus. The sequence continues at coordinate 76,059,754 of JAVGWX010000011.1, read as the reverse complement.
TTCTCATATTTGATGTCCGCAATGGCTGCTTCACACTCTGCAGTCCAATGGTAAAGCATACCAGTCCGGCATACTTGAGAAGGATACTGTTTGTATAAGAACGACCAAAGATAAAAGGTGAGACCTGCGGGTTAACATGCACATGTTTAAGAAGCCAGTTGAAATACATATTCAAACATAATTTGCAGTTGCATGTTTTAGTGTGTATGTATGTATGTATGAAAATGAGGCTAACTATTATTCACAGGATCACATACGCAAACATTTAGTTTTGTCTCTGTCTCTGCTGAAGACAGATGTGTCGGACTGAAAGGTGCAAATATCACAGTCAAACTGTAAACTAACGACACAACAGATGCTGTTCTCTGGACTACATCCTGCTACTTGCAAAGCCCTGTTCAGGACTTAGTAGCTGAAGATTGAGAATGAACACAGAAGAAGAAGAAGAAGAGTTCTGTCTCAGAGAAATTAAATCAAAGCTTACTGGCTGAACTAGAGACAGAAAACTAATACTTACACGAGAGTGGCTTAGAATAAAACATCTGAACAAGATTTATGCATATACAAATTACATCGGGGAGGAAGACTAACATCTGGTCAGGCACAACATACTGATCATGTTAGTCAGGGTCAGGTAAAATATACTGGCCAAAATCCTCACCTCGGGTTCCTCATAGCCCTCAGTGGAAACAGACTGTTTTCATGGTATCCTGGCTAATGGGGCTAGGGATCGACGTGATCCCTGTAGTAGTGAGCAACACGCAGATGAAGCCAAGCATAGCACAACTGCTTAGAGAACCCCAGTCCTCCTTCATCAGCAGTTTAGGAATGTGATGAAAGCTACTGCAACCCGCCATTTAACGTTATTTTCAGGGTGCACAAAAGAGTAAACCTACTCATTGTGGACATTCAAAACAACAACAAATTACACTACTGGAGATGCAGAATGAGAGATTCAATCCTGCTCTACATGTATGCAAGCTCCTGAACATTCTACTCTATTTAGAACAGAAGTTATGAGTTTATGAATCTAAGGGGAAAACATTAATTGTTCATATTTTTTTATGATCAATAGCACCTCAAATAAATTACTTTTAATGTTTGGCATAGTCAGTTTCTAGAGATAAGAAAGTACAGAGGTAAATAATAACAGATCTGCTTATATGTATTTTAGTAATAAAATTAAATAACAGACTGCTGATAACTATTTGGTAGGAGAATCAGTAGTGTATATGGCAGAAAACAGAGGTATAGATAAAACAATAATTTTCATCTTCCCCTGCCCCTACAATGCAATGCACACTATATACAGCATGTTCCCTTGAAATTTAATTTAATTATAAAATTGTGCAATCCACACAAACTTTGGTTCCAATTCTTCTTCAGCATTCGTCCTGAAAAGGACGTTGTAATGTTGTGTCGTAGTTTACAGTAAAACTGTGATATCTGCACCTTTCGGCCTGGCACATTTGAATTCAACTGGCTTTTTTTTGGTATCTGGTTTGCCTCCCCACTGCAAACCCTATTCTATTAGCCAGACCACACTAGTGCAATCTGTTTCCAAGACTACCACTTGGAGGCATAGTGGAAACTTTGTCAGCTATGGTTTGCTGAACATGATGCAAGTAGTCAGCTATGAGTCACTGACTATTGTCAGTGCATTCCCTGCTCCCCATCTTCAGCCTCCCTGTTCTAATTAATTTAGAGAAGTTAGTGTTCTTTTTATTATTGGTTTTTTGCATTTATTCTTACCTTAAGAGCCCATTCTTCAATTCCAATGCCATTTTTACAGTCAGTAATGACTGCCTGATTGAAAAGCTGTATCGTCTCACCCACTGAATTCCTCAGTTTCTTTAACCATATTTCCACACCATCTGTTAATATCACCTGCAATTATCAGCAGTAATCATATATTATAAAAGAAATAATTGTTCATTAAATTGTGATATTACTATTTTGTTTTAACTTTGAAAGATAAAGAAAGGAATACATTGATATGTGTATTAAACAGTCAGTCAGTCCCACAGCTTCATCATGTTCCTGTTAATGGTCTGCAAGGGAATCCTTTGATTATTTTGCCTGTTTTCAATTTTCTGTTTCTATTATGTACATTTCAATCTGCTGTTACACAATAGCACATTCTCCTTTTTTTACTGGTATATGGGATTCTTAGTCTTTTTCTGTATATTTAAATGTATGTGGCCATCATTGGTCTTATGTTTTATTGATCCTCAACGATTTCCTTTCATGCAAGATTCCTCCTTCCATATCCAACAACAACAAATTGTAATCCACAGGATGCTTTTAAATGTGTTCTTTATTTATGAATATTATATAGAAAGTGGGGGTGAAAAAACAGTGATTGGAGTGTGCTATAGATGTCCATCAAGTCAAAAAGAGGAAGATGAGGAGCTGATTAGTAGCATAGCAAAGGCAAGTAAAGGGAAATTATTATTAATGGGAGATTTCAACTATCCAGAAATAAAATGGGATATGGCAGAAGCACTTGTAGAGTCAAAACCTTTTGTTACGTGCATAACTGACAATTTTTTAATTCAACATGTAGAAGCAGCCACCAGAGGCAAAAACATACTCGACCTAGTTTTTACCACAGAGGAAAATATGATTGAAAACGTTACCGTTGGGGAACTGTTTGGCTCAAGTGACCATCAAATCATCCGTTGGGATCTTATTGCAGGGAAAGAAGTAAACATAAACATGCGAACATACGACTACTCTAAGACAGATGTTAAGAGGATGAAAGAGGCAGCGAACCACATAATCTGGAAAGATATTATTGTAGGAACAGATGTTGAACAGGAGTGGGAAAGTTTTAAAACAGTTCTAGAAACGCTAAAAGAGGAATGTGTTCCATGTAGGGAGGTAAACCCCAAGCGTAAAAAGTGGATAACTAGATTTGTAGTGAAATGTAGAAGAGCAAAAAATAAAGCATGGCAAAAATATATAGAGGCAGGTAAATCAAAAGAAACATATATAAAATATTTGGACAAGCAGAACATATCTCAGAAAGCGAATAAAACAGCAAAAATAGACTTTGAAAAAAAACTTGCTCAGAGGATCAAGACTGACAGTAAAAGCTTCTTTTCTTATGTTAGAAATAAACAAAGAACGAAAGACAAAGTAGGCCCTCTCATAGACAGTACAGGGAAAATAATAAGTGAGAATAGGGAGGCTGCTAATCTGCTTAATCAGTACTTTGGCACAGTCTTCACAAAGGAGGACTGCTCCGAGATCCCAGAGCCTATAGATATTTTTCAAAGAGACATGGATACAGCGGGATTAAGATCAATCTGTATTACAGAGGAAATGGTTTTTAAAAAATTGGAGGGGTTGAAAGTGAATAAATGTCCAGGTCAAGATGGTATTCACCCAAAATTGCTGTATGAAATTAGAAACCAACTAGCAAAACCATTGGCTATATTATGTTCTCAATCACTTACAAAAGGGATTGTTCCACGGGATTGGAAAGATGCAGGAGTGATCCCCTTATTCAAAAAAGGCAAAAAATCAGATCCGGCAAATTATAGACCGGTGAGTTTAACGAGCATAGTCTGTAAATTGTTAGAGTCAATAATCAAAGAAAACATTGTAATGCATTTAGAAAAATTTAATCTAATTAGAAATAGTCAGCATGGGTTTACTAGAGGGAGATCATGCTTAACAAATCTATTAGAATTCATGGAGGAGGTTACTAAAATCATAGATAAAGGGGAGCCAGTGGATGTTATTTATCTAGACTTTGCAAAGGCCTTTGATAGAGTACCTCATCAAAGATTATTTCGAAAGTTAAAATCACATGGAATAGGTGGCGAAGTTGCCAAATGGATTGAAAATTGGTTAACAGGAAGAAGGCAGAGGGTGGGCATAAATAAGGAGTACTCTGAGTGGAGTGAAGTGAAAAGTGGTGTGCCACAGGGCTCGGTTTTGGGACCAATTTTGTTCTTGATATATATAAATGATTTGGACATTGATATGAGATCCATGATTGCCAAATTTGCTGATGACACAAAACTATGCAGTAGTGTCTCATCTAAAGCGGAAGTGGATATATTGATGTCGGATTTAGATAAAATTCGAGAATGGTCTGTAAGCTGGCAAATGGAGTTTAATGTAGATAAATGTACAGTCATCCACATGGGTAGATCCAATATGGAACATAAATACAGAATGGGAGTAAACAATATTAGAAAGATAGATAAGGAAAGGGACCTAGGGGTTATAATAGATCATACAGGAAAGGTGAGTGAGCAAGTTAAGGTAGCAGTGAAAAAGGCAAATGCAATGTTAGGTATGATAAAAAGAAATATTAAACATAGGAGCAAGGAAGTGATCGTCAAACTGTATAAAGCTTTAGTTAGACCTAGATTGGAGTACTGTGTACAGGTGTGGAGTCCTTATCATAGAGGGGACATAAACATGCTAGAAAGAATACAAAAAAGAGCGACAAAGATGATAGTTGGATTCCAGAATTACAGTTATGAGGAACGACTCAGAAAAACGGGCCTACAGTGTCTAGAAGAGAGAAGAATTCGTGGTGACTTAATACAGGTTTATAAGATGATCAGAGGAATCGATAAATTAGACTATAACAAGTTTTTTAAAATACAGCCACCTACAATAACACGAGGGCATAGCTACAAGCTGGTTAAAGAGAGGTCCAGGTTAGATATTAGGAAATATTTTTTTAGTCAGAGAGTGGTGTCTGCTTGGAATGCATTGCCAGGGGAGGTAGTGGAGGCAGGGACAGTTAATGCGTTTAAGAATAAACTGGATGCGCATAGATTTTAGAGCAAGGTGATGTAAATGTAACTGGTTGTATACAGACTCTGCAGGGTCTTCTAAACCAGTATAAAGACGTTAAGTTATTACCTTACATCTGTTATTATTAGTGTTGTCTAGATATTTACAATTATAGACATATTTACTTTGATGTTACTTCTTGATAATTTTGTGTTTTAGAAATGCCACCTGTGTGTTACTGGGGTCCTTTAAAGAGCAATTACTAGTTTTACTGCAATCAGCCATGCTTGTCATAAGAGACAACTAAGAAGGTTGGGCATGAGTTGGCTAGCCCATCCTGTAGAAACTACAAGCTACAAGAAAAAGAAAATAAGATCTCTACATCCTATGGCAGATGAAGAGTGGTTACGTCAATTAAACAAAAAATGATCAATACTTCTATCTTCTTGCTATTTAAGATGCTACTTTTATCGTTATGTTATGTGGTTGCATATCAATATTTTTCTGTAGCTCTTTTTCCATTTTCAGCATTAGGACTGATATTTGGTTCTTCCAAATCGGTCATTGTAGACAGGCCTTGGTTGCTCACTATTCCTGACAATATAAATTATAAAAATCAACTGATTGTTCATCTATTTAAGATATCAAATAATTACTCACATTCCCACCCCCAACAAAATCATACCTTTTCAGGCAAGTTTAGCAGCTCTCCATCAACACTCAGCACGGCTGTGGCCTCCAGTTCAGATGCATCATTTACAAAGCCTTCAGATGGCAACATGATGGCAGCATCTAACAGTCCATTGGTACTTATGTTCTGCAAACAAAATGTGAAATACAAATTCTTCTGCAAACTGCACACAAAATTATGATAAAATAACAGAAAATTCTAACACATTTTGTCTAAATACTTACACCTAGAGTTCGGTTAACTTAATACTATGGTTAAACTAATTGTTTTTTACATTCACCGTATTTTATTCTTTCCTCGTCAAGTGTGGCTTGGATATCCCACAAAAACAGAAACTAAATTAAAGCTACATTACATCTACAAATTTTTCATTAGGGTCAAAGAACAACACAAATTAAAACACTCAACAAATATAATAAAGATGAAGATAGACTTACAAAAATAATGTGCTTATCTGGTGGCAGCTACATTTGTTTATGTTATTATCAACTTCTGACCTTAAGTACCGTCATATTCTATATTAATTTATTTCTAACCTCATCCCATCTGAATTTGTTATTATTGTTATTTCAAAGATCTGCAGTCTTCTTATGTGATTCCATTTACATTGTTACTTACTACTTTATTTTAAGTATTTTCACTCTTATCCTGATTGCAGTAAATAGTTTATCAATCACTTCAGAAGTATTATGGTTTGATAAATATACATACATAATGTTGATGTAAGCGCTTGTCTATCTTGTGAAGAGATTTGATGTGGGTGACAGCAGACAAGCCATTGTGGCTATGTGTTAGCTCAGCCTGTGAGCTAGTCATCTCAGATGCTTGTCTCATGCCACAACTGTATAGCATGCCTTGAAGGTCAGTGTCACTAGGATGTGACAAATTAGTCTTTTCAAGTTTGACATCAGAAATGGCACTGAAGATTGATCTGCAAGTCATAAAACGTTGAATAAAATAATTAGAAAGAAGATAAATTATTAAGATCCATTAGAGTACAAAATAAACAGTTTATACCATCCAATAAGTTGCATTACGTTCATATTTGAGATGAATCAAGAGTAATCTGATAACCTAGTGGTGAAGAATGAAAAATGTAGATAAACTAATTAATTTGCACACAAAAAATGGTGCTATTGTAGGAAAAGAAAAAAGAATTACCAGAAAATGTAATAAAACTCAATACAAATGGAATGCACTCCTCGATTACATTTTGATATATGCAGTTTACATTTCTAATTGTGAGGATTCAAAAAATAGATTTTTACCAATTAGATTTTTATCACTTTACATAATTTGCTTAGCTGGGTTGCTGATCTCTTGATATTGTACTTTGTACAAACTTAATGTGACTTGTTCTTTTTGGTTTCAATTGGAACATACAGCTACAATGATCACTCTAAACCAATTCATATTTTGAGCTGCCTTCTTGAGCTCCAAACATGAGACTCCAGTAACCATGTATTCCGCTTCTCCTGCTCTTAAACAAGTATTACTTGGTCTCTCTTTTCTTATCTTCCCTTGTCTTTTAGATGCCATTGCTTTATATCACCATGCAAGGAAAACTAAAAGCCTTAATTAATGATGCTGATGGCTAGAGGACGTGAACAAATGATTTCATGACAGTTTTTTTTCATTTCACATTTATATGTAAAAGACTGTTTTACAAGTCATTATTAGTTCTATTCACCCCTTTACTACAATAACATTTTGAATGATGCAAAAAACCTTACAAAATGGAGCTGGAACTATTTTCATATGTTAAAAACAATCCCAAAATTCATTTTTTTAATTTGCTGTGCTGCTTCTATAATATGTGACACTTTCATTTCAAGAGTTTCTTTCTTTATTCATCGCCTATTCTAGGTTTTAAAATGTGTCTATTTCATTATTTATTTGTTATTTACAAGATTCTTTTACTAAAACCATTTCTTACCGCCTACAAAAGGTTTCCTTGTGTGGTTTGTTCTGACAGAAGTTATTGAAACATAAAATTATTTTTCTTTGTTTTTAAGGAAACTACTCCTGGTAGGTTAATGTCTTTAACCTTTATCAAAACTCACTTGAGATGTGGTCTCACAGATTCAAGGTCATTTGGCCGACTTAATAGGGAAAGTAAAACTGGGTCAGAGACAAAGTAGAATCTTGGGAAAGCTTGTCTCTTGTTGTTCAAGTATCCCACAAGGCTCTTGAAGCAGATCTCCAAATCCTCATGAATGTGATGCAGTACTACAGCTTTAGGGACATCATCTCCATAGCAACACTAAAAGTGGAAGAGTAATAACGCTGAAACATTAGAATAAATAATATTCCACTGCGTCACATACTTTTATTATAAGGCGTGTTCAAATGAAACTGGACCAAACTAATAAGTGAACACACGTACGATGCACATGATGACGTCACTTCTGGTGTAAACAGCACATACTGACCATTAAGTTTGCAAAATTTCCTTATCCTCCAACTCATAGTTTCCTCAGCAGACTGTTCCTTCTTTAAACATCATTGCCCAGTTCTTCACTGTTGTCTTCGACACACTTTTGTCACCATACAGCGAATGCATTCTGTGATGAATGTCAACTGGTCGACATCCTTCAGGTGTTAGAAACCAAATCACTGTTTGCTGATCAACTCTGGATGAATTCCGTATCACACCGGCCATGTTTTCAAGTCTGGGTTGGAATGATGGTGGCATGGTAGACTTTGAGTTTGGTCTTGACGCTGATGCTACGATGTTCTCACACCATCGAGCGCATTCTACCAAAGACTGTGCTGGACCTTGCTATTCTGCTTGCCACCTCCTTGTTGATGCTGACAAATTTTGACAGTGTGATGCCCAGATATGTGAATTTGTCTACAACATTCAGCATTTGCCCGCTGACTGTAGTCTCTGGTTTTGTGTATACGGTTTGCCTGGTAGTGGTTGGTTCATGACCTCTGTTTTCTTGGCATTTATGGTTAGGCCAAAGTTTTTGCATGCGGCCAAGAACTAGTCCATTCCAACCTGCATGTACAATTCTGAGTTTCTGATCAGAGCGCAGTCGTCAGCAAATACAAGTTCCCTGATTATGTCGCCAGCCCTTTGGTTTTGGTCTTCATTCTTCTGGGATTGAGTAGCTTGCCATCCGTGCAGTACTTTATGGGTATATCAAGCTCCAGTGATCTGAAGGCGTATGTCATCGTGGCCGTGAACATCATGCTGAACAGGGTTTGGGCGAGTACACATCCTTGTTTACTCTGTTTGATACTAGAAACGTTTTAGAGATTGCTGCGCTGTCCAGTACACGGGCACACATGCCTTCATGTAGCTGTTTCACCATAGTTATGAACTTGTTGGGGCAGCCAAACTTGGACATTATCATCCACAGCCCTCCTCTGTTTACTGTTTCAAATGCCTTTGTCAAATCAATAAATGTGGTGTACAGGGCTTGATTTTGTTCCAGACACTTCTCTTGTACATGGTGAGCAGCAAAATTCATTTCTATTGTTCCTCTTGTGGCTCTGAATCCACATTGGCTTTCTGAGAGGTGGTGGCTTTGTTCAAGGTGTTTGTTGAGCTTGTTTAGCAGAAAGCGTGCTAAGATCTTGCCTGCTTCGGAGAGTAGTGATATTCCACGATAATTGTCGCATTCCTGCTGGTTGCCTATTCTCTTGTACAGGCGAACAATTGAGGCGTCCTTTAGATCCTGCGGATTTACTCCTTCAGCCCACATGTGGCAGAAGAGTTCAGTGATCCTTCTGGTGAGGGATGGGCCCGCTGTCTTATATTATGCTGGTATTGCATCCGTTCCTGATTGCCCTGTCGACTTCCTCCTCAGTGATGACTTCTTCCAGTGTCAGGCTCAGTTCCACCTGCGGCATTCGCTGGATGGCCTCCTCATTTATGGACGATAAGTGGTTTAGTATTTTGCGGAAGTGGTCTGCTCAATTGTCTAGGATCTGAACCTTATCTGTTAGCAGTGTCCCATCCACCAGGGAACTGGCTAGATACAACATCTGCATAGCCGCCCTGAGCGAGACACGACTGACAGAGGACAGGCAGATCGCAGAGGAAGGCACTGGTTATACTTTCTTCTGGAGCGGCCGCAGCAAAGAAGAACGCCATGAAGCTGGAGTTGACTTTGCAATGAAGACCAACATGGTCGACAAGCATGCCCAGGGGAATAAATGACTGTCTGATTTCACTGCGCCTCCCCCTAATAAGAGGGCGCCATGCCCCACTTATCAGTGCATATGCACCCACAATGACAAATCCTGATGAAACAAAAGATAAGTTTTATGACAACCTTGAGGCGCTCATTGCTACAATCCCCAAATCTGACAAATTGGTCATCCTCTGTGATTTTAACGATAGGGTTGGCACAGACTATACAGCCTAGGAGAGGGCCATTGGCAGATTAAAAACACACATAATGTCCATTTTGAAATGCTTTAGAATAACACAGTAACAATTAATGTCTTAAATTCCTGGTCCTGTCAAAAGGTTCACAGAATGTTGAGTAGAATGCAAACAATAGAAAATTGTAGCAACAATTATGAATTTTGTAAATGCTAATCTTTATGTTTTAATCTGACTGTGATTTAACACAATTTTAAAAGAAGGCAAAGGAGGTTAGTGGAATTCATTAAAAAAAGAACAATCTTATAGAAGAAAAAAAACAATGATTCCATTATTTAATTCTTTTCTTGAGTGCTTAAGTATGCATACAAACATAGACTGCCAAGCAGGTTTCTATAATTGTGTAGATTTGATACCCCTGCTACTTGAATACATGAAATACACTATACAAACCTGTAAGACATTGCAAGTGTCAAATACACTATACAAATCTGTAAGACATTGCAAGTGTCAAATACACTATAGAAACATGTAAGACATTGCGAGTGTCAAATACACTATACAAACCTGTAAGACATTGCGAGTGTCAAAAGCTTTTTTCATCATCTTTACCCATCCTTTATCTATTCGTGAAAATCTCTTTGCTTCTTGTGGAAGTTCCTGCAAAGCAAGACAGATCATAATGTTCAAAGCAATAGAGTTTTTGAAAAGTAAAGATTGCATATAAAGAACATAAACCATAATGATCTAGCACTTATTCCTTCCCTTTAGACAAGTTTTTGTTTTTGATAGAAACTCATACTTTTATAAAGATGGTATCATGAGGCCAACAATTTCCCATTACTGCAGGGAGAAAAATGCAGTTAAATTAATTTGACGTATTTAAACATACAATCTAAAAATCAAGATAGTTTCAAATGCAAACTAAAATAAACACATAAATTTATTCCTGAATTATGGGGTAGAAGGGTAATGATAATGTAGTGAAGCTAACTCACAATTACAAATAAATCAATAATATATATATAGTAATACACATTGAACATTAGATCATATTTTAATCTGTGGTCTTAACTTTTAAAATCACTCAAATTACTGCCACAGCCTTGACCAATTTGGCGTTTTCATTTTCATATTCATGTTCAACACCTTGCCATTTTAAAAAAATAGCTACTTTTGTCTCAGAATCATGAATTTTATTAAAATTTGCTGCTTAGTGCAATTTAAGAAGATTTCATAAGATGCTTTCACCTTGACAGCGAGTGAGTTACTGAATACAGCTTCCAAATACTGCCACAAGTCTTGAACTTCCACCCAAAGCTCTAGAACCTTAGTTACTTCCATCAGCTTCTCTGCCCAAGAGGCAGCTTCATCTCTCAGTGGGCCAATGTATCTAATAAAATTAAGATTCAGACTGCCTTTAGACTTAGTATGTTGTATTATCAAATATCATGTTTCACTTTTGCACTGCTGAGGGAGATGTAAATGCATGGCACTCAATTATATCAGCAAATTCATTAGTTCTTATATTAAAAGAACTTCAAATATTTACATTTATAATGGAGAAGAAAACTATTACATTGAATGATACACATGGATACACACAAATGCACAAATATAAAAAGGGTTAAATTGTTCTACATGAAAGCAAGTAGATATTAGTTTTTATAAAGGAGAAGAGACGGACACTATTTTCAAGACTTGAAGATCTGGAATACACAGATGACACTGCACTATTTGCACACTAACACCAACACATTCAAGAGAAAACAGAAAGACTGAGGACATATAGCCAACAAGGAGCAAGGAAGTGATTGTCAAACTGTATAAAGTATAAGTTGGACCTAGATTGGAGTACTGTGTACAGGTGTGGAGTCCTTAATGTAGAGGAAATATTAACATGCTGAAAAGGATACAAAAAAAGAGATAGTGGGATTCCAGAATTACAGTTATGAGGAAAGACTAAAAAAAACTGGCCTACAGTGTCTAGAAAAGAGAATAATTCGAGGTGATCTAATACAGGTTTACAAGATAATCAAAGGAACGGATAAATTAGACTATAAGTAGTTTTGTCAAAATACAACCAAATACAAGAACAAATGGGCATAGCTACAAATTAAATAAAGAAAGATTCAGATAGATATTAGGAAATATTTTTTTAGCCAGAGAGTGGTGGATGCTTGCAATGCATTGCCATAGGAAGTAATGGAGGCAGAGACAATTAATGCATTTAAGAATAGATTGGATGCACATAGCTTTTAGAGCAAGGAAATGGGGATGGCATGGGCTAGTGGTTAAGTGACATGGCTCACACCCCAATGGCGCTGTGTTCAATACCCATCATAGTACCAGCCATTACCCTGGGAAACAAACCCTTACAAAATGCAGGATGAAGCAGACCCTTACATAAAATGCATGCCGAAGTCAGATGCACTGGGCCGGCAGGCGCAAAATAAAAACCGTAGTGTAATGCACACTGCCTTGGGGAATAGAGAAATAAGGTGAAGGCAAAAAATAAAAAAAGAGCAAGAAAATGTAAATGAACCCCCTCTGCATAGTCTTCTTAGCCAGTGTAAAGACGTTAAGTTAAGTTAAGTTAAGTTAACACGTTAAGTTAAGTGAGACTGAACATAAATATAAAAAAGACAGAAGCCTTTACACAAAATATATTAAATCTCACACCAATTAAATATGAAAATGTAGAACTATTGCAGACATACACATTTATATACTACCAGATTGTGGAATAGGCAAAGACATCAAAAGCAAAATGAACAAAATGAGAATAACCTTTACTAGCTTAATCAAAACACCAAACTAAGAATATACAAGAGCTCTGTACATTCTGTGCTTATGTATAGTTCAAATTGTTGGAGAGTAATCAAAAGAAATGTCCAAGTTGTCATCAATCCACACAACTTGTCTAAGAAAGATTCTGACCAAATACCAAATGCATTACCAACCAAGAACTGCTTGCCCAGATCAAAGAAGATATACAATCCATCATAAATGGTTGACACTGGAATTGGTTCAACATGTCCTAAAACGCTAACACCAATAACAGAATTGCCATGGGAAGGTCCTCATAAGGAAGACAAAAGAGAGGTTGACTTAAGAAACAATAGCATGAAACCATGAAAATCATGAATCAAAGTTGGAGCACTGTAGAAAAGATAGTTCTAGACCGGGCAAAGTGAAGGAAATTTGTTGCAACCCCTAAAACAGGTGTGGTGGTAATGGCTAGCTTCACCAGTAATGACCAAAGGCCTAAGAAGAAGAACAAAAGAGAAGATGCTTCTCTATAATAAGAGATTAAATACTGAATTATATTCACAAAAAATTAAAGAAAGATTGATATTTAGAAGCAAATAAACATATTATATGAATAGATCTGTGACTATAACTGTTGTCATAAAGTATTAATAATATATTTTATTATTCACTCAATATATAAAAATATACATATGACTGTGACATAAAAATAATATTTTAATGAATATAAACAAAAAAGAGCAAACTACAGGTAAGAAATCTGACAGTTCTCCTCACCTTGATGTTAACATAGTGGCAAGAAGGGTTTCAGCATCCTCAAGCTGTTCCAACAACCTTTCTGTATAGGCTTTGTCTAAGAATATTGGACCTCGCTTCTTGTAGTGTTCAAAGTTCAATACCTGAGGTAGAGTATATGATGGAATAAATAAACAGAAATGGAGAGAAAAAAATAAAGCTTCATATTTTGGGTACTTACTTATGCAAGATGGAATGCATAAAAGTAAAAGAAAAAAAGAAATAGAAATATATAATTTATCAATATAAAGAAATGGATTGGAGAAGAGCATACTCTATCAAAAAAATTATAGTGAAGTGTTCATAGTTGTTTAGATAAACACATAAATTTGCTCTACTGCATTACTTGGAGAAAACGGCATAAATATGCCCTGTTTCACTCTATGGAGTAAAACATGTGAATATGTCATTTTTCCCTGTATGAAGTAAAACACATATTAATATGCCCTATTGCACTGCATAGAGTAAACTTAGTTCTTAGTTCGACCCATTCTTCGTCAAGGGGTGGTCATCCTTGAGCGGATATCAACTCAGGTTTCAGTAGTTTCTGTTGCGAAAGAGTGTTGTCCAGTGGGATTATAGTCTGTTTGTTGTGGGGTTGTGTGTGTTGTAATTGTCTAGTGAATCTTGCCAGCAAGTTGGTGGCTGTCCTGGAGGTCTCTTTCTGTCGCCCAGGTACCACATGGTGGTAATGGTACTCCATCTTTCGTCTTGTTGTCTAGCTATATAGCATGCCCAACGATGTTTTGAGTGGTTGTCGTACTGTAGGACATCCTTAATGTGTGACCTTCTCCAGATGTTGCTATTGTGTAATTCGTTTTGTCTGAGAGTTATGCCCACCAGGCGTTTTTCAAGAGATGCGTGTACTGTTCTCAGTTGGCTCCCTGCTGTTTTCGTTAGAGACAACGTTTTGCTACCATAGCAAAGTGCTGGTAGGACTACTGAGTTGAAGATGTCCGCACATAGTCTTGAGGATACCTGCAATAAACTCTACATCTCAATTTTCTTTTATTTGTGATAGTATGTTCAGCTCTTTCATCTCATTTTATGCTGTCCACTTATATTTTCTTTGGATGTCCTTTTTTTGTTAGTGTACATCATTTGTAAGTGATCATAAATTTCACTAATTTTTAACACTTCTGCTGCAGAATTTTAAAAAGTCTTAAAAGTTTCTGTTCTTTTTTAAATTAAATTTTCCATAGAAAATAAAATTAAAATAAAATCAAAGACAATATTAAAATATCTTTGTACTTCCTTTGTAAAAAGGGAGAAGGAAAGAGAGCAAGAGAGGCAGACCAAAAAAAAGACATAGTAAATGAAAATGATAGGCATAATTTATATAAATTCTCATGTAAAAAACAGCATGCTTCTGCATCCACTTAAAGCCAAATTAAAAACAATGAGCTTACCTGCTCTGTCCATTCCTCTTCTGTTATCCTCATCTTGACCTCTAGCTCCAACTCATGACTTGCTCCCTTGCATATTTCTTCCACTTCTGTCTTATGTCTGTGCGTGGAACCATTATTATAATAAAAATTTAAAATATTTAGTTTTATCGTTTCACTTATGCCATTAAGCATCGTGTGGTTAAGTCATCTGTCATGCGTTAAACGCGTTGCATCGGTCATTGTGAGTCTGCGTTGTTGCACAATCACTCTGCTATCTAACCACCTGTGTCATAGACACCCTTTTGCCCTGTAATCCAGATGTATCAGTCTTGCAAGCCATCAGTGGAAATGATGAGAGTGCATTCTCATGAGATGACTGAATCAACATATCTTTTGCTTGGAAGTGTACTCTGTACAAGAAGTAGTTCTGACAATATTTTGAAAATCTTCATTTCACATTCTACCTTTCCTGGTTACACCAATCACCTCCCTCAAGCACTTCATTTGGGGACGGCGTGGCCTAGTGGTTACGTGGCACGGCTCACAATCCGAAGGTGCTGGGTTCGATCCCCATCACAACACCGGCCGTTACCCCGGGGGGAAGCAAACCCTTAGAAAATGCAGGAGGAAGCAGACCCTTACACAAAATGCATGCTGAAGTCGGATGCACTGGGCAGACAGGCGCAAAATAAAACACAGTGCAACGCACACCGCCTTGGGGATTAGAAAAATAAGGCGAAAAAAAAAAAAAGCCAAAAAAAAAGCACTTAATTTCACATGTGAAAATGCTGCTCATGTGCCTTGGACAGGAGTCATGTTTGGAACTGGTAGCACAGAGCCAGCATAAATATACTGTTTATCCTCTGTTGCTTTGTTGTCTCGGGTGCCTAAGCAGTGGCAACAGCTTATAAATCACAGCAGATGCTTTCTGACATGTAGTCTTGGTTTCCCTATCATATTTTTCTGCTGAAAAAATACTGCCTAAATACCTGAACTCATGTTATGTTGAGTGGCCCAGGTGCTCTGTTGATCCTCATAGTTCCTGTTTTCGTCTCATTAATTCGTATACTGTATTTGGCATAGATTGTCCCAAGCATGCCCATGTGATTTTGCAGTTTATTTTCAAGCAGTACAACAGGCACTGACCATCTGCAAAGAGCAATTTGTGTATTGAGTTCTGTTCTACTTCTGACGTCTCATTTTGACTGCACTCTAATGTGATTTTGTCCATGTAGATGTTAAACAGCTGAATAGTGATCTGACACTCTGACATTATCAAGTAGCTGGCCTTATACATCGTAATCTTCTAGTATAATAAAATATTTAATCCTCTCTACCTTTTCAAATGCTTTTTCTTGATCAATGAAAACAGTGTACAGATTTGTGTTATATTCTATTGATCTTTCGCTTAATTGTCTTTAACCCTACCAGACCTAAGGCCCTGAACCCAACTGTCCCCCATTCCTGGGTTCCAGAGCATTAAAGAGAAAAAACCAACATGATACAGAAAAATGTTAGTTACATGCAAACAAGTGGTTAGAATAAAATGTAACTTGGAGACATTGTAGAAAATAGGTTTACCTTTCATCTAGCGTCAATATTCCACCTTTGTGTGCCAATCCACCCAGCAAAAGACAAAACATCTGTCTCGAGTCATAAAACATTTCGAAATCCGGGAGTAAACACAACAAAGAGCTCTCATTTGTCCAATAATCCTGATAGCTGGGCTTTATACATGAGTATTCCATATAGATCCTCAGTCCAAGAAAAGCCTTCATCTCATCACTCGAGCTCTCACTGTCTGTTTCACTTGAACAGAGTCTGAATCAACCAAATTATTGATCACCTGTTGGACTGTCATAAGCCTAGACTTACTTTGCTTTCCTGTTCAAGGGCTTGGTTCATCAGCCGTTCGTTTCATTGTCAATTTTCCGAATTTGTTCACGTTAAACCCCACAAATTCAATTCAAACATGGGGGCAGCCATTTGCAATGATTAATCATGAGGATTGACCACGATTGGTTGGTTATTTTTAGATTCTGACGCATTTTATGACGTACTATCCAAATTACCAAAAAATGAGTCCAGCGGTTTAGCGGCAGTTAAGGAAATTACCGAAAAATGGGGACAGCGGTCTGGTAGGGTTAAGGTGAATAAAGCATCCGTGCAGCCCATACCCTGGAAAAATTCAAACTAAGCTTTGGACATCTGAAGTTCAACAATAAGTCTTATTATCATTTCTAGGATCTTAATATACATTTTACAGTATAAGTAGTTTCTAGTTGCTAAGTTAAAATATCTTTCAATAAAGGTTTTAGCATCATCAAAAATTGTATTTTAAAGATCTTTAGGTGAAAATGTTGATTTCATCTTAACGTAACTTAACGTCTTTATACTGCATTCAACCAGTTTCCTGGAGAGTGGTTTAAACAATGTGCGAGTCCATCTTAATAGACTCAATCCCTAGAGCTAAGTAGACCCACAGCCAGTTAGGTGCCATCTATAGTTTTTCTTAACAAAACCATCTGGGGGAAGGTACAAATAACTTGGGTAGATTTTTAACTTGAATTTTGTCATGGCAGCGGCGATTAAGCCTACTCTTTTCGATTTCCAACTGCCGAGGAATTTTTAACGTGCTCGACACTGAACACAGGAGTCTGATCTGACTACCTGGAGATCAGAGGAATTTTTAACGTGCTCGACACTGAACACAGGAGTCTGATCTGACTACCTGGAGATCAGAGGAATTTTTACCGGAAGATCCACATGAAAAAAAATCACGGTTTCCACCGTGATTCAAATTTGTCACCTCCAGCACGTGAGGCGGACACCTTACCTCGAGACCACTGAGTTCTCTGTCCATCAACAATCCTGACAAATGTTGATGGAGAACTAGAACCATTCAATGGATTTGTCATTCATTTTGTTATCCTGCAGACAATATTTTCAATGGGCAAAGACATCCCACTTAAAAAATCAACTCATCTGTACTGACACTATTTGTGTAGCAATGATTTCACACATAGAGGAGAGAATAAGGAATTTTCCAGATAGTTTCTTCTTCTTCTTCTTCATCATACGCTGTTTACAGCGATATTTACGTTGCACTGTTTTATTTTGTTAAGCCTGTGGCTCAGTGCATCCAATTTCAACAGGCGTTTCTGTAGGGTTGCCCTCCTTAGCCTTTGGCTGTCCCCAGCCTAACTGCAAGGCAGCAGTTGTTCCAAATAGTTTGACAGTAATGATTTCCAATAAAAAAAAGCTAATTTATAGCTACTTTCTTGAAATTGCCTGTCAGATATGCCAGCTAATAATAGTTTCTGGTCAAGGAGTTTACCGGGACAAACAAACTTCTATAAAGTTTTATTGTATATGATAGCTATATTCCTACTCTATCATAGCAATTAATCCCATAGAGGCTGTCCCACCCATATCTTCTGAACTATTCTAATGGATTGGTCCTGTAAACCTGTTGACTTCTGCTCTAATGATGTATTGTTGTCTTTTTTCTTGTGGCATACAATTTCTTCACGATGGTGTAGTCTGCTCCACACTCTGTCACCTCATACACCATGCCTGACAGGTTGATTTGTCTTTCAGCTCCCAGTCAGGCCACCACTACAGCTGGCTCCTTCATAGAGTCTGCATGTGAACATTTACAGTGGCGGATTCAATAACAATGGTTTCACATAAATGAGGTTGCTAGCTCTAGCAAAATCCTCTTTAGTCACCTTTTACTAGATGTCTGGAAGGGTACAGTAGTCCTATTCATTTCAACTGAGATACCCCATGGGCAGCAGCCTGGCAAGTTACAGTGCTACTATTCTTGTATCCCCTTTCAGGCACTGGTAACACTTTGCAATCTAGCATTTGTAAAATCGTAATCTTACATGACAGATCAACGCTTGTCAATGTAGAAGATCTCATACAGACATGTATTGATTCTGTTATTAGTGTAGAAGCAGTTTTAAACTGATGCAAGTATATAACATGTGCTAATGATATCATGATCACAAATATGAACACAGCAAACATGAGAAATGAGCCATGATGATAAACCAAAGTTATCAATGTCAATCTTCATGAGTACACAGTACCATAAATTTTGGTCCCATTCCTTCTAATCCACGTCATTTGTTCACCTGAATTGTAGCTTTGAAGGCTAATATCAGGAACGGGTGCAACACACTGACCTACATCCAACCCCCCTCCCGTCAAACAGGCTGTATTACACCAGCATCATCAATGACATGGGGATTGACACTGGAGTCCCAATAGATAGTGGTCAGCCTGCTAAGAAGCCTTGTATTGCACTACAGTGAGGAGTACCCATGTATACCTTCTTCTGTACCCTAGCAGAGAATATTTACCAGAGTGAAGAGCCCAATACGAGTATCTTTGAACATGACACCAGAGTGATACTTACTTTCTGTGTCCTAGGCACTACGTCACACTTCATTCTTCCAGTATTCAGCCACATGGATTGCCCTGTCACTGAGCAGGTCATTCATGCTACAAGTCTCCAGGAGGTTTGGGCAGATCATCAGATGGTCCTGTGTACTCCCCATTTGCATGTTTCATCATCCTTGTATCCCCATCTTTTAAGGTTCTTGCTGCATCGTGATACACCAGTTCGAAGTATATTTAGTGACTTCCATATTGCGTAGGGCAGGAGATGTCCAGACGCTGGTTCCTGTCGTAACTCGATCAAGAAGACCTGTGTCAGCTGTTTTCAAATTTCGACATGTCAATTTCCTTGACTAGTCTGTAGGGGTTGGGTTGACTGTAAGAAATTTCGTCTTGACTTTAGTCTTGGGCGCTGCACCTGATGTCCGAACATAGAGTGTCTTGGGTAATTTGCCTGCTTCTCTCTTTCTATTTCTGACGCGACAGTTCTTCGTATCTCTGGCAGCGCTTTGCCAATTATGGGGTATATTTTTTCAGTTCGTGTAAGTTTTAGGCATACAGTAACTATATGGCCTGTCTCATTTATTGACGAGAGTGATAACTAGAGAGGAATTGTGCTGCTCTATAACATTCTGTTACTATAATATGTAAACAATTAGATACTTCACTAGCCTCGGCCAAATTATATTGGCAATGGAAAGTCAAGTGACTAAAAAATACCATCATTCAAGTAATTTTATTCTAAAATACATAACACAGTTAGAGAAGGCATGGTGGTAAAGATGGGAACTAGTCACCTTGCTTCACAGAAAGCTTAGACCTAGTAATTTTAAGTCTCATCACTGAACGAAGTATTTGCTATGGCACTACCATTACCTTTCATTTCTGTATATTTTACATGAAGTAGAAACAACTCTTACTTGATAAGTCCAATGTCCAGTAAGTGATTCAGCTTGAAGACATTCCCCTCCAGCTGAAAGGAGCTGTGTGTTACCTGCATCACCTGAAGCCAATGGCGGTTTCTTATTTCCTGGAACAAAGAAAGAACATAATGTATTTCGGATAAGAAATGCATGTATCATTTTTAATCTGAACTGTGTTACCAATTTTTCAACATTATACCCAACATTATGAAGATGTTTCTGGTAAGTTTGAAAAGAGTTCTTTGATGTTGAAATGTTTAGTGATTTTGTTGAAAAATAATTGCAATTGTAAACTTCACATGCTTTCAATAAAGTATAAATATTGTGAAAATTATTTGAGCTTTAGGTACATCTTTCAACATTGATTATCTTTGATTAGAAGTGATAGTCTTTTCAGATTTTGGCAATTAGTAAAATTATTGAGCTCTGAGTAGTATACAATTTTCATTTAAATTTAAATTGAAAACTCAATTGTAATCTCTCTTACACTAATCTGCATCCCCGCATATACAATATCTTCATTCCAGTCTATTGATTATTCAATTCTGAATAGTTTAGTACATAATACTTATGAAATATTTCTGAAAATAAATTGGTCACAAGTGAGCGATATTGTGCAATAGTTTTATGGCAGGAACAAAAATTATGGAGTGAATGAGTTAAATTACACGGTGCACAGATGTTATATTTACTTCAGCTGACTGTAAGCAATGTTTGTAAAAGATAGCTGACTGTAAGCAATGTTTGTAAAAGAAAATCTAAAATTCAACAGATGGTAGAAAAAAAAAGATACACATTTTCATTAACACAATTTTTATTTAAAATGAATGAAAAAAGATGATCATCACAGTAAAGCAAATACTCAAAAATATATCACACGAAACATGAAACAAGATATTATACTTCAGAGAATAGCTTCTGCAGCAAAGGGAAGACTTCTAAGTAGTTTTGTAGTTTGGTCTTGAGGTCATTATAGGCTTCCCAATCCTTCAACTTGCTAGGGAGTGCCAGACACTCATCCCAGTAACCTTCAACCTGGAAAGAAAATGTGTTTCAAAGCATGCTACTATATTTGAAATAAAATGTTCACAATACAGGAAGATAAAACACTACAATTACTACGTTTATTCCTATTGCATAATGCAGTCATCTATGCAGACAAGGCAAGGCATAGATGGGCAGGTCACATGTTGCGACAAAATAATAGTCGATGGAGCATGGCGACAGTAATCTGGTACCCCCGAGGTAAAAAGAGATCGCGGAGAAGACCTCCAATGCGTTGGTCAGATGACCTTGTTGTACACAACGATATCCGAGATGCCTCTGGAGGAGGGCTTACCATGCACTGGACTTCCATGGCCCAAGACAGGGTTTGCTGGAGACGAAGTTTGGACCAGTAGCCACATTGAGGAACGGGTCATAAAGATCAATATCAAGTTTCTTATTGCTGGAGTCAACTGTACGGAATTATAGGGAAGAGAGTAAGACAATTTGCCCATGCAGCCACCCCAAAGTGTGCAGGCTACATTTTCATTTACTTCCGATAGATAAAAACCTATGCCCAAGTGGTACCTGAGGTGAGAAGAATAGGAACACCAAACAAGAATGTCATAAAAAGTGACTAAATAGGGTTGTACTCAAGACTAGCAATCTCTTTGTGTGAAGAAGCATTGTCATTATAATTAACCCCTGCAAAATCCTTGGATACAATCTTTATGTAAAGGAACCAGCTGCAGCAGTGGTCTATGTTTCCAATCAGAGTGAAAAGGTGAATGGTTGCAAATGCTTGGAAACAGGCTTCACTAAGAAAGGGTCAGCTGCAGTGGTGGCATATGCTTCACATCAGAGTAAAAAGGTGAATGATGGATGACAAGATAAAAACTTATGCCTAACCTGTACGCTTTGAAAGTGAATTTTTAACATTTTTTTCCAAATATTAAATGTATTTTAAAAGTATAAAAATACACAATTTAAAATGTTCCCCTAGAGGCCAAAGGTGCAGCAATGAATGAACTGAGTCAGCAACTCATAGCTGGCTGCTTTTGTCAGGGTCAGTGAATCAAAGTTGATCAAGACCCTATTCCACCAACATGTGGCAGCCCTGGGAACAGACTGCAGTCATGCAGTCTGGTTGAGTAAATAGGGATCAAAGAGGGAAGACAAACCAAGCCCCAAAAATGCTCTGCGAAAATCAATGTTTTTGACCAAAGATGTAGACATGGCAGCATTGCTGTAAACTTCAAAACAATGTAACAAAGTGCCCTTTTCAAGACAAACAATGTACAAGAAGAAGAAATATTCTAAAACACAAAAAATAACAAATTGATCTTCTCTTTTAGTTGCTAAATATAATATTTTCAAAGAATATATATAACACTTTGGAGCTATAATAGACAAGAAGGGAGGTATCAAAGAAGAGTTGGCTACTTGAATAGCAGCAACTGACTAATTTTTTCATGCCATAAATATAGAATTCTTTATTGAAAGAGAAATAGGTTAAAAAACTAAAATGGTAATATACCACTTCATCTATGTACCAGTTTGACTTATAGGATTCTTTTCTTATGTTAGAAATAACAAAGAATAAAAGACAAGGTAAGCCCTCTTATTTATGGACTTACATCTTAATTACATTTATATTTTCACCCCATTTACCAACCATCATAGGACTTACATTTTAATTACACTGATATTTTTACCCTATTTACCAACCATCATAGCACTTACATCATAATTACACTGATATTTTCACCCCATTTACCACCAACCATCATATGACTTACATATTAATTACACTTATGTTTTCACACCATTTACCAACCAACATAGGACTTACATCTTAATTACACTTATGTTTTCACACCATTTACCAACCATCATAGGACTTACATTTTAATTACACTGATATTTTTGCTTCATTTACCAACCATCATAGGACTTACATTTTAATTACACTGATATTTTTGCTTCATTTACCAACCATCATAGGACTTACATTTTAATTACACTGATATTTTTGCTTCATTTACCAACCATCATAGGACTTACATTTTAATTACACTGATATTTTTGCTTCATTTACCAACCATCATAGCACTTACATCTTAATTAGGGGTTAAGTGACACTGCTAACAACATGATGGTGCTAGGTTCGCTCCCTAATCACAGCACCGGCTGTTACCCAAAAGAAGCAAATCCTTAGAAAATGTAGGAGGAAGCAGACCTAAACATAAAAATGCATGTCAAAGTCGAATGCACTAGACTGACAGGCCTAAATTAAAAACATAGTGCAACGCACACTGTCTTAAAGAATTGAGAAATAAGTAGAATGCCAAAAACAAAAAAATCGTAATTACACTTTCTGTGTCCAAGTTAAACAAAATAAAACTTGTCCTGTGTGACAAATACTATTTAAACAGACCTCTTCAGCAGAGCTCTCTAAGTTCACTTCTGCCCAAAGTGTGTCACTGAATTTGTTGTCAAAATGTATAAGCTTCTGGAATAATCCATACAGCTGACTCAGTAATTCCAGCTCCTAAAAATTTGATATACATAAGAAAAATACTTGAATAAATAATGACTTTGTACAATTTAATTTTCTTTGATTTCAGTATGAATTTTCAGTACACATACATATTTCTGGCAATTATAATTATATTCTGGATAATGCTACCCAATGTTGCACTAGTTCGCTAAAGGAGACATCGTTTTGAGGAAAGGATTGATAAATGTAAACAATTTGTTTGACAGCTTTGGAAAACAAGACTTTCAGCAAAAATAAGGTCATTGATAAAATTAGAATGTCAAAAAATTAAACTTTATAATGGAACTTCACTGTTAGTATACAAATCCACTTAACAAACATTGTATTTTAGGAGTTTATACACAAATACATGAAAAAAACCAACATTATTTCTCCTAAAGAATGTTTATTTAAGTGCAATTTCATATATGTATTACTGTTCCTTCAGAAGTGTATACATAAATACAGATTTACTTCTGGCCATTGTTTCTTTCAGACTTCAGCCATGTAGATAGAGTTTGGTTATTTCCCCCTAAAACTGCTCTGACAATATCTATTTCATTGTGCATTACCATTTGCAGATAATGACTAAACAATTTGGGTTTCCCCAGAGTCCAGTAATGTTGGTGCTGTATAATATTAACAAGGTCATAACTAGATTTTATTTCCTAATAAAGTTCATTTGCAAATACATGTTATAACTGTTTTTGGCATCTAATATTCAAAACTTGACTACACTTAAAAATTGTATTTTCTGTCTAAAATTCACATTTTATCAAGTTTCAGTGACAGAACTGCAATATACAAAATGAAGACTAATCATACCTCTCCTGTCTTGTCCAATTCTGGAAAACTTTTACATGCTGTGCTAAAGAGCTTTGAAACAGAATTTAAAGTATTCCGTTTGGTTTCATAAATGCTAAACATGTGCTGAAAGTCATGAAGTCGTGAAACTGCCTCAGCTGGTTGTATGCCAGGTATTGCTGGACCTTGAGCATCAAAGGCATTGCGGAACTGGATAACCTCCACAACAAATGCCTAAAAAGGAAACATAAAATTGTAGATTCTACATAAATAGAAAGCAATATTAAAAAAAAATTTTTAGACTAAAAATATACATATAAGTCAACCAAGAGGTTCTAGACTAGGGAGTCTCAAATTCAAACTATCCGATGAGGTACATAAAAATAACTGTTATGGCCCAGGGCCACATGAAAATACATTCAACAGTCCAAGGGCCACATGAAGATAAATTCACAGCCTAAGGGCCATAAGAGACAAATTGCATGGCCTATGGTTTACACCACAAAAAAAAAGATAAAATAGCATATCCATCTGGTAAAGGTCCTTTTGGGTCAAAATGTAGAGTATTTATGTTACTTTACATAATCCTGGCTTTTTCTTTCATCATTCAGCATTGATATTGTGTGGTCATCATCATATTTAACTATTTTGGATGGAGAGGAGACAAATGTCTGATCAGGCAAAGCATACTGATCAGACATATTAGTCAGGGTCAGACAAAACATACTGATAAAAAATGTTAGACCGGGTCAGGCAAAACATACTGATCAAAAATGTTAGTCAGGGTCAGGTAAAATATACTGATCAGACATGTTAGTAAGGGTCAGGCAAAACATGCTGATCAGACATGTTAGTCCTCCCTGGTAATTGGCAGTTCTTCTTGGCAGCCTGGCTAACGAGGTGAGAATTGACATGATTTCTATAGTAGCAAGCAACACGTAGATGAAGCCAAGCATAGCATAACCACCTGGAGGACTAAGTCCACCTTTATCTGCACGTTCGGGATGTGAGAAAAGCTACTACAACCCACCACTTAACGCTCATTTCAGGGTGCACAAAAGAGTAAACTTACTCATTGTGGGCATCCAATAACAACTATTTTGGATACTGACACCAGGGTTCTGAGCTGTGGTTTGTTATTTTTTTTAAATGATTTATTATCCTCATGTTTTTGATTGTTTTTATCCAAACTTGTGATGTGACTCACATTGTGGTCCATAGAGTATGGCTTAGCAAAGTCACATGTTTGAGGTATCTGCATCAAGTCTTAAAAGCTCAAATAGTAATTATATTTTCATGTACAATGACCCTCACACCTCTACAAATTAAAATAATGAAAAGTATAAAAACTTGCTATGATTAAATTCATTTGTAGGAATCACAAGTTTGATTAAGTTTCATAGTGTTTGTAAACTTATATCTATACCAATAAACTACACTTTCATTACAGACAAAGATAATCTTATAATCGATATTAATAAATGGAATTTGATGTTTTTTTCCTACATTTTTCTCTACAGTCAATACATCAACAGGCTTCACATTTTGTAACGTTATGTCATAAATGACATTCCCACACTGCACTTTTTAGAATAAATCTATAACACATATAATTTGCAAAAAAAGTGTCACACAAAATGGTCACAATGTAAATTTTCTATCCATCTGCAGATTCTTGGCCAATTTTCTGTAGAGCAATGAATAGGAACACAGTAACCTACTATTAATGCCATAATAGATAATCTAGGAAGGTTGTGCATGGGGCTGGACATTGTCTCATATATTTCAAAGTGCAAAATTACTGCAGAAACCACAATACAGGAGCACATAAATGCTTTAGTACAGGTTTCCTGCAAGGAGGGCTACCATGCTCCTACTGGAGTATAAACGTTCAGTTACAACATTATAAAAGTTTCAAAATCTTCATTTAAAAATATAAATTCAACAGATTGTCAACGAAATTAAGCTGTCAATATTTCAAACAACCCAAGCGATAAATTTGTTCTATTTACCTTGACCTGCTTATCAAGCTCCTGTTCAAATGCTTCTTTCCTCTCTTTCAGAAGTTCCTCCTGTACCTGACCTGCAAGCTCCATTAGCTCTGACCATCTCACTCTCAGATTGTCCACCTCCTCCACCTCCTCTCTTGGTAATCTCAACTCAAACTCCCTGAAATTTTATAAGAAATGAAAGAATAGAAACATTTTTATTTAAAAAAAATAAAAATAAAAAAAAATTGTTATTACTTTTTCAGTATCTGGTAATTGTCCAAAATTGTCCAAAAATATCGATTAACATTTGTAACAAAATGTGAATAAAAAATTCACATTTTGAAAATACTAATGATGTGTTAGATGAAACTACGAGTCTACTTCTGGGATAGCAATATGCTTCAGTTTATACAGCTGCACATTGGGAGTGGGAGGAGGTTAGAAAAAAGGTTTTGGTCCCTCTCACTAGTATAAAAAAGAGATTATGTTATGAAGTTTCTCTTATACTTCACCCTGATGTCTATTTTTTTAACTTCAATTTTAAATATTACAATCAGTAATTATTTAATGAGTGACAAAGGTTCAATTAGTTTTCAGCTAAAATAAAAAGCTTTTCCTTTTATAATATCTTTTGGTCCATTTTGTATCAATAAAGAACTTTGAATTCCCTTTGGCTAGATATCATTTACAAAACTATGATTCCCCAAAAAACTAACCTGAAATAATAATAAAAAATTGTAAACAATTAATACTCTCTAAGATAGAAAAAGAATAAATGGAACAAAAACGTAAGTAGCATGTCTTTTTCAAAACGTCGCTCTTACAACTGCCAACCTATTTGGCTGTTATAAGTTTCTTGGCATGTGTGCAGTATGGTAGGTTGCCATTGCTTTCCATGCAAGTAGAAGTGATGACTGTACCAAGAAAAAACCCTATGTTTGCCAAACTAGACATGATCGGATTCATACTCGGAGTGTTGGGATTGCAAAATCAAGTTTCACCCCTAGACCATGCTGCCTCTTAATAAAGAGAATACAAGAATAAGTAGCTTGTGTTCCCTTAGGTTAAGAATGAAAAAGGCTAAATCTTCCTAATAATGGAAGAAGATACTGAATTATTGTTGTAAGACTTCTAATAAATGAAGAAACTGATAATTTATTGTGAAAACATCAGATGTCTGATGTATTTAAATTATTTTATATTCATTCTTAACTGTTGAGTTTCCATGTATGGACCAAACTTCAGAAATTCTTTTAAAAACTGTATTTTAAAAAATCTTGTGTTCGCCTCAGCTGAGAGATCAGTTGCTTACTTCCCAAGAACCAAAATGAAAGTTCAAAACGGTGGGGTGTTCAAATCTTGCAAGTTTCAAGCATCCTCTAGTCTCAAGGAAGGTGAGATCGAGTGGTCTAGTCTTATGAGAGACTAATGATAAACTCTGAGGTCTGCTTACATGCTGTGCATGTACAAACCCTCTCGGCAGTTGAAAATTGAAAAGCACAGGTTGTTAGCTGATGTCTGGACCAAAATTCTAAAGGCAATTCATTTTCTTCTTCATTAATCATTCTCAAACTTCCACAACTAAGCCATGAATAGGGCTTTGCAAGTAGCAGGATGAAGTTCGGTGAATGGATTGCGTTGTGTCATAGTTTACAGCTTAACTGTGATATTTGCACCTTTCAGTCCGACAGATCCGACTTCAACATGGCATTTTTTGGTACCGGATTAGCCTTTCCTTTTCAATCCATTTAGCTTTAGGTTGCTGACCGCTACAGCTCATGCACTGCTCAGCATCTTGATCCCAAAAGATAATGAAATTTCTACCCAATAGTGGCAAGCATGAAGGCCATAAGGAGGTGGCCCTTTCATCATGCAAAGACACAACATGCCAATCACCTGTTTTTATGCACACTCAATTGCAAGTATATATACAAAGACCTTTAGACCTCCAGGATTGAAGAGGAGTGACTAAGAAGAAGAAGAAATATATAAATTCTGTGAACCACTAGATGACACATTATTTAGTATATGGTCTGACATACATGACTGACAGAACGTAACTATTGAAAGACTATATATGTTTACTTCTTTTAGGGGACGGCGTGGCTTAGTGGTTAAGTGGCACCGCTCACAACCAGAAAGTGCTGGGTTCGATCCCCATCACAGTACTGGCTGTTACCCCGAGGAAGCAAACCCTTAGAAAATGCAGGAGGAAGCAGACCCTTACATAAAATGCATGCTGAAGTCAGATGCACTGGGCCGACAGGCGCAAAATATAAACCACAGTGTGACGCACGCACACCCGCCTTGGGGAATGGAGAGATAAGGCGAACGCAAAAAAAAAACAAAAAAAAATTAATGTTTACTTCTTTTCGACCATACCTGAGCTTAGTATACATTGTCTCAATTGGTAGATAGAGTCCATCAATTTTATCGTCCATGTCTCTCAGTTCCTCCAGTAAGTGCAGAGCTGAGTTTAGTTGATCTAATGTTTGCACATGCTGTTCTAGTCTGAACTTCACATGACTTCTATAGGAAACCACATCATCAAGTTGTTTCTGAGGATATTAATTTAATATTGTTGTTGTTTGCGAATGTCCACGATGAGTAGGTTACTCTTTTTGTGCGCCCTGAAAAAGACATTAAGTGGTGGGTTGGATTTGTTTTCCTCACATCCTGAGTGTGCTTAACTTAACTTAACATCTTTATACTGGTTTAGAAGACCCTGCAGAGTCTGTATACAACCAGTTACATTTACATCACCTTGCTCTAAAATCTATGCGCATCCAGTTTATTCTTAAATGCATTAACTGTCCCTGCCTCCACTACCTCCCCTGGCAATGCATTCCAAGCAGACACCACTCTCTGACTAAAAAAATATTTCCTAATATCTAACCTGGACCTCTCTTTAATCAGCTTGTATCTATGCCCTCGTGTTATTGTAGGTGGCTGTATTTTAAAAAACTTGTTATAGTCTAATTTATCGATTCCTCTGATCATCTTATAAACCTGTATTAAGTCACCACGAATTCTTCTCTCTTCGAGACACTGTAGGCCGGTTTTTCTGAGTCGTTCCTCATAACTGTAATTCTGGAATCCCACTATCATCTTTGTCGCTCTTTTTTGTATTCTTTCTAGCATGTTTATGTCCCCTCTATGATAAGGACTCCACACCTGTACACAGTACTCCAATCTAGGTCTAACTAAAGCTTTATACAGTTTGACGATCACTTCCTTGCTCCTATGTTTAATATTTCTTTTTATCATACCTAACATTGCATTTGCCTTTTTCACTGCTACCTTAACTTGCTCGCTCACCTTTCCTGTATGATCTATTATAACCCCTAGGTCCCTTTCCTTATCTATCTTTCTAATATTGTTTTCTCCCATTCTGTAATTATGTTCCATATTGGATCTACCCATGTGGATGACTGTACATTTATCTACATTAAACTCCATTTGCCAGCTTACAGACCATTCTCGAATTTTATCTAAATCCGACATCAATATATCCACTTCCGCTTTAGATGAGACACTACTGCATAGTTTTGTGTCATCAGCAAATTTTGCAATCATGGATCTCATATCAATGTCCAAATCATTTATATATATCAAGAACAAAAT
This sequence comes from Ariolimax columbianus, assembly GCA_036924085.1. Lineage (NCBI taxonomy): Eukaryota > Metazoa > Mollusca > Gastropoda > Stylommatophora > Arionidae > Ariolimax > Ariolimax columbianus. The sequence goes on along the minus strand of JAVGWX010000011.1, from coordinate 76,029,736 downwards.
TGGTCCCAAAACCGAGCCCTGTGGCACACCACTTTTCACTTCACTCCACTCAGAGTACTCCTTATTTATGCCCACCCTCTGCCTTCTTCCCGTTAACCAATTTTCAATCCATTTGGCAACTTCGCCACCTATTAAATGTGATTTTAACTTTCGAAATAATCTTTGATGAGGTACTCTATCAAAGGCCTTTGCAAAGTCTAGATAAATAACATCCACTGGCTCCCCTTTATCTATGATTTTAGTAACCTCCTCCATGAATTCTAATAGATTTGTTAAGCATGATCTCCCTCTAGTAAACCCATGCTGACTATTTCTAATTAGATTAAATTTGTCTAAATGCATTACAATGTTTTCTTTGATTATTGACTCTAACAATTTACAGACTATGCTCGTTAAACTCACCGGTCTATAATTTGCCGGATCTGATTTTTTGCCTTTTTTGAATAAGGGGATGAAGGTGGACTGAGATCCTCCAGGCGGTTGTGCTATGCTTGGCTCTATCTGCGTGTCACTCACTACTACGGGGATCCTCACCCAGTTAGCTGGGCTGCCATGAAAACAGCCCGTTTCCAGGGAGGGCTACTAGGAAGCCAAGGCGAGGGTCTTGGCCAGTATGTTTTGTCTGACCCTGACTAATATGTCTGATCAGTATATTGTGCCTGACTTCTTAGCTGATCAAATGTTCACACATGCTGTTCTGGTCTGGAGTTCACATGACTTCTATAAGAGACCACATCATCAAGTTCTTCCTGAGGATATTAGTTTAATCAAATGCTTCTTAGCTGATCAAATGCTTACACATGCTGTTTTAGTTAGGACTTCACATGACTTTTATATGAGACCACATTGCCCAATCTCTTGTAAGGATATTTCTCTTGTGTACTTTTGATTCATGTGGTGCTTAGATGATTTTAGTCAAACTATAAAAGTAGTACTTTTACTGATTGTTGGTAACATTGTGATTCATATGGTAGAGACAAGTAAATGTCAGTTTTATGTGGACTCAATGACAAAAACAACAACCAACATTACAACCAAAAGGTCTTTGTCAGATACTAAAGGACAACATACATAAGATTATCTCAATAATCTAAATGAATAAAATAAATAATGTAGATTGTCTGAATACTGTCCTTTTGTGATATTCCAGTACATGTGATATATGTTTTATTGACTAACATGACTTAATTCATCTGGTTCTCTTTGGAACAAAGAGCTGCAACATAATGTCTTCACCTGTTCCTACTCTGGGCTACCTCTTTTACTGTTTTTTATCTTGTATTCTTTTGGATTCCCAGTTGTCTCTTCCCTTGTGGTTTCCAATTCAGCAAATGTAAGCTTATATTAATTTACTTCTTCCTGAGAGTGTCCTCAATCCATCTCCACTTTCTCTCACCAATCCTCAGCTGTCTTGGTTATATTCAGGTCTTTTGTTACAGATCTGTGTTTATTACCTCTCATCATCTTCTTCTTCTTCTTCTCTATTCGTTCTCAATATTCCGTTACCAAGCCTTGAACAGGGCTTTGCAAGTAGCGAATGCGTTGTGTCGTAAGTTTACAGCTTGACTGCGATATTTGCACCTTTCCATCCAAGACATCCATCTTGGGCAGAAGGCATTTTTTGAGTACTGGGTTAGCCTTCCCTCTTTGGTCCCTTCTCCTTAGCCAGCCTGCTCTGTTGCAGCCCGTTATCCAGGATCATCACGTGGAGGTGGAGAAGGGTCTTGGCAACTCTGAGTCGCCGGCCCTGGTGCTAGCAGTCAGCTTTTGGTTGCTGACCACTGCAGCTCAGCATCTTGATCCCCTTCTGATCATTTAATACAGCATCTATGCTTTGCACCAGTAAACAAGCTGTTACAGCAGTCTGGCCAACGTGGTGGAGGACTGACACTATAATCTTCATAGTGGTGAGCTCACTAAGAAAACTGGCATTGCAGTACAGCCTGGAGGATCCAGGCCCACCTTCTTTAGTATGTCTCAAAATATAAGAAGAGCCACTGTAATCATAGAGAAAAGGTGAACTCATTACAAGAAGGTACTAAAACAACAACATGTCATGTTTCCAAGCATATACTTTTAGAACTAGCAAGTTGTTTTGTTTGTTTATAATTTTAAAAATAAATAAATTCATCCATCATAATCAATGAGGAACACAAACATCATCATATATCATACGGGATCAAGATGCTGAGCAGCGCATGAGCTGCAGTGGTCAGCGACCCATAGCTGACTGCTAGCGTCAGGGCCAGCAAACCAGAGCTGCCAAGACCCTTCTACACCTCCTCGCAGTGATCCTGGATAACAGGCTGCAGCAGGGCAGACTGGCCAAGGAGAAGGGATCGAAGAGGGAATGCCAACCCGGTACTCAAAAAATGCTTGCTGAAATCGGATGTGTTGGACCGAAAGGTGCAAATATCGCAGTCAAGCTGTAAACTACGACACAGCGCATTCCTTTCTCTGGACTACATTCTGGTACTTAAGCCCTTTCAGAGTTTGGTAGCGGGAGATTGAGAATGAACGAAGTTAAGCCAAGCCATGTATCATACTGCATCTTTGAGTATGTGAGTACATTTGTGACTGACACGACTGATAAACATGATCTGCAACTGGTACTCACTCTGCTCTAGACTTCCTGATTGCGCACATATCCTGAGATGCATGAACACAGAGACATTTGACTGATTGCCACACTGTTTGTGCCTCCACACTTTCAGGTTGAAGGGTTTTGAGCCAGGTTTTCCCAGTTGTTAATGTCTAAGGGATTCCTTCAGACTCCTTGAAATGCTTTTATGGACATCTGTATAGTTCTCCTTCACTTGGTTCACTAAACAGAAGCCTCTTTGGAAGCCTTTCACATAACAATTTTGAGCAAGGTGGTCAGCCCATCTCTGTTTTGTTTTTTTAAAAGTGCATGAATACCTGGCATTTTGGCTCTGGATAGCACTTCATTATCTGTGATATGGTCCTGCCAGTGACAATACAGTATGCATCTCACATAATTCATGTTGAAGTGATTTAGCTTCCTGGCATTTCCAGCATAAACAGTCTAGGCCTCACATGCATAGAGCAGGATGGGGAGAATGGTGGAATGGTAGACCTTCAGCTTGGTCATTATAATTTTATCATGAAGGTGTATTGTATATAAAAACTAGCATAGGGTTCTCTATACAGATACACTGAAAAGTGTTATTATTTTAAAACACTATCTACACTAGTTTTGACCATATGGTGTTTAATCAAGTGTTTGTTACTGTTAATAATATTATAGATTTTGTCTTTATCAACACCCCATTCTCATAATTAGTATTAGTTCATACTTTACAGATCTTTAGTTCCTTGGCAATGTCAATTGCATTACTCATATTTTTGTATTGTTCTATCAGATTATAAAATATATAGAGGAGAGAGAGAGAGAGAGAGAGAGAGAGAGAGAGAGAGAGAGAGAGAGAGAGAGAGAGGGAGAGTCATGAGAGATATGGAAAGAGAGGGAAGAAAAAGAGAGATAGAGAGAGATAGGGAGAGGGAGAGAAAAGAGAGGTGTTCTCTATTTTTCATTATAAAATCATATTCTCTTTAAGAGCACCAAGTATTTACAATTTATTTTGTTTTCATTTGCAACACGTTTTGTAAATTGCCAACAAAAGTTACCTTGGCATCTTCATGCAAAACACTTGCAAACTTTGTTTTCCATGCCATGGAAAAACTCTGAAGACTGTCCCTGATGGGATCAGAAAACAAAGTGACAGGTCCAACAGACAGTCTGGATGATATACCTGTAACCCTTTTCTCCAGATCCAAGAAGCGTTCCACCTGAAATGTTACAAGGTGTTTGTATATTGTATATTCCTCAATTCTGCAATGGCATAGCAATGTTTCCAGGTATACAAATTGGTAGGCTGCAGTTAAACTGAATATCAAAGACAATTAAATTAAATGAGATGGTCTAGAAAAACTGCTAGTATACACCTAAGGGTGAGACATGAAAATATCAGTAAGTTAGTGGTAACAGTTAGTAGACATGCAGAAAATAAAATAGTTTTGAAACCTCCTCAGAATACAACTCTATCGGCACCAATCACAATTCTCTATCAGCAGAAATGGAAAATGTCGAAGCAGGAGAAAAGATGGACAACATTAGCAAAATTTTGAAAAAACATGAACTAACATTAGCAAAGAAAAAATATTTTGAATGAGAATATAAACTAAATCTTGTCCTTTCATTTAACCTGCACAAGTGTTGAGAAAATAATATAAATGATCTTGATCAAGGATTAAGTACAAAATGACACAGAAATAACAACTTTAGATACATTTATGTGTGCCTCTTAACGTCTAACAGTAATGACTAATATGTGGCATAGGGGACATACATTTTGCAAATAAATACAGATTTATCAACTTCTTTCTTCTAACTAGAATGTGACTTATGAGGTATTTCTGTTTTTTTTTAAATCTCATTTTTTCCAGAATTTTCAAACAATACGCTTGAGACCTATTTATTTTTATTAACATGTCACATATTAAATAGTAAACTGTTCACATTTTAATGCAGAATGAAATGGAATAAATATACTTGATATGTAGGGGTATAAAAGAGATTAAATCAATTTTTAAATAAACAGAAAAAACAAAGTTTTTATTACTGATCACAAAAACAACACATGCCAAAGCAGTAAATTTTAAACTTAAAGTCAATAATTCTATAGTTATGTGACTGAAACAAAAGCTTTCTATTGATGATAATTCATGTGGAAAGATGTGTTAAGGTTTCACATAAGTAGGTAAAATAAATTTCACAATATAGCACATTTTGCTGAAGGCATGTTAGTAAAAAATTATAATTTGTTTCTATAACCAAATTGTGAAATTATCACACGTTTTCACAAAGCAACCATGCTGTACATTCCTAATTTTTATGAAAAAAAGAGAAAAATGTAATAGACTTCGAGAAGGAAGTATATTTGTGAATTTGTTAAAATTTGGAATGAAAAAAGGTGTATTTTTGTTCAACATCCATGAAATTCAGATTAGTGTATATTGCCAAAAATTCTGAGCCAAACTGAAAGATTTAAACTTTTCTAGAACAATAATTACCTCTCTTTTGATAGCTACGTCACCAGGGTCTGCCGTGATGAACTCATTAAAGTTTCTATACATGTCATCCTTCCACAGGAAGTTGTAGTAGCTGAAGTGGAACAGCTGTCCCCTCACCTGACTACTTAGCTCTGTTGGAAAAAGTAAATAAACATATTGACTGTTATAGGCCAAAGTTCACAAGCAATACTGATCAAAAAATAATTTGTGGATAAATAAATGAAAATTTATAATACCATCTATGGCTGTGGAGAGCTGTGAGTAAAGTTCCTGTACATTTGAATCCTTGCGGATCATACCAAAGAAGGTTCCTTCGTTGTTATCATCAATCCATGAGATTTCTGGAGAAAGAAATGATGAACACCATAACTCATGCTTAATAACAGTATTTTAAATACTTCACCTATGATGAAAGCAATAGATTAAATGAACTGGATTCAGAGCGGAGGCAGAGGCACTGAGGGCGGCAGTGGAAGAAATGGTGACACACAGTGAAAATGAAAGCCATATAGTCCTGCTTACAGATGCTCTCGCCGTAGTCACAGCGCTAAAAAGCCAGAAAAATACTGAGCTTAATGACTTAAGAGCAGCACTCTGCAAACTGTGCCAGCAGTCCGCACCAAAAAGGGTAGTGGTACAGTGGGTCCCATCACACTGCAACATCCAAGGCAACGAGGAGGCAGACAGACTGGCAAAAGAAGGTGCAAGACTACCACAAACAGATACTAGTATGACGTATGAAGAGTCAAAACGGCTTATCAAAGCCAGATACATGACCAAATGGGAAACCGAACATACTGGTTACACCAAAAACGATGCCTATTACCAGTTGAACCGAAGAGAGCAGGTCGTCGTCTTCAGACTTCACACTGGCCACAATAGACTGAGGTACCACCTATTCAACAAATTGAAGATAGGGTGTACCGACGAATGCCCGTGCGGTACTGGTAAAATGACCGCTGAACATCTGCTGCAGAACTGCCCGACATACGAGGATCAGAGAGAGCAGATGTGGCCATCACCAGTGGAACTGCAAGACAAGCTCTATGGCAGTGTCGACAGCCTCAGGATGACCGCCGCTTTTTTCGAAAAAATAATGGTTACTGTCTGACTGCGTACGCAGAAGAAGAAGAAGAAGAAATGAACTGGATGTTAGTTTAAAAAACTGACAAGAACAGACAATATCATTGCACACATTTTATCTATACATCAATAGATTATATGTTTCTGCATGTTCTACAGTATTTTTGTGTCACCTTTTATTTTTCAGATTGATATTATTTTCACTTTCGGACAGTCTTGTGGGGGATTCTTCTGTCTAACATATATTTATGATCTTCTCTAACTATTTAGCTATGATTTCATAAGCATGTAATGGCTCTCGTTTGACTCCAGCTATTCCTGCAGACTTATGTTGTAGGTTGGGGAACTGAGACACTAGTCCTGTAATGCTCAACACGTTGGTCAAGATGTTGCATCAGGGTCAGACACAAAATACTGACCGAAACCACTACCTCTCTTCCCGGAAACAGGCTGTTTTGAAGGCAGTCTGGGTGATGAGATATGGATCGACCTGATCCCCATAGTAGTGAGCATCATGCAGATGAAGCCAAGCATTGCACAACCACCTAGAGGACAACGATCCACCTTCATCAGCACACTCGGGATGTGAGGAAAACTACTACAACCCATCACTTAACACATTTTTCAGGGTGCACAAATGAGTAAACAAACTCATTGTGGACATTAAACAACAACAACAACGATATATGTTGTGGGTGATTCTTTGAAACTATTTCTACTTCCTATAGTGTTATGCTTTGTGTTATCTTGTTGTTCAATGTGTATTAGTTAAAATGACATTTCATGTTTTCTAAATGAATTTAGAAATTACTGAATAATAGTTGCCCATTGCAAATGTAGAATACAACAGTATCATACTTATGTTGCAAAATATGATCACATATGACTGTAAAGTTCAATCCTGACACGGCAGACTCTTTTGCATTTGAGATACACATGTAAGGAGTTGACTGTGGTGTAATTGTGCATTCTGTTCTTTCTTGGAGTCTCAGAGATGATATTCTGCTCACTGAGTTGAGCAGCTTGTGTGGTGCTAGTGTGCCAGGTAGAATGGTTCTGCGAAAGTATCTTTCAGGTGGTGACATCAATGATGAAGCTCGTCAGAAACCTTTGTGATAGTAATTAAGCTTAAGATTGAAGATTAACACTACACACAAGTTGTAGGAGATGGTCACAGCACAAAATAGGGGATTGTATCTGCCGAAGACGGATGTGTCAGACCGAAAGGTGCAAATGTCGCAGTCAAGCTGTAAACTAGCGACACAACGCATTCCATTCTTCGAACTACATCCAGCTACTTGCAAAGCCCTGTTCAGGGCTTGGTAGGGGGAGATTGAGAACAAACACTGAAGAAGAAGAAGAAGGAATTGTATGAAAAGTGTTAGTTAAAAGGGCTTAGGTGAAAGCTAGAATACTAGCTTAACTTAACGTCTTTATACTGGTTTAGAAGACTCTACAGAGTCTGTATACAACCAGTTTCATTTACATTTCCTTGCTCTAAAAGCTATGCGCATCCAATCTATTTCTTAAATGCATTCATTGTCCCTCTCTCCACTACTTCCTGTGGCAATGCAGCCAAAAGAAAAAAAGCAGTTAGCACAATTTGCATTGCTAATGTAAAGTACAATAACAAAAGTAACAATGGATTGTTCAGTCAAAAATATTGTCATTATTGTCTTTTGCTGTAACCCTCTTCTACCAGTGATTTTTCTTGCTGATGCATTTCAGTGCTTCATTTTACATCTCAAATACAATGGGCATTGAATTTTCTTTTATGCTATATATAACATTCAATTAAAAGAGTAATTTATATTTTATCACAAATAAGCATGTCCTGTATTACCTTTTGTTGCCTCTAGAATAGAGTTAACAGTGTCTGTTATGGCTTTTTGCACCACATCAAGGGTTGGCTCTATGATGATATTTGGGATGGAGAACTTGACACTAACTTCAAACCTATTTATAATAAGAAACAATTCTCATTACAATGAAAGAAAACAAAGTGTTTAAGGCAAATGTTGTCCTGATTTTTTTCTTCTTTAGTGTATAATGATATATAATGTTCGTCCACCACATGTGATGGAGACTACTATTTTTGTTCAGCCGCATGCAAAGTCTTTTCTCTTGCTGTGTCCGCTGAAATGGGTGACTTGCACTGTGATTTGAATTAAAGTGAGAAAGAAACTGCAAATTTTGTCAAGCTCACTCTCTGGTCCTGAGCTCCCTTTGGCCAGTGGCAAGATTTTATCGAGACAATCGGAGATAGCACAGGATGCAGATTTTTCATCAGGGTTTACTCTCGAAGCCTTTCCCATAAACAGGTATCCCTCAAGGCAGCGAAGGGGGATGATATATATCGTTGTCTGTTGTGCCTTTCCCATAATGACAAGAGGTCATAGGGACATCACTCAGCGTGTGAATGATGTGTTGGGCATCTCTCTCGAGCCATGTTGTAGTCCATCACAGCTGTGTCTACATTTCAGACGTTGTCTGCAGCTAGGGCGTAGGTGCCAATATCGTTAAGTTCAGCCATGTGAACTAGACCGTAAAAATACGACACAGGCTTAAGCGTAGTGCTAATTCATATAGCCAATGCCCAGACCAGGATAATCAGAGGGAAGAAAATACAAAAATCGAATGAATTAACCAGTCAAAATGGAAATCAACAACACGTGTTCGTGAACACAAGTGTAAGTCATTGACTAGTGTGAATTCCAAGCAAATCCGTGACCTGGCAGCATTCATAATGAACTAAAACACCGGAACAATGTAGACCAACAGCTGGTAGGGCGCCATCTTTGCCGCTCTTTTCAAATGTCTTTTTAGTGTACTGAAGCACTGTGTTGCAAACACATATTTCACCCAGTACTCTGAAATGTTATATTGCAAACAGCATTTTCATCCAGTGATCTATATTACTTTAACACAAACGTTTCAGTCTGACCAACTGCACAAACAAAATTGATAGATTGCTAAATACACACCTTTCAATGTGTGCTATGAAGTTTTTTTTCTGTAAACTCACTTTCCGAAGTTACTATTTCCTTTTTATTACATTCTTTAATCTCATTTCTGTTATCTGTCAGCTCTATCTCTATGTTGTTCATCAAATTTATTCAGCTGTCCTCATGACGTTACACTCTATATTTTTGCAAAAACAATGATTTGTATTTTGTATGCCTGGTGTTATCCTTTTATTTGACATATCTGTGGTAACCATTTGTCATCAAGCACAATCTCAGAGATTTTCCTTTAGCCTTGTCAATCTCTTTTATTATTCTCCTATTATGGTTAACTCAAATTACCATGTAACAAATGTAGATAGGTAAAGTAGGTAGGTAGGTTGGTAGGTAGCCCACTTAAACAACAAAGGCTCATCTCGCCAACCGTCCATGAACATGATGAGTGGCTGACTCACTCCCAGGATGCATGAAATGAGGATGATATAGTTCTGATATATGAGATATGTAACAAAGCCAAACTAAACATAAAACATAAACTGTTTACTGTAAAGCTGTGTTTAGAACCACACTTTTCCCAGGCAACCAATCTGCTTCTGATAAGATTGTCATGTGACTGGCTAGTTGATCAAATGTTGGAGAATGTTGTCGTTCACTCAAAGCTGAGTTTTCTCTACTGCTGCCAGCACTGCTCATGGTGGGTTAGATTTCAAACAAGAACTATTATTTAAAGTCATCAATAAATATAATGGCTTTAATTACAGAACAAAAATATGTAAAATGTACACATAGATGGGAATAACTTGTTGATGGACAACTGATTTAGTGATGACTAAGTCATTTTATTACAAAATATTAAATTTAATTCATATTTCTTTTATTGTTATTTTTTTAAAGTTTTCTTATTTCTACTTTGTATTTCTTCAATTTTTCTCCTTGTTGATTTTTCAGTGTGCATCCTGCTTCATTCTACTTTAATTACTTTATTGTATTTTACATTAACACGTCAATGTCAGTATTAGCACTTCATCCGCTTTTTGACAAAAAAATTTATTATCAGTTTCAAAAGCATCATCATTAAATGTGCCAGAATCTACAGCTATAGACTGGTTGAAAATTAAAAGACTCAAAGTAGGAATAAAAATGGATCCAATGTTATGTCCTCAGTTAATGATTTATCCATTAATTTAAATATTCATGATCTATTTGCAGATTAGTAAGAATCACATGCTTACCTCAGATAACCACCATATGCTGGTGTGGGTGTAGGGAAGCTGCCATTGCTCTCAGTCTTTTGGTTTAAAGTTGGGGTGAATGCTCTGATAATCTCGCCTGTGCAACCACATGCATTTGCCAAAATGGCAAGAGATTTGGTGGTCGAGTTGAGCACTGCTTGAGACACTTGGTCTTTAAAATATGCTGTGTACACATCAATGATCAGTTAATACTAACAACCAAAACTATCACTATGATCTTTATTCCCATTACTGAGGTCCGCCTGGAAATATTTATACATACTTACTCGATTACTTAACTCAGCTCTGTTGAATCACTGCTGAACTTCCATAAGAGAGACAACTCTGATCATAAACAACTGCTGCCTTGCAGATAGGCTGGGGACAGCCAAAGGCTAAGGAGGGCATCCCTACAGAAACGCCTGTTGAAATCGGATGCACGGGGCCGCAAGCCTAACAAAACAGTGCAACATAAATCGCAGTATGATGACAGTACAACCGATCAGAAAAACGTATGGCGCTCATCCTGCGGAGTCCCGCCAGGCAGCGATAGTGCCGGGCCTCACGCCTCAAAGGGGCCCACCCTTGACTACTGGTGGTCACCCACCCATGTGTCGTGGAGTCAAGGCACATGGCTATGGGGCAACTTTTATTGACCAAAAACTCAAGACCCTCAAAATGCGGAGGGAGTCATTAACAAAAAACTTTCCCTAACACATCACCTGCATGAAGGTAAGATTGACATGGCATGTATCCAGGAAACGCACCTCAACAATAATTATAAATTCTCAATCAGAGGATACCAGACCTTCCGTCTCGATAGAGAAGGCCACAAAAGAGGGGTCCTGATACTGACCAGAAACTGCATACCGAGTAGCGCGGTACCTGTCAGTCACACCGGACAAGCAGAAATTGTAGGAGTTGACATAATGGCTCAAGAGACGAAGCTCCGCATTTTCAATCTGTACGGACCACCAAATAGAGACCTATCGCTCTCGAGTATGGAGGTCAGAGACTCCAACTGCATAGTAGTTGGAGATTTCAACAGCCACTCGGAGAGATGGGGATACTCTGACACAGACAGCAGAGGTGACGAAGTGGAAGATTGGGAGATAGATACAAATCTCTCCCTAATCAATAGGCCGGAGGATACCCCTAGTTTCTATTCTAGAACGTGGCGTACCACCTCGACTCTAGATTTGGCCTTCTCCACACAGGACATACACCATAAAATAGACTGCCAGGTGCTAAACCAACTGGCAGGTAGCGACCACAGGCCGATCAGGCTAATCATTGATATGGAAGTAGGCCCACAGGAAACAAAACCGCTCCCACGTTGGAATTACAAACGAGCCGACTGGGACAGATTTGCAATCCTGACAGATGGGCTGTGTGAAACCATCAACACACGAAACAACAAAATGAAGCCCATGGTGGAAAGCCTAAGCAAGGCAATAATGCAAGCCGCCACTGAAACCATCCCAAGAGGAGCTAGGAAAAACTATAAGCCCTACTGGAATGATGAGTTGCAGAAAGCGGAAGATGCAGTAACAAATGCTAGGAACATGGCAGAGCGAGAACAATCTATGGAGGCAAACATCGCCCTCAAAGCCGCCACGGCGAAATACAAATACACTCTCAAGCAAACAGCAAGAGAAAGCTGGAAAAACAAAACGGAAAGCCTAAACCTGGACAAAGACGGGAACAAGCTATGGAAGCTAGTCAGAGCCATGAACGACGAAACCCCGTCAAACAAACAAATTACCATCAAGCAGGGCGAAAACTTGCTCACCGGTAAGAAAGCCGCAAACGCTTTTGTCGATCACTATGCCAGAGCAAACAACATCGAGGTCCCTGCAGATAGGCATACAGACATTAGTGAAGAGCTAAAGGGGCACGACAACATCAATACGGCACCTGAAGAGCACATGATGGCCAAATTAACAATGAGCGAAAATGGAAGAGGCTATGAGAACATTAAAGAAAAGGAAATCTCCCGGAAAAGACGGGATAACAAACGAAATGCTGATGGAGCTGGGCCAAACAGCGAAGAGGAAACTGCTATCGGTCCTGAACCAAAGCTGGAAAAGGGGAATTGTACCCCAGGCATGGAAAGACGCAGTACTTGTACCAGTACCAAAAACAGGAAAGGACAAAACAGATCCAAATGGATACAGGCCCATCAGCCTACTGAGCTGTGTCGGCAAGCTGATGGAACGTATGATAAACACCAGACTGATGTGGCATCTGGAAGAAAAACGAATACTAATTCCACAGCAAGCCGGCTTTAGACAGCACAGATCCACTGAGGACCAGGTCATCGTCATAGCCCAGGAAATAGAAGATGCCTACCAGGCACAGAAACACACAGTAGCTGTTTGGGTGGATCTGGAAAAGGCATTTGACAAAGTCTGGAAAGACGGACTTAGAGTCAAGCTAAGAAGAAGTGATGTTTGTGGGAAAATGTACAAGTGGATCAACCACTACCTCAAACAAAGAACGGCCAGAGTCCAAGTACAAGGGCAGATGAGCAAGAAGGTGACACTCGAGCAGGGAGTACCCCAAGGGGGAGTACTGTCACCCACACTCTTCCTGGTATATATAAACGACATTACAGAGAATATACCAAGGAGAGTCCATAGCTCAATGTTTGCAGACGATCTGGCTATGTGGACCTCTGAAAAGAATCTCACCATAGCCAGAAATCGGATGCAGCAGGCCCTAACATCGCTGGAAGAGTGGGCGAACTCATGGCTGGTCAAAATAAACTAGGAGAAAACCACATGCACAATATTCTCACTTTCAATAAAACCCCAAAATACCAAATTAAGTTTAAATGGCAAATTCCTGCAGCCAAACGACAACCCAACCTATCTGGGAGTCACATTTGATCGGCGCATGACATGGAAAAGTCAGATCGAGAGAAACCGAATGAGAGCCAGACAAAGAATGGCAATCATGAGGAAACTTGCTGGCACAAGCTGGGGAGCAGACGAAGGCATACTAAAGAAACTGTACACTGGAAGAGTGAGACCAGTTCTCGAGTATGGCATTGCGACATGGACAACAGCAGCAAAGGCGAACTTCGATAAAGTTAGCAAACTTCAAAACCAAGCCATGAGAGTTATAACAGGAGGCATGAAGTCAACGCCAATTGTAGAACTTGAAAAGATTACAAAACTGCAATCCATGACCGATAGAAGAGACTGCAGAGCCCAGCTGCAGTCAGAGAAACTCTGGAGACTGACTGACCATCCAATGCACCAGAGACTAAACAATTTGGGAAATGGGAAACTAAAGCGGAGAAACTTTGCAGAAATAGCCAAAGCAAAGATGCACGAAGATCCCATAAACGCACTAACAACACCAAAACCCATCACTACTGTACGAAAACCTACCTGGAGGCAGGATATATTTCCAGAGGTGGCAGAAAATATACCAGGTATTGGAAACAAAAACTGCCAGACTTTAAAAGAAAGGAGAGATACTACCCTAAGCTTTATATCGAAAAGCTACCTAAGCATGGACTGGACCCATGCATACACCGACGGTTCCTTAACAAACACTACACAGAACGGATGGGCAGGATAATTCCTGAACCTACCAAATGGCAGACAAATAACACTGTCATTCGCTACTGGTAAGTACACAAGCAATTTCAGAGTGGAGGCAGAGGCACTGAGGGCGGCAGTGGAAGAAATGGTGACACATAAAGAAAATGAAAGCCATATAGTCCTGCTTACAGATGCTCTCGCCGTAGTCACAGCGCTAAAAAGCCAGAAAAACACTGAGCTTAATGACTTAAGAGCAGCACTCTGCAAACTGTGCCAGCAGTCCGCACCAAAAAGGGTAGTGGTACAGTGGGTCCCATCACACTGCAACATCCAAGACAACGAGGAGGCAGACAGACTGGCAAAAGAAGGTGCAAGACTACCACAAACAGATACTAGTATGACGTATGAAGAGTCAAAACGGCTTATCAAAGCCAGATACATGACTAAATGGAAAACCGAACATACTGGTTACACCAAAAACGATGCCTATTACCAGTTGAACCGAAGAGAGCAGGTCGTTGTCTTCAGACTTCGCACTGGCCACAATAGACTGAGGTACCACCTTTTCAACAAATTGAAGATAGGTGGTACCGACGAATGCCCGTGCGGTACTGGTAAAACGACCGCTGAACATCTGCTGCAGAACTGCCCGACATACGAGGATCAGAGAGAGCAGATGTAGCCATCACCAGTGGAACTGCAAGACAAGCTCTATGGCAGTGGCGACAGCCTCAGGATGACCGCCGCTTTTTTCGAAAAAATAATGGTTACTGTCTGACTGCGTACGAAGAAGAAGAAGAAGAAGAATCACTGCTGGTCCCAACTTCATTTCCAACAATCTCTACCCTGGGCTATGGAGGTCCAATGGTAACAAGCTTTCCATCTAACATATCATGAATGTTGCAGTGGAATGCAAGTGAGTCTGCCTAATGCATTGACTGTCTCAGTGGTACCAGATTGCTGTTGACATGCTCCAACATTCATCCTTTCCTCTGAGACCACCAATGTTTTGCCTTGTTTGCATGAACAACTGCATCACTCACCAATGTTTTGCCTTGTTTGCATGAACAACTGCATCACTCACCAATGTTTTGCCTTGTTTGCATGAACAACTGCATCACTCACCAATGATAATTGCTGTAGGTCAGAGTTATGGAGATTCTGAATGTGTTGGTTGTGTAGAGTGAGTCCAACCATACATCTTGAGATAGAGAGACCTGGGTCACTGGAAGTTTGTTCCCCATTTCACAGTGGAGTTAAAGAGTGAGGTGTGAAGGATCCAATCCTGTCAACCATCTTGGACTGTCTGAATGGACTAGAAGACAGACTAGTCTATGTGACGTTGTTTTGTTAGTTCTGGATCTAAACTATTTTGCGTGCTGAGTAGACATCGAAGATAGCAATATTCTTTGATGTCTTCAAAGCTTTTCCCATAGAAGATAATTGGGTCATAATAGACGAAACAGTTGCACATTTGCTAGTCCTGCAGTCTTTCCTTCTTTGCTGAGTATCTCTAAGATGTGGTTGGTTTCTGCAACTGACTCTGTGATCAGCCTTTTGTCGCCCATAAATAGAAGATAATTGAAGTGTCTGCATTCAACATTGATTTCAAAGTCCTCCCAGTCACACTGACTGATGACTGATTTCAAGCAGGTGGAGAAGATGTTCAGTGACATAGGATCTCCCTGGCAGGGGACACCATTTTTAAATGGAACTACAACTGGAGCTGAAATGGCTGGAAGGGGCTAGTGCAATTTGCAATTTGTGTATCAGTTGACAAGAACTTTGATGTAATCAGGGCTGACACCTTGTTCCATTAATGAATGCCAGACAAATTTTGGTTCTCAGAATCCAATGTTTTTTTATTTAGATGATTTATAGGATCAGTTAATAACGAATCATATGTTTGTGATCCTCCAATTATATTTATAAATGGTTGTGATAGTCTAATGTTTTTTCCGTCTACAGTTCCTAAATTTGTTACAAAAGAATTGTAAAAGCATTTAGAAACCTAAACATACACAAAATTTGTGGCATATGTGTCAATGAGCACATGAAAATCATTGTATACATTACAAATATGGTACATGTAGACTCAGCCCATTGTTTTACTAGGCAAAACTGATGTGTCGCCACAGCTTTCATCTGTTTTTAGAAATGTAAAGATAAGAGACAAAGATGGAAGATAATGGATATAAAAAATATATGGTAATTTAGTGAAAAACCATACCAACATTGGAAAGATGGTATTATTGTAAAAATACCAAAGAAAGGAGACTTATCCGATTGTAACAACTGGCGTGGCATAACACTCCTGTCAGTGCCTGGAAAATACTCTGCAGCATGATATTAGAAAGACTCATAGAACAGGTAGATGTCATCATAAGAGAAGAACAGGCTAGCTTTAGACCAAAGCGTTCTTGTATTGAACAAATTTTTACACTCAGAACTATCATAGAAGAATCAGTTGAAATGCAATCCCCACTAATCATCAACTTCATTGACTTCCAGAAGGCCGTTGACAGTGCACACTATCCTACATTATGGAAAATTCTAAAGAATTATGGCTTACCCTCAAAATACATAAATATTGGCAAGGTCTTATATGATAATTCATGATGCTGTGCTCGAACAACCGAAGGCAACACTGAATGGTTTAACATAAATACATGAGTAAAACAGGGATGTATTTTATCACCTCTACTATTTGGCATAGATATAGATTGGATTATGAAACACTATGCTGATGATAAGCATTTAGGTTTAGAATGGACAGATAACAAGACCTTAGAAGATCTTGATTTTGTAGACGACCTAGCACTACTAAGTACCACTAATGAAAAAAAACACAAGAAAATGTAGGTAGACTATGCAAATGGTCAGAACAGATTGGACTTCAAGTAAACACCTCAAAAATCATGGCTTCCACAACCACAATGGTTGATATCAAGCTACAAGGGAAATCTCTACAAAATGTTCAACTACACATACCTGGGAAGCAAAATGACACAAGAGGGAGATGCCACAAAAGAAATTTCCACTAGAATTTCTTTGGCCTTGTGCGCCTTTAATCAGCTCACCAACATCTGGAAATCAACGACACTGAGCAAACATACCAAGCTCAGACTATTCAACTCAATCGTAATATCAGTCCTGACATATGGACGTGAAAGCTGGAAGACGACAAAGGCACTGGAAAACAAACTAAATATCTTTGAAAATAAACATTTAAGAACATTTATTGAATATACAGTGGGACCAGTTCATAACTAATTACTTGATAAGAACAGAGACAAACCAAATATACGTGTCGACTATCATCCGGAAAAAATTATGGACATCCATTGAACATGTACTTAGAATGAACAACAACCATCTTCCATTGCAAGCACTCGAATGGACAGCAATGGGCCCTCGGAAAAGAGGGAGACCCAAAGAAACACTCATAAGAACAATCATCCGAGAGAACTCAACTATGGGTCTCAGCACCATACACAATCTAAAAACAGCAGCGTCACACCATTCCACTGGAGATCATTTGTTTCTGCATTATGCGTCATATTTGACGCACAAAGAAAATAGATAGTGAAAAACTGATAAAGAATGACAATAACATGATGTTGATGAGATAATGATGACATAGAAAGATGCTACTAAAGCATTTATATGTTCTTAAGATTGAAATAATTATAATAATATTGATTTATTTTCGATTTTGCAATACAATATTATCATTATGATTCAAGTAATGCTTCTTTTTCAACCACATATACAATTCTTCTTCTTCTTTCGTTCGCTTTAAAATATTGTCTATATCTGCAATGTTGTCTCTTGTATAAACTTCAATGTCTTTTGTAGTTCACATACAGGTCCATAAAGTTTCTCTTCCAGTGTTGTTTCTATGGGCCAGTGAGATTTTCTCTGTATAACATATTCGGGGCAGTTTTGTAGTATGTGCTCTGCTGTCTGGGGCGCCTGTCCGCATGTACACATAGCTGAGTTGCCAATCTTCATTTTTGTGTACATGTGGCTGCGGAGTCGGTTGTGTCCTGTTCTAAGGCGCAACACAACAGTTTTTTCTTGTCTGTTCATGTTATGGTAATCGTTTGGTGTTACTGTTGGTGGCTTTTTGATTGATTTGATCATCCTTATCTTCTGTTGGTGTGTAACTGATAATATATATATATATGCATTTCAGGTACAGGACTTAACTTAATGTCTTTACACTGATTTAGAAGACTGCAGAGTCTGTATACAAGCAGTTACATTTGCATTACCCAGCTCTAAAAGCTCTGCGCATCCAATTTATTCTTAAACGCATTAACTGTTCCTCTTTCCACTACCTCCTGGGGCAATGTATTCCAAGCAATCCCCACTATCTGACTAAAAAATATTTCCTAATATCCAATCTGGACCTTTCTTTAGTTAATTTGTAGCTGTGCCCTATTGTTCTTGTTGGTGGTTGTATTTTGAAAAACTTGTTATAGACTAATTTAACCTTTCCTGTGATTATCTTAAAAACCTGTCGAAAGTCACCTCGAATTCTTCTCTTTTCTAGACACTGTAGGTTTTTCTGAGTCTTTCCTAATAACTGTAATTCTGGAATCCCAGTATAAGTTTTGTTGCTCTTCTTTGTATTCTTTCCAACGTGTTTATATCTCCTCTTCAATAAGAGGTCAGCTGTTCAATCTGAGATGCCTGGTCTTACAGCAAGGAGAATGAGATCAAGATCTTGGATTTCCTGTTCACTGATGACTGTGTCCTAAACACCTCCTGAGAATAAGATATGTAAGCCCCCATGATGGAGTTATAGTGGTCTTCAGTAATTACTATAAAAACTTAGGTACTCTCCCAGCCTGCTCCTGGGCAGCCGTATATTGAACCAAAAATTACGATACAGAACCAACATTTCCAGGCAGTCTATAGCTTCACCTTCCTAGGCAGTACCCTCACTAGAAAGTTGAATATTGACTTTGAAATTAACAGCAGGATTGCAATGGTGAGCTCTGTGTTTGGAAAGCTGCAACCAAACATCTGGAGTCAACAAGACATCAGTGTCGCCACCAAGGTTAGAGTGTATTCTGCTGTAATGTTATCCACTCTGCTGCATACCTGTGAAACATAGAGTGTATAACAGACATGCCAGACTGCTCAATTATTTTCACTTGAGATGTCTGTGTAGTCTGCACAGGATCAGGTGGCAGGACAAAGTGCTGAACTCTGAAATTCTTTGTGAGACTAACATGTTGAACGCCCATATGCTCCTGCAAACATCTCAGATAAGATGGATTGGACATCTTTCTTGCATGCCCGATAAGCGCATCCCCAAGCAGCTATTATACAGTGAGCTCAGAACAGGCAGGTGCTCATTAGGGGGACAGTAAAAATGCTACAGAGACTCATTGAAAGTGTCTTAAAAGCTTCAACATTGATGTAACCTACTGGGAGTTGCTTGTACCAAACCATTCCACCAGTGATGCTTAGTTCGCAGAGGTTCAGAGTATGCATGCCGTCCAAAAGAGCAGAACGCACAACAATCCCACAGAGTGTTCTGGGTGCAGCAAAGTATCTGTGTCAGGATTGGTCTCAATAACTATTTGAGAATACATCTCACAGCACAGGTCTGATATAATATTTGTAAGTATGAATGTAAACACAATACGGTTGCTTGCTCTTATTACATAAGATGAACTGACCAATGAACTCCTTGACATTGGTTGCCAATTGAGCGCCTTCTTGTTTTTCTTTCTCACTCTTATCATTCAGTCTCAGCAGTTGCAATTTCTTTTCTTTGGTGGGCTGTTTATTGTCAAGCTGCAAGGAAAGGGTATATACATCTTTGTAAGAAAATATATTGATGCAAAGAATTAAACAGCTGTATGTTAAGCAAAATTGCAACATATTGTAGGCATAGTTTAGGATGCATTTGTAATTAAAAATGATAAAATGACTATTGGCACATATAAGGAATGTAGCTATGAATGAGGAAATTTAAGCAAAGGTCAGGACACATCTGAGGAGCATCATTGGAAATAAAAATGAGGAGACGGCAGTAACCAAAAATGAGAGATCAACTGTGATTAAAGATGGGACAGTGATTAAAAGGAAAGTTCAGGAAGTAAATCTAAGTGAAAGTGAGGTTATTGCTGCTCTTTAAAGTTACTTGTGCTGAGTTGAGTTAACTCTTGATGTTTCTTTTGTAGCAGACTGCATTGGCTTTTCCTACATTCTGAAGTGTACTTGAGAAGGTGGACCTGGATCGTCCTGGCTGTAGTGCAATGCAAGGTTTCTCAGTAAGATTGCGACTATGGAGACACAGTATCAATTCCTACCCCTTTGTCCAGGCACCTGTGGCACGGCTTATTTCCAGGAGCACAAATGAGGACATAAAGTGGGATCTTTATGAGTATGTTTCACCTGACCGTGATTACTCTTCACTAGTGAATGTGAGGACATAAAGTGGGATCTTCATTAGTATGTTTCACCTGACCCTAATTACTCTTCACTAGTGAATGTGAGGACATAAAGTGGGATCTTCATCAACATGTTTCACCCGACCCTAATTACTCTTCACTAGTGAATGTGAGGAAAGTGGGATTTTCATCAGTATGTTTCACCTGACTGTGATTACTCTTCACTAGTGAATGTGAGGACATAAAATGGGATCTTCATCAACATGTTTCACCTGACCCTAATTACTCTTCACTTGTGAATGTGAGGACATTACTGCAAGTATCAATTTAGAGCTATGTTGGTTTGAATGTATTTTGTTCCATTAAAAAAATTAGAATCTGTGACCTATTATTTTTCTTAATGGCCTAGAATAACTGTTTTCATAAATGAAATAGGTCGGTTATGACATTGTTGTTGTTTAATGCCCACAATGAGTAAGTTTACGTTTTTGTGTGGTCTCAAAAGGACATTAAGTGGTGGGCTTTCCTCACATCCCAAGCATGCTGATGAAGGTGGACCGTGGTCCTCCAGATGATTGTGCTATGCTTGTCTTCATCTGCATGACGTTCACTACTACGGGGATCACATCAATCTACATCTCGTCAGCCAGGCTGCCTTGAAAACAACCTGTTTCCAGGGAACACTACATGGAAGAGAGATTGTGGTCTTGGTCAGTGTATTGTGCTTGACCCTGATGCGACATCCTGGTCAGTATGTTGTGCCTGACTGGACAAGCGTCTCAGTTCCCCCGATTACAACATAAATAGGTATAGCTCAGTTACTGCACCAGGTGAGAAACAAAACGAAACTCACTATAGAGCAGTTATCAAAGACTGATCGGAGTGGAACCCAATATTTCACTGTCAGTTAAGTGGAGGTGGGAGGAAATGCAGATTAGTTATGAACTAGAATCAGCAGATGTGGTGATAAATATGGGAAAGTTCATCATTGTTATGAGATGGCTTGGCTTCATTCGTTCTCCCACTAATAAACCCTGAAAGGGCTTAAGTAGCAGAATGTAGTCCAAAGAACGGAATGCGTTGTGTCATAGTTTACAGCTTGACTGCGATATTTGCACCTTTCGGTCCAACACATCAAGCATTTTTTGAGTACCGGGTTAGCATTCTCTCTTCGATCCCTTCTCCTTAGCCAGTCTTTCCTGCCGCAGCCTGTTATCCAGGATCACCGCATGGAGGTGTAGAAGGGTCTTGGCAGCTATGGTTCGCTGACCACTGCAGCTCATGCGCTGCTCAGCATCTTGATCCCAAATAGACATCTAAAACACTTTAATGACCCAACTACATTGAATAATTACTTGTAAAAGAAGAATATGTGCACATTATATGTTAGTACCCTTGGAGATATTCTGTGATTTTCATTTCAAGAATGAAATTTCTCAAATGAAATACTTACTTTCCTGGTTGTTAGAATTTCAGCAACTGTTTGAAGTCCTCCAAGAATTGTCACAACAAAGTTTCTCAAGGTAATTGATCTTTCTGTAATGTTTTTTATCATCTCAGCATGGAACTCATTCACAGACTGCTTATGAGCAAGAAAAAGTTGACTTTAATATTATAGATATTATATTGCTAGCATTGTTTATTTAAAATTATGGAACTTTTAAAAGAAAAAAAATCGAACAAAACAGCACACCTTAAAGTCAGAATGAAAGATCTAAAACAAAAAAAACTCAATTTAAAAATCATATACTGGACTTCTTTATGGTCACATAACTATAAAAAAAAAGGCAAATTGCACACAAACAACTACTTAAATGTGCATCAATGTGACTAACATCATCCGTAACCTGAAAGGTCAGTGGGGCACCAATACTGAAGATTATTGGATCAGTTCCCACCACTCCACTCAGTTTTGTGCCACGACATCGAATCTTCCATCTGGACAAGTTAACCTCAGTGGTATGATTGTCATTGTTGTCTATTGAGACGACTGGTGCATTTTGATGTGATTTTCTCAACGCTTTCTGCAATATCGGTGTCTTGGGCCACTTTGCACCTGGCAGAGCCCATCCCTCTCCAGACAACAAGTCCCTCCACATTGTGAATTTTTCTATGATCTCCCTGTCTACTCAAGCATGGCGTCACATGTGAAGGTTATGCCTGTCCGTATTCTTTTTCCTGCCTCATTTCATTTTGGCCTTTTACTTTTAATCACTCTTGTATATAGACTACCACAACCAGACCCTAGTGTGACCTACGAAGAGTCAAAAAGGCTTATTAGAGCTAGATACATGACCAAATGGGAAACAGAAAAAACTGGCTACACAAAAAAACGATGCCTATTACCAGTTGAACAGAAGAGAGCAGGTCGTGGTCTTCAGACTTCGCACAGGCCACAATAGACTCAGGTACCACCTATTCAATAAATTGAAGATAGGTGGCACTGACGAATGCTCGTGTGGTACCGGGAAAATGACCGCTGAACATTTGCTGCAAAACTGCCCGACATACAAGGATCAGAGAAAGCAGATGTGGCCATCACCAGTGGCAACACTAGACAAGCTCTATGGCAGTGTCGACAGTCTCAGGATGACCGCTGCTTTTTTCGAAAAAATTCAGGTTGACGTCTGACAGCGCACGAAGAAGAAGAAGAAGAATCACTCTTGTATATTCTGTGTTCAACTTTATCCTATAAAATATTGATTGAAATATATCTCTGCTCTTTCACGGGCACAAGTCGAATTGGAAAATTGCAAATGAAACACGTAAATGAAGTACTGCAGCTACGCTCAACACAAATGATGGTTTAAAGACAAGCAAAGCTAACATGCTGTTTTATGTGTGGACAGAAGCAGAAGTGTACAGATGTTTCTGTCAAAATTGACCTTCATCAAGGACTGCACAAATGAAAACAACACAAAACAAAACAGCAGCCTAAGTTACAATAATATTTGTAATAGGGATAATAAAAAAAAACAATAATTTGTGTCAGCACAGAAGAGGGCAAGATTTAAAAAAATGATTTATAAAATGAAGGAAGTGGGCTCTTTTTTCTCCTTCATTCGTCATTTTTAGCTCCTTTTTTTCAATAAAAAATCGTCTACTACAGCACAATTTTGCCTTATACTCCAGGAGTAATATCTGTCAACATGTTGACAAGAAAACCTGTACACAGGACAAAAAAAACCTTGCAAAGCCGATTAATTCATTTTCACATTATCATGTCCTCCAGTTGACCAAGCAATCACAACCATTCAATAAATTAATCATAAATCAATAACATATATATTAACATAATATGTTTAAATGTCATAAAATTTCTCAGTTAAAAGAAGTAATTTGGATGCATTTGGATTTATTTGGGATACATAAAGAAATGCATGTCTCGCATTTTAAGAGTTCTACAGTAACTCATGGCGATGGAACCACATAGTGGACATTTTTGCTTTCACAAAAAATCATAAAATCACACAATTAATGCACTGGAAAGTATCAAGATGCGCCATCAATTTAGGGTACTTCGTCGTTATCATAATTCTAGATAAATAGCTAGATAGATCGAGATAGATCGAAAAAAATAATACCCAAGATATGCATTGTTCTTTTCTCAAATTTGAAAAACGATGACACAAACTGCAATGTTTAGCCTCACATGAGAAATATTTATAGTTTTCTTGTTATGTTTTTGAGTGTAACGAATTTAGCTTTCAACGTCATTCAAATAGTAATGGCAATATTATATGCCTTTACAACAACACATCACTCACACGCAGAGTGATGTCCCTACGACCTCTTGCGATTATGGGAAACGCAAGACACACAACGATAGATGTCATCCCCCTCCGCTGCCTTGCGGGATACCTGCTTACGGAAAAGGCTTCGGCAGTAAACCCTGAGAAAAAATATGAATCCTGTGTTATCTCCAGTCGCCTCGATAATGTCTTGCCACTGACCAAAGGTAGCTCAGGATGAGAGAGTAAGGTTGACAAATGGCGCAGTTTCTTACTCACTTTAATCAAAATCACAGTGAAATTCACCCATTTCAGAGGACACATCAAGCGAAAAGATTGTCCATATGGCCAAACAGAGAGATGTGATAGACAAACATCAATGTGCTTTATTGTATGAAACACATGGGCCATTAGCACTTTTTTAAAAGTAATGAGAAATTTTGTAGTCAATACAGCAGCAGTCATTTTGCACTGCTAAAAAAAATCAGTTTTTTTCTACATAGTGATTGTCTGAATTCAGTGTGCATCATTTCCATTAAAAAAAATGAATGTTCACAAATTAATTGCTGTGGTGAAAATAAAGCAGACCCTGCCCTTGATACAGCTATAATGCCAGGAAGAACTTTAATGCAATCGGTAGGAAACTTCTTTGACCTCTGTCTTTAGCTTCACGTTTGTGTTTATTTGGCACAACTCATACATTTGAAAGACAGAATTTAGCAAATTTTATTAACGACACAAATACAATAAATACTTTGCATTGTAATTTGTAAAGTATAACACATTTTTATTGTTACCAATTTATTGTCATATACATACATATCAATTATATATAGTTCTAAATCTATGCTAGATGAATGCAATGAACAGAGGCATTAGTTATTTTCAAATAGCTAAATACAAAATTATGAAAATATAAAATACCCATATCGTGTGAGCTGGGTTGCCAAAAAAGCTAAGCTTAGAGTACAGATCAGCTAAGATTTTTATCTATATCTTGAATTATTAATATCTTCACAAATCATTACTTCATCTACACTATTAACTGAAACCTATATTTAAAATTAAAATGATTGCAAAGCAATAAAATGAAATCTCATATGCGGTCAGTTTATGAAAGCAATGAAAGCACTGATTGTCTTCCCCTAGAAAATGAATCAATACCTTTAATTCTTTCTTCACCCTACCAGACCGCTGTACCCTTTTTCCAGTAATTTCCTTAACTGCCGCTATACCGCTGGACCGGATTTACGGTACTTTGAGTAGTACGTCAATAAAATGCATCAGAATCTAAAAATAACCAACCAATCATGGTCAAACCTCATGATTAGTCATTGCAAATGTCTGCCCCCATGTTTGAATTGATTTTGTGGGGTTTAACGTGAACAAATTAGGTAAATTGACAATGAAACAAGCGGCTGATGAACCAAGCACTTCAACAGGAAAGCAAAGTAAGTCTAGGCTTATGACAGTCCAACAGGTGATCAATAATTTGGTTGATTCAGACTCTGTTCAAGTGAAACAGTGAGAGCTCGAGTGATGAGATGAAGGCTTTTCTTGGACTGAGGATCTATATGGAACACTCATGTATAAAGCCCAGCTGTCAGGATTATTGGACAGATGAGGGCTCTTTGTTGTGTTTACTCCCGGATTTCAAAATGTTTTATGACTCGAGACAGATTCTTTGCCTTTTGCTGAGTGGATTGGCACACAAAGGTGGAATATTGACGCTAGATGAAAGGTAAACCTATTTTCTACAATGTCTCCAAGTTACATCTTATTCTAACCACTTGTTTGCATGTAACTAACATTTTTATATATCATGTTGATTTTTTCTCTTTCATGCTCTGGAACCCAGGAATGGGGGACAGTTGGGTTCAGGGCCTTAGGTCTGGTAAGGTTAAGCTCATAAAGATCTTTGAAATCAAATAAAAATAGACTTTGGCAGCGTTGATTATGGCTATGTTTAATGTTATTCTGACTCTATGGGCATATAGCAGGAGCATCTTGTTGAATGGGCACAATGAGTAGGATTACTCTTTTGTATGCCCTGAAAAGGATGTAAGCAGCAAGTTGTTGTAGCTTTCCTCATATCGGGTGCACGCTGATGAAGGTGGACGTGATCCTCCAGGCAGTTGTGCTATGCTTGACTTCATCTGTGTGTCGCTAAATACAACGGGGATCACATCCATCCCTCACCTTGTTTGCCAGGCTGCCATGAAAACAGTCCGTTTCCAGGGAGGGTTACGAGGAAGCTGAGGTGAGGGTCTTGGCCAGTATATTTTGCCTGACTCTGACTAACATGTCTGATAAGTATGTTTTGCCTGACCAGACGTTAGTCTTCCTCCCCACAGCAGGAGAATACAAGTCACTATTTCTTACATTATGGCTCAACCTCAATTTTCTTCATAGCTGTGGGAGGAAAGAGGGGGAAAGGCCAAGTCCAGAAGTATCTGCTTTCGCAACTCATATATGACAAGCAAAGGGTGATGTGCGGCATGCGTGTTCAATAGAGGGAATAGAAGTTTGATTTGATTTCTTAGTCATTGCCATGTCCAAACAACGAGTATTTTTACCACATGCTCTTGAATAAGCTATTATTGACGCACATATATTGTCAAAATGAAGAATGAATGAATAAATGGACTGGCTTTAATGGCAATAGAAAAATGTGTGCTTAATAATGTGCAATCTCAAGGAAATTTCAATGATTTGTGAACAAGGAACAGAACTATGATTTGTGAACAAGGAACAGAACTAAGATTTGTGAACAAGGAACAAAGGCTACTTTTTTTTTATCTACAAGTAAAAGTATTTTTTTTAAAATTATTTAATTACGAAAAATATTTTTTTTTTAAATTTCTTAATCCATATATTATTTTTATTTATGAAATACTACAAAACAATTTTTGCGGGCCTGCTCAACATCACGAGCAAAAATTAATTTTCATAGCTTATTTTGTCCTATAATATTGCCCATATTAGTTGTATAAAAAAAAAATTATATACATTTTATAGGTGCCTACAAGGCTTCCAAATTATTTGAACAAAGTATTAAATGCCAAAAAATATAAATCAAAACAGGCCAGAATATTTTTACCCACCCACTGTCAACCCCCGGTCATATTTTCAGATGTACTTGAGCAATTTCCAGTCCACCAACTGCCACTGTAAAAAATAGACATGCATACCTACGATAGTCGGTGTCTATGGTTAGCAGAATAAAAATGTCGATGCGTGTAGACAATAGGATTCATGCAAGTAAAAATATTCTAAACGCAGCTTATTGCATACAATCCTCAGTAAATATGAAAAGTGTTAAAGATTAACAAATATATTTCAGTGAATCTCTGACATTTTCTGTATTTAATATATATTTATTTGACAGAATCTTAGGATGAAACGTTGATGGAAAAATCGCACAGAAGCGAAATACAGGCAGGGATTACAGAAAGGAGCATAAAATTGTACAAATTACAGGAAGCCATACTAGTTGATAGAGGAGTGAGCAGTTGAAAATTTAAATAAAAATTTATGTGAACTAAGATCAACAAAACAAAATTAAAAATTAAGACACATGCATATGTTTGCAACGGACTAAACAACCATAAAGCTAATTTTCTTAACTATCATAAATCTTATAAAGGAAACTCCACATCCTCATTAATATAAATCAATCTATCATTACTAATGATCAAGCATGTTATCTGTTGAACAGACACTGTGTTACGTAACATATAAGGAACACAATAGGTAATGTGATCAAGTATTACCCATATTTGAGAGAAAACTATGTCTGCATCATAAAGGCAAAAGTCATTGATGACTGTTATCAGTGTAATGACTTTGTCATTCATCACTTGATTTACCCTGCTTATCAAATTTCTCAGTTTTTCTGTAGCAAAATGAATCTGATGTACAAACACATCTGAAAAAAAAATCCAAAGGATTGATATTTTAAATCATTATCATGTAGAAAATACAATGGTAATGATTTCAACATAAAATTATGAGTCTAAAAAATGTAATAAGCAATAGCATTGAGCCTATTTGGCTTTAATACTTAAGAATTTAATGTCAAAACAATTAACAACTATGTAGACACAAATAAAAAGTATACCTTGATTATAAAAAGAAATATATAGAAATGGCTCAAATTTAAATCAGAGAATGGAAAATTGCACATATAAAAAAACATTTAAAGTTATGTGCTATATAGAATAATTGGAATCCTGGCATTCAAACAGACAAGTTATGCCTGCTGCTAGGTAGACAAAGGTTATCATAGTACATTCTTTATTTTGTAATATTTACTTCTTGGAGTTAACTAGGCTAGAGGGAAGGTAGTTGCATTTCGGCTACGAAATTTCATAACTTTTGTAAATTTTGCCCAAACAGCAGCTAACAGCGTACTTTTATAGATTTTCAACAACCAATGGTTTTTTTTATGTGACTAGCGTGTACACAGGATTTTCAATTTTTTTTTTCAATTTCCAAGAAGACTAGACACTGGTCTCATTTCCATTGACATCAGGTTATGCTTGAAATTTGTGTTGAAACCTAACTGTTTTGTGCTTTCATTTTTTTAAGCGGCAGTGTATTTACATCTCAGCTATAGTGCTCTCCCCCCCCCCCCTCCCCCCCCCCCCCCCTCCAAAAAAAAAAAAAAAAAAGAATAACTGTCTAGAATTTGTGCATTGTAATGATTTGATGTGTGTATACAAAAATTGTGCTAATTCTTACCACATAATTGATATGATTCTTCTTAAAACATGAAAAATATCTTTATTATCTTCATATTCTGCTCTCTTTAGTCATCATTGTTCTCCCCATTTCTATATTTGATGCCATAATGGTGTTAACAACAAGTTGCTGTCCCAATAAAACAAATTTAGTCCTACCTACAGTGGATTCTGGCCCACTGCAGAATTCCTGAAAACGAGAAAGCAGTTAACTTAACTTAACGTCTTTATACTGGTTTAGGGGGACGGCGTGGCCTAGTGGTTAAGTGGTACGGCTCACAACCAGAAGGTGCTGGGTTCGATCCCCATCACAGCACCGGCCGTTACCCCGGGAAAGCAAACCCTTAAAAATGCAGGAGGAAGCAGACCCTTACATAAAAATGCATGCTGAAGTCGGATGCACTGGGCCGACAGGCGCAAAATAAAAACCACAGTGTAACGCACACACGCCTTGGGGAATAGATAAATAAGGCGAACGCAAAAAAAAAAAAAAAAAAAAAAAAAATAAATAAATACTGGTTTAGAAGATTCATCAGAGTCTGTATACAACCAGTTACATTTGGATTACCCTGCTCTAAAAGCTATGTGCATCCAATCTATTCTTAAATGCATTAGCTGTCCCTGCCTCCACCACCTCCTGAGGCAATGCATTCAAAGCATTCACCATTCTCTGACTAAATAAATATTTCCTAATATCCAATCTAGACCTTTCTTTAGTTAATTTGTATATGTGCCCTTTTGTTCTTGTCGGTGGTTGTATTTTGAAAAAACTTGTTATAGTCTAATTTAACCTTTCCTGATTATCTTATAAACCTGTATTGTCACCTCGAATTCTTCTCTTTTCTAGACATTGTAGGTCGGTTTTTCTGAGTCTTTCCTCATAACTGTAATTCTGGAATCTTACTATCAGTTTGGTTACTATTCTTTGTATCCTTTCCTACATGTTTAAATCTCCTTTACGATAAGGACTCCTCACATGTACACAGTACTCCAATCTAGGTCTAACCAATGCTTTATACAGTTTGACAATCACTTCCTTACTCCTATGTTTAATATTTCTTTTTATCATACCTAACATTACATTTGCCTTATTCACTGTTACCTGGACTTGCTCACTCACTTTACCTGTATGCTTTATTTAAACCTTAGGTCCTTTTCCTTATCTATCATTCTAATATTGCTCTCGCCCATTGTGTAATTATGTTCCATATTGGAACTATTCATGTGGATGACTGTATATTTATCTATATTAAACTCCATTTGCCATCTCACAGACCAGTCTCAAATTCTATCTAAATCCGACCTCAATATATTCACTTCTGCTATAGATGAGACACTCCTACATAGTTTATGTCGACTGCAAAATGTGCAATCATGGATCCAAAATCAATGTCCAAATTGTTTATATATATCAAGAACAATATCTGTCCCAAAACCGAGCCCTGTGGCACTCCACTTTTTACTCACACCACTCAGAGTACTCCTTATTTATGCTCACTTTATGCCTTCTTCCGGTTAACCAATTTTCAATCCATTTAGCAACTTCCCTACCTATTCTATGTGATTTTAACTTTCTAAATAATCTTTGATGAAATACTTTATCAAAAGCCTTTGCAAAATCTAGATAAATAACATCCACTGGTTTCCCCTTATCTATCATTCTAGCAACCTCCTCCATGAATTCTAATAGATTTGTTAAGCACAATCTACCTCTAGTAAACCCATGCTGACTATTTCTGATTAGATTAAACCTGTCAAGATGCATTACAATGTTTTCTTTGATTAATGATTCTAACAATTTACAGACTATGCTCGTTAAACTCACCAGTCAATAATTTGCTGGATCTAATTTTTTATCATTTTTGAAAAAGGGGATCACTCTTGCATCTTTCCAATCTCTTGAAACAATCCCTTTTGCAAGTGATTGAGAACATAATATAGCCAATGGTTTTGTTAGTTGCTCTCTAATTTCAAACAGCAATTTTGGATGAATACCATCTTGACATGGACATTTATCCACTTTTAATTCCTCCAAATTTTTTTAACCATTTCCTCCATAATACAGATTGAATTTAATTCCACTGTATCCATGTCACATTTGAAAATATCTATAGGTTCTGGGATCTTGGAGCAGTCTTCTTTTGTGAAGACTGTGCTAAAGTATTGATTTAGTAGATTAGCTGCCTCCCGATTTTCTCTTACTATTTTGCCAGTGCTATTTATTTTAAATATGCTTCTTTCAATTTACCTGCCTCTGTATATTCTTTCCATTTATTTTTAGCTCTTCTACATTTAACTACAAATCTAGTTATCCACATTTTACGCTTGGGGTTTACCTCCCTACATGGAACACATACCACTGTTTTGAAACTATCCTAATCTTGTTCAACATCTGTACCTTCGACAATATTTTTCCAGATTATGTGGCTCTTTCATCTTCTGAACAAATGACTTAGAGTAGTCGTATGCTTGCGAGTTTATGTTTACTTCACTCCTTACTCTCTAGCAAAAGCTGGAAGTGACAGAAAGCAGGCTTGCCACCCACAGAGCTATAAAGAAGCAAAGATCCCTGTCACGCCATGTGGCGCATAAAAAATATGGTGTTAGGCCCATTTTATTTTGTAACCAACAGCACATAATGGATGATGTGGTCAGCATCACGCCAGCTGCCTTTAATTCCAAGATTTTTCTGGTACCCAATTGAATTAGTCTTTCTGCAAGGGAATGAACTTTAAGTGGTAGACAACAGGAAATAACTGTGTATGCATAAAAAACAGAACATTCCATTCATAAGAGTTACCAATATTCAAACTGCTCCATGAAAGTGAACTTAATCCTGGTTGAAATTGTTGATGCACATACTCAATGTGAGGGTTAAACACCTTCAACAATGACCCTGGGATTGACTTACACACCTCCCTGATAACAAAATAAACATTATAACATGAATACAGTGGAAGCTTTTGATTAATTATGTTAAATAAACTGGGCATATAGCGTTAATATTAAATGTAATGCTAACAAGACAATGTAATGACAATTACAAATATAGCAAAAGTAAAATCCAAAGAAATATTAATATGAAAGCTAGCAGAGCTATTTTAAAATAACAAAATTTAAACATAGATGAACGTTGATATACATATATATCATATATATATATATATATATATATATATATATATATATATATATATATATATATATATATATATATATATATATATATATATATATATATATATAGAGAGAGAGTTGTATGCAGCCGAGCAGAAACTAGTGAAAAAATTGTCCCTGAACAGTACTGGCCCTCTGATCAGGAAAGAGCTGTCCAATGACAACTCCAGATCCATCAGCCCTGATCTCTACAGCGCAAGCTGTAGGGGGGGGGGGGGGGGGGGGGGGGGAGGGGCATGAACATTCCAATCATCCACTGGTCCCTTTGTCAAAAACTACATGACTGAAATGTAACACTGGTTATCTACAGACCCTGCAGAGTCTTTTGGGGTTGCTGTGGTATAGAGGTCAGGCACTCGCCTTCCAAAGCGATGAATAGTGGACTATGGAATCCCACAAGTTTTAAAGTGACCCCTGGTCTCCCGGGTGGTGGGACCAGATTGCCTGCTTCATGAGTTGCCTGCAGTCATCTTGACTAATGTCTTACCGCTGCTCCAAGGTGGCTCGGGACTAGAGAGTGAGGTAAATGACAAGCGCAGTTTCTTCCTCACTATAATCCAAATACAGCGCAAGTTACATCAAGATAAAACCACTTTTCATGCTTGGTGTTTACCTCCCTACATAGAAAACATTCAACTTTTAGTTGTTCTAATACTGTTTTGAAACTCTCCCTCTCTTGTTCAACATCTGTACCTCCGACAATATCTTTCCAGATTATGTGGCTGGCTGCCTCTTTCATCTTCTGAACATCTACTCTTAGTCGTATGCTCGTGAGTTTATGTTTACTTCTCTCCTTGCTATAAGATCCCAACAGATGATCTGATGGTCACTTGAGCCAAACAGTTCCCCAACGATGTTTTCAATCATAATTTTCTCTGTAGCTAATATTAGGTTGAGTATGTTTTTGCCTCCCATAGCTTCCTCTACATCCTGAATACAAAAATTGTCAGTTATTCACTTCGCAAAAGGATTTGACTCTGTAAGTGCTTCTGCCATATCCCATTTTATTTAAGGAAAATTGAAATCCCCCATAAATAATTATTTCCCTGCACTGGTCGTTTTTATGTTACTAATTAGCATCTCATCGTCCTCTTTTGGACTTGAAGGACATCTGTAACATTCTCCAACCACTGTTTTTTCACCCCCACTATCTATTACTCCCCATACACTTTCATTTTTGTTGCTAGATGATAGACCATCTTGTATAGCTATAATATTTACTGAATTCGCACAGTATAATAAAACGCCACCTTCCTTAACCTTGTCCCTAACTACCCTATTGTTCCTTAACATTGTATATCCCTCTATTTCAAGATCACTATCCGCAATGTTTTCATGTCCAAGATTCTGTTAATCCTATTATATCTGGTTTTTCTTCTTTTACATACAGTTTCAATTCGTCTCTTTTATTTAATATGCTTCTCACATTTACATAAAAACATTTTAGTTTGTTATTTTATGGATTTTCAAATGTTTGCTGTTGCTTTATCATTTTTACATTTACTTTTCCACTACTGATTTCATACTTCCCTGACTCGAACTCTCCCCTTTGACTGCCTCCTCTATAGCAACCTGTTTTAGGCCTATCTTTAGTCTCATACTTCATAGGTCTAACTAGTTAAAATTTTTAATACAATGATTAAACATATGCTTTGCTACAAAATGTCCTATCTTATTTAGATGGAAACCTTTCCTGTCCAGCATTTTACATTTGTCTATTTTCCCATCAATAAAATGTACATCCATATCTGTACATATTTTTCGCAACCTGATGTTGATACCTATTTTCTTACTGTTTAGATAGTCTGACCCATCTGCTCTGTCTAAAATACCCATCATCTTTGTATCATTTCTTTTCTACCCCCCCTTCAAGCAAGTGCTTGCCTGTCCTAAGCTAACTGTACAAACAGTTGTTAGGGAGGCGTTAATTTGACATTTGAACAAAATGCCCAGTCCATTCAATCTATAACATATCTATTGTGGTTGTAGAATGTGTACCATTTGCTCCAGTAAACATTTTACTTTCAGCAACAGCATTTGAAGCTGCAAATAACAACAGTGGCATAAGTGGTTCCAAAACTAATATCAAATTTATTTTTAAAAACACCCCTAGCCTGAAATCTTTCAAGACAAGCTCCAGGTGGTTTCTGTAGCTTTTAAATGTTTCCTCCTGATGCAAAACAGACAAAGCTGATTCTGGGAGCTGAATACCCAATCTTGACATCCACTTGGCCTCATGAATTAGTTCCAGAACCCTAGTCAGACAAATGTACAGGAGGAAGTCAACACCCTTATTTAATAATAAATAAGATAATGAGAAATTATTTTAAAATTGTGCTGGAAACAAATGAAATAACAAAAAATAAATAGGACAAATGTTACTTTCTAATGCAAACACAGATTTTCTATGACTTGATCACACACGTCAATGTAAACAGATCACTTCTGTATTTTTCAATGCTTATTCAAAAGCTACATTACACGGTTGAAAGAGAAGTCTGTCTCAGGCAGGTAATGGATTGTGTTCGTGATCTAGCACTTTGACCATTTTATATCTATCTGAGCCAGCCTGCTATACGAGGAAATCATCTGCAAATGTTAATGCTTGCCCTGAGAGTGTCGGTAGTATTTTCACAACTTGTTTATACTTGCACATTAAACAAATTTCAATATCATAATATTTTAAGGTACTAGTATATAAACATCTTGTATTTGGTAAGGACGCGCCTTAGTCTGTGGATACTTGTCCTGTGTTTTTATTGTTATTTCTGGAAGTGTTCTAGTCCTCTAAATGAAATATAACTTACAGCAGCCATAGCCTACACTTCGGGCCACATTCTCCAGAAGAAACTGTACATTAGGATATACCAATTCAACAATTGTGAGGTGCTTGTGTTAGTCATTGTAAATACTGCTACAGGTATATTTAAAACAACCGGTGAACAGTGGCCATAGCCTACCAAGGCCATAGCGAGACAGCGTATGCAAATGATAAACCAGGGGAAATGGATTTAAACTTATACCAGTGATGGCCAGCAATCGTGGTCAAATTCACTGGAAGAAGCAGTGTATTTGGATACAATAATTCAACAAATGTGAAGTGTTTTGGTGGCCATTGTAAAGATTATGATAGGCGCATAGAAAAATGACCAGTAAACATTGGTCACAATCTATTACAGCGATATCGATTTAGCGCGCGCAGGCGAGAAAACGAGGCCAAAACTGGCGTCCAACGCCACACTCAACAGCCATGTTAAACATCGTTTAGGTCATCTTAGCACAGCTAAATATGTAAGGGGCACCCTCACTTCACATCACTGTCAACCCTTATCATCAGAGGTTTTAAACAACCCTTGGTAAAACCAGCACCTTGATGGCCTGAAGAAAGCAACCCAGAGAGAGGAGGAGAGGAACGCAAAACCAAAAAAAGATTAAACATGAATAGCGGATCAATTCGTGAACATTCACTAGAAGAATGGTGGGCTCTGCTCACCCTACCCAGTCAAAAACATGCCCAAGACACAGGTCTCACACATTTAGTGAGATGTGATGCCCCTACGACCTCTTATGGTTACTGGAAAGATGAGACAAGACTAAAAACATAGTTAAGTATTGCATACCTATTTCAAAATGTAACTTCTAATGCTCATAGTAAACCTTACTTGTTATCAAAATTGACAACAATTTCTCCTGTCTCTGGGTGCACTACAAAAAGTGTTGCTCTGAGTCCACTGCGAGCTTGCTCTATGTTTTTCTTCCACTGGGTAAACCACAGGCTTTCAAATGTAACCAATGCCGTGGCTAGCCGGTTATAGATGCGAACCTAAACAATATGTAACATTCAGTAAATTTGTATATATTATTTATACACACAAAAATTAACATTTGTGAAACTTAGAACCTTAATTAGAATATGTCAATATTTTACATTTAGTAACTATTTCAATATTCTGTAACTTAAAATTGGCAGTATTACTAATCTTGGTATTTAAATTTTGTACTAAAAAGTACAATTTAAAATCATCTCTTTTCTTGTTTTATTTCTCCTAATATTATTTTTATCATTAGAAACTGGTACAATTTACTGAGGCTTGCCCCGACAAAGACAAATCTAAGTTCATCTTTTCTTCTGTTTGTTTTCTCTGTGTTCTATTCCCAGCTTCAACAGACACTTCTAATCATTTTGTATATGAGTGTCCCATCTCAGATAAATATTGGGAAAAAGTTTATCCTAAAAAAAAGACATTTTCACTTTTTGAGATTAAAAGGATGTACATTGGATCAACAACTCACCATGTAAGAGACCAAAAAATCAGCAACAGAAACATAAATATAAACACATCTACTTAAAATATTAATGCCATTTCAAAATGCTAAAAGTACCTGGCCTCCAAAATATGGAAGCGATGTCACTGCCTTAATATCTCTGAAGATTTTCATTGGATCCTCAATCCTTTTAAGCAATTGTCTTGACCAATAGATTGCCCCCGCAACTGGTGGTGCATTTCTCACAATCAGGGGGCGAACCTGAGAAGAAAAAATAATGAGTTTGGAACTGTCTGGTATTAAAAATTAATTAATTGCTAAAATCATTTTTATTCAGAACACTCTATCTTTCCTCATTAATATTTTCCAGAAATGAGTGCACTATATTATTATCTTTTTTGGGTGTACAACAAACAAAAAATCTAAAGATTTTTTACAATTCTAATGTCTCATTAAAATCTATCTTATTTTACCTTATGTCTTTCATATATCATTTGAACCTCATCCAGCTCAGACTCATACCATTCGAAGACCTTGGCATACTTTTCAGCAACAGTACCTCTGACACCACTGCGACTTGATACTGAGTTGAATCTAACATGAAATAAAGAATTAAATATCAGTACTTAGCTACTTACAAGGCACTTTCAATTTAAACAAATGTTTCATCAAAAGCATAATTTAGCTTTAGATTTATAAATGTCTGATGTATACCTATTGCAATGGTGAACATAGTTTATTATTTTAAGCAAACAACTGTATTATATTGTTGACCATATCTGTAAATGAAATCTCAGATGAAAGATAAAGGATCAAATCAAAGTTTGACATAAAGAAAATCTGATTTCTTGTTGGATGACAGCTAACCACATCATAGACAGGCCATGGTCCACAGGACACTGACTTTTGATAAAGGAAAATATAATTAACATTTTCAAACTGCATGATTGCATCAAAAAACATTTTTTAATTTTTAGCAATTAATTCTTCAAATTTAGTTTTCTTTTACACAATGTTTTAACAAATAATCATCTAAATTCAACAATTATATTAGAGCCCACTCAAAATAGGTAATGACTAAAAGGCAAACTGGTAAGAAGACACCAGTTGTATGAAAGGAAAGATAAAGATATGTACTGAAAGTAGTCTGTGATAGTGTACATTCAAAGTAAGAGCAGATATTGAAGACTTATTACAGTCAAACTTTGATGTACAGACACCATTTTATAGAATCTAATTTGACTCATTTAAGAATTCCTAGTATTTGTTATAAGAAAAGTTGTGTCTATAACAGCAAAAGTAAACAAAAAAGCTATGTACAGTGAAAACATTAAACTGACTTCGTTGATGTTTTTTAAAGCTCTTTTTCTTAAAATAAAAGTAAGGGTTTCTCTCGTATTCCATTCCCTGCATTCATACTTAGTCATGGGGACGGCGTGGCCTAGTGGTTAAGTGGCACGGCTCACAACCAGAAGGTGCTGGGTTCGATCCCCATCACAGCACCGGCCGTTACCCCGGGGAAGCAAACCCTTAGAAAATGCAGGAGGAAGCAGACCCTTACATGAAATGCATGCTGAAGTCGGATGCACTGGGCCGACAGGCGCAAAATAAAAACCACAGTGTAACGCACACACGCCTTGGGGAATAGATAAATAAGGCGAACGCGCAAAAAAAAAAAAAAAAAAAATACTTAGTCATGATATCCAGTCCTTGCTGTGTGCTCATTTTCCGCATAAAAGTGACATGCAAATATGCAGTGACAAATGTTTCAAGATCTTGAACAATACCTTGAAATGTGCGGTAATGTGAGTCATAAATAGTTTTTTCCTGCAAATAAATAATTAATGGCATGTATAAAGAATTGTAATAATTAATTCACATATATTCCCTTATTGTTTTGTACATATATGTTCTATGTCAATGATTTAGTAGGAATTGACTTTTATTAGCTTTTTCTCATTTTAATTCAACTTCTCACTCTCTCCACACTTTCTGTTTTCCCTGTTCTTTTTCCTTGTTGTGCTTTCTTTCATTTGTTCTCTACCAGTTATGACACAAATAATTATGTATGATTTTGATGATTTTGAAACACATATGCGTTTATACAGTAATGGATCTAAAATAATTTGAGATTACCTAATAACAACTTTAGCGTCCCATTAATTATTAAATGTTATCCATTATCTGTAATGTGAGGAACAATAAAAACTACAACTATGAAG
The DNA here is from genome assembly GCA_036924085.1 of Ariolimax columbianus. Lineage (NCBI taxonomy): Eukaryota > Metazoa > Mollusca > Gastropoda > Stylommatophora > Arionidae > Ariolimax > Ariolimax columbianus. Next base: position 75,991,259 of record JAVGWX010000011.1, on the reverse strand, counting down.
GTTCAGTCTTTCATTAATGAGTGCCTACGTCGAATAAAAGATTGAAATGGTATTATAAGGTCCCTAATGTGGAACTACGTGAAAAGGCTAGATAGATATATTGTATCAGATATATTGTATACAGACTCTGTTGAGTCTTCTTCTTCTTCTTCTTCTGCGTTCATTCTCAATCTCCCGCTACTAAGCCCTGAACAGGGCTTTGCAAATAGCAGGATGTAGTCCGGAGAACGGATTTGCGTTGTGTCGCTAGTTTACAGTTTGACTGCGATATTTGCACCTTTCGGTCCGACACATCCGTCTTCAGCAGTATTGAGTCTTCTAAACTTGTATAAAGATGTTAAGTTAAATTAAGATATCAGTGACACTTGACATGAAGAGAGGATGCTGGCACTGAATAGGACATACATTAAGGAAACCAGCTGATAGCATTATAAGTCAGTATCTGTTCTAGAATCTCTAGAACAGGAAATGTACAGGTAGACCAAAACATATATGGAAAAGAGTAGCCATGACAACCATAAAAGAAACAGGAAAGACATGGATTGAGTTAGAAAGGATTCACAAGACAGGAGAACTTGGAGTGTAATTGTTGAAGATCCATCTACCACAATGAGTTGACATGTTTTGATTGATTGATCTACTATGAATAAATGCTTTTCTTGGACATTTAAATTTATATGTTGATTCTTAGTTCCTATTCTTAAGTTACACTGGAGAGTTTAACTTCACAGCAATGAAGAGTCACAATGAAATGATAATCAACACAAGGAAAATGAAGTTGTGGATATCCATGAGTCATTAAGAAGTATATCTTTACTTATTGTTTAGGTTTGAAGTTAGTAGCAGAGAGCTGGTATGAACAGTTTGTTTACTGAAGTGACATGAATGTTAACATTTTTGTGTATGCTAGTATTAACTGCTTTGCTTTGCTATATGTCTTTAACCTTTAACCAACCGCTGTTACTTTTATCTGACTGACAACAGTTTCAGTGTAATGGTCAAAGATGTGCCAAAGCGACAGAAGGATATACATGTAAAATATAAGTAAAATGTGACCTGCTGATAAATAGTGCTGCTGCAGGGGAAAATACTGTGAACTTGTCGTCCCATTTTTCCAATATTCTGGATTTTGCTACATTATTTGCAGAGCAATCGGAGATTAAAGATTTGTTCTATAGTACTTCTATGAGCACAAAATCTATTATGGTATTCTCATCTTGCGGTTGTAACCTATTCAGTATAATGTGTTCAGTGTGGCTAATCTGACTGATGGTTTTATGATCGATACGTAGTTGTTGGTTTTCCTTCTTTAGAATGGTGGCAATGAGAGATTGTGTCAATTTGGATAGTCATTTGCTTGCCTGCCCAATTTTATTACATAGGATGATTAGTATGGCTATTGAAAGTGATCCACCATATTTAATTAATTCTCCTAGGATGTTGTCAATTTTCACAAATTTTACATTTCTAATTACTGTAATTGCCTTTTCTACTTTACTTTTTGTTATCAGTTCATTGTCATTCTCAATAGTAGCGGGAGATTGAGAACAAAGAAGATGGTAGCACAAACCAACATTAATAGGTGTTCTAGCATAAATGCAAATAGATTATAATAGAGAAAAACATGCAGACAGTATTGTGGAATCCTGAAAAAAAAATAGTCTGTAGATAATCAAGACAACACAATAAACATAAACATGGCATGGAGACAGCATTGTTGACATAAAAGGGAGGCAACATTTAAAAAAACAAACTTGAAACTGTATATAGCTGTAATATTTGACTGAACATCTCTGATGATATAATATTTTTAGATCTAACAAACCTTTGATTCTACATCCAGCATGATTTGTGTTGTCACATTCTCTTTCAATACATCTCTCATTCTTGTGAGATGCTGCTGCACAACTGTTGAAATACTAGGACCATCAACATCTTCAGGGAAATATTTTCCTGTTGAAAACCAATGGTGTGATTGAATAAAAACAATATAATGAATTGAATCATTATAGTAGAATGAAAGTAATAAGAGCAATAGCATCAATGGGATAAAGTTAATAACAAAGTTAAAACTAAAGCAATAGAGTGGTTGGTATCAGAAAAATTTGTTTATGTAATCCCATAGAAGAGACTGCTGTCACTGAAGAAGTGTTAAAAGTGTTAGATACTATAAAATTGCTCTCAGAACCTACTTCGATGCACCTGTGCAAAATTGTCTGTACTCGGTTACTTTCATTGCTGAAAGTGCGAATGACAGCACAAACTTTGGTGGCTGCAAAATTATCCCCTGCCTATGTTTGGTATCTATTTACAGCTGGGTCAACTTGAAGAAGCAGTCACGCCAAGGAACAATAACATGCCAAGTCTGTTAAACTGAGTATGACATGAATTGAACCTGGTACATTGGTATTAGTAAATCAAGCTCACAATCACTAGGCCACATGCTCTGCATAAGTTGGGCAGTTCTGCAAGATATACAATGGTGTTTGCTTGGCTGCTCCACAATAATATGTGACATGTCTTTAATACCCATTCTGTGGAGGTGGAACTTGAGTCTGCAATGTTCCGTTTAGTGTCTGGATATCTTTTGTCTGCCCATCTCTACCAAGTTTATCTATGCTGTCATTTTATGGCTTGTATTCTTTATGCTGGTCTCTTCATTTCATCCTTGTGGGTTGTTTGATGCATGTCTTTGCTTCTTTAAGCACTATGGACGGTGAGTCTGCATGGCACCACTTCTGACTTTTGTGAGCTCATTTATCTTCTTGTTTCCAATAATCCCACAATGGGCAGGAATCCACTACAGCGTTAGATGTTTTTTGGAACAGAAACTGTGATGTTATGTTTTATTTTGTGTGATAGTCTATCTTGTTTGAGGCCTGAGACGGCTTGAAGTACGCTCCTAGAGTCTGTTAGAACTGGCGTTTTTCTTGTAGTTGTGTTTTGGCTAATAAAAATCTGAGTTGCTGCATGTACAGCTGCTGCTTCAGCTCTGAAATTGGTACAGGTCTCTCCTGCTTGTATGAAGTGATTTTCTATGTCGTCGCTGGAGTGTGCAATGTAAATTCCACTGTCTCCCCTTTTGTAGTTTTGATGATCAAGAGAGGATCATTGCTTTATGCTGAGTGAGAATCAGATTAAATTAATATGTTCTTTAACTGATTCTCTACATAATTAAATTTGTTTTTCTGAAAGCTGAATATATGAATTAAATAGATCAATACAACTAAAACAAAATTTTGAAAACATTGTTGTGATTCTTACTGAGAATAGCTGTCTCCTCTTCTGAAAGTCTGTCAAGACCATTGCTAATGGCAGAACCAGATTGTGGATGATGACTGTATTCTGCATTGATATCCATATTGTTGTTGTCTGCATTTTCATTCTGTATTTGCTCTTCATCCTCATTAATGGCAGACAGGAGAGAGTCACGAGTAGCTGTAACTGTCACACTGATTGTAGATTCACCAAAACTATTTTTGCTAACTTCTGTAATAGAAATAATTTACAAACTTAATCCTCCCCCCAAAAAAAATTGTTGATTAGGATTCACCATAAACAATTATCAAATACATTTTGTGGGATCAAGATGCTGAGCAGCGCATGAGCTACAGTGGTCAGCGACCCATAGCTGAATGCTAGCACCAGGGCCAGTGAACCAAAGCTACCAAGACCCTTCTACACCTCCACGCGGTGATCCTGGATAACAGGCTGCAGTAGGGCAGACTGGCTAAAAAGAAGGGATCAAAGAGGGAATGCTAACCCGGTACTCAAAAAATGCTTGCTAAAGTTGGATGTGTTGTTTCAGGGCTTGGTAGCAGGAGATTGAGAATGAACGAAACCAAAAAAAGCCAAATACATTTCGTGAGCTCATTATCACACAGCAGAAACTATATCCTTGCTGATCATTTCATCATTATATGCTATTCAAAGTATGTTACTAATAATTGATTCATAAACACATGCACATAGTGCATTTATCACAGAAGCATTTATTTAAAGAATTAAAAGACAAAATGAGGAGAAATACAATCTCTGAATTTAGGTCAGATGTAAGAAATTTGAGATGTATATAAATTATCAGGATAGAAACATGACTTCTACAGCAGCAAGAAGTAAACTAACGAACAGAACAACACAAGAATAGGACAAATGAATAACAGCTAAGCTGTAGGTAGTCATGTTCCAATAATGTTTGTACTAATATAGTACTACTGTACAGTTAGTACACGCATACCCATCACAGGAACTCTTGGTTTTTGTTGGTTGTTGTACTCAGTCCCTGATGATCTCCCAGCTATCAGATCCTCTTTCCGTGGTCGAGGAATGTTATGCAATCTACTGCTTAATCTTGTGAAGAAAAAATAGGTACACCTTTGCCATTATCATTGGTCATCATAAAATTTGAGAAAATCTTAGACATTTAGAAAAACAAAAAAAAAACGTAACTAGAACAGTCACTACATACAAAGCCAAGTTTAATGTAGCTCTTGTATTTGATTTTGCATCATCAAAATAAGCATCAGAATTTAATGAGATTTTGATAATAAATGACATATTCATGTATCAAATGACACAATTTATCAGCGTAAAAATATGACCATAATTGTATTTAATATTTATGTAAAAGTTGTGATGCCTTATCATTCATTGTACTGCTCAAAATTCAACTTGATTCAGAACATGATATGTAAGTACATGGCTTCATATGCATGCAAGCATTTAACAAAGCATTGGGATTTTAATTAATATTATTCCCTCTCGACAATTTTGAGTTACACAGTCGACAGCGTGACCTCTTCTGCTATGAAACCAATAACAAAGCTAAATTAAGATAATCTCAATGGAGTATGACAAGGCAAAATGAAAAGGTCACGAATAAGATTAAAAAATAAAGTAACGACTTTGAATGTCACTGGCCTTGGCTTAAAGACACTAGAGTTGGTAGAGTTTGTGAAACGAAGACAATCAAAGTATGGTTGGCACTATGTCATTTGCTGAGTACATTTCTAGGCAGAAAGTACGCTGGTTTGGTCGTTCTATGAGAATGCCATGAGGCAGTTGGATAGATTATTTTAGAGTAATTGCGCAATAAAATGGGCTCACAATAACACAGATGCAACACACTTGGTGCAGAAAAGATGATCTAAACTGCCCATGGTGCTCAACAGCATAAGTGAAAAGAAAAATGTAGCTACATCTCTTTTTTCATTATAAGGACTGTGCTGATCGCTGCAGACAATATCTCCAGTTTCCTGCTCAGTAATAATAATAAATAGTGCAATAATAATTTAATGAATTATCCTGTTATATTCTTATTAGGAGCATATTTTCCTTAACTCCCAACATTCCATCACACGAAAATAACTAAATTAGCCTGGTTGTTTCAACAGTTTTTGTACTTGAGTTCAAATATTATAAATTTGAAATGATTTGGCACTCAATCAGTTATGAGTCTTACTTATTGAACTGTGACACAGTGTTGACCACTTCAAGAACTTGATGAGCACGGCTGCAGAATGCATCCAAGTGTGCCAGAATGGTGTCTTCATTCGTCATTGGCACCCCATTGCTAACAATTAACATTCCTTGCTTGTGTTGATGAGGTTTTGTGCTTGCTGCTATACTATCCCTCCTTGAAAGAAAAATAGTAACATGCTTTTAATAATCTCAGTTATAAACATGAAAGATGAACAGAGTTTATAAGAGCCGTATACCATTAAGTAAAATCACACTACAGGCTGTTAAATCACTTTTCAAACCGAACATACTGGTTACACCAAAAACGATGCCTATTACCAGTTGAACCGAAGAGAGCAGGTCGTTATCTTCAGACTTCGCACTGGCCACAATAGACTGAGGTACCACCTATTCAACAAATTGAAGATAGGTGGTACCGACGAATGCCCGTGCGGTACTGGTAAAATGACCGCTGAACATCTGCTGCAGAACTGCCCGACATACGAGGATCAGAGAGAGCAGATGTGGCCATCACCAGTGGAACTGCAAGAAAAGCTCTATGGCAGTGGCGACAGCCTCAGGATGACCGCCGCTTTTTTCGAAAAAATAATGGTTACTGTCTGACTGGGTACGAAGAAGAAGAAGAAGAAATCACTTTTCACGTAATTTTAAAGTTGTTGTAAGTGAACTTTTCCTTATTATTCCATCTCACAATCTTATTTCCAACACCTCCCATAATTAGACAATTTTGTTGATTATTTAATTTATATTTTGATGTGTTGTTTCCTGATAAACAATGTTACTGCATTTGAAGACACATGTACATGAAATTGATGAGCAGCACAGATGGCGCAGTACTGGTTGCGGATCTAAAATTGCTCTAGTGTTTTAGTTCATTATGGATGTCGCCAGGCCACAGATTTGTCTGGAATTCACACCAGTTGACGACTTACACTTGTGTTCATGGAAACGTGTCATTGTTTTCCATTTGGACTAGTTCCTTCGTTCATTTTTGTGTGTTTCCTTTCCTCCGATTATCCTGGTCTGAACATCGGCTATTTGAATTAGTACTACGGTTAAACATGTGTTGTATTTTCGCACTCTAGTGCACATGACTGAACTTCACGAGATTGGCACCCTTCGCCCTAGCCGCAGACATGTCAGTTTTTGTGTGACTGTGAAATGTAGACATGTGACTATAATGAACTCGAACACGTTGCCCAGGAGAGATGTTCAACACATCACTGATACATGGAGTGATGTCCCTACAACTTCTTGTGGTTATTGGAAAGGCAAGACACACAATGATAGATGTCATCCTTCCTTTGCTGCCTTGCGGGATACCTGTTTATGGAAAAGGCTTCAGGAGTAAACCCAGAGGAAAAATCTGCATACTGCGCTATCTCCAGTTCTCTTGATAATATCTTGCCACTGGCTAAAGGTAGCTCAGGACGAGAGACTGAGGTAGACAAAAGGCGCAGTTTTTTCAACACTTTAATCAAAGTCACATAGCAATTCACCCATTTCAGCGAACACTGCAAGAGTAAAGACTGTTCAGACGGCTGAACAAAGAGAGTGGTCTTCATCACATGTGATAGATGAACATCAGAACATGAAATTGATATTATTGTTCTATCTCATTTGTATTTTCTCGCGCATCCCAATGCCTACTTTGAAAAAAAATATCCATTTTGTATACATACATACATGTTTAATTGTTTTGTTCTTATAAGTTTTATTACCTACTAGAGGCTTCCTGTCATAGGTTCGGCACATCAGACTGACCATGTACAATATAAAAGTGTTCCTAACATTATTAATGTAATACAACATTTCTGAATCATCATTATCATATGTTCTTTTATCACTTCAGTAGGAGCATGGGGTACCTGGTACAGTTGATCTCTTTGCAGGAAGTCTGCATTAAACATTTATATGCACTAGCAGAGCTGGTTTCAATAGTATTGTTTTTTAAACAATGAGCAGCCTCATACACAATCCTACTTTTGGCCCTTATGCAACGCGCATAGTAGGGTGCAGCTGCCTTCATCTTTCCTCCCCATTTAGGGCTCCAAGGATCCACACTGGGATTTATTTCTGAATTGAAAAAAATGATTAAAGCAATGATAAATTCTACTGCTACTACTACTACAATGTCTTGTCTTACTTGGCTAGGCTGTTACCAGCAACTGCTGAGAAACTGCTGATAGAAGAGAGGCGAGATTGACCATGTGATTTTACTAGTGCTTCTCGAAGTGATCGGACTGACTCCCGGTAGAAGGTCTGAAGGGATAAGCATGTTTGCAGCCTTGTACACAGAGTATCATCAGGAACAAGTACATCTCCGACACTGTTTACCTTTGGTACAGTCTCCTAAGTAAGAATATTATACAGTGTTATTCCGTTATAATCCTCATCATAGTATTTCTATTACTATTTATGTAATATTATTACCAATGTTACTCTCGATATAGTAATTCTGTTATGACATGCATCAGGTGGTAGGAAAAGTAGTACCTATTGTGGGAAAAATATGTCGTGCTTCCACTGGAAGTGGTTTGTCTACCTTGCCATCCAGCTTTCATCTGTAATGACAATTAGCTGTAACATGTGCAGCAGCCACACCAAAGACACCACCTCAAGTGACAGGCTAAACCAGGTGAGGTATGTCTTCCTATGTGTGTGAAGGGTGCAGATGAAGCCATTAGCTGGTTCATTGGATAGGAAGGGTTTGCATCTAATCAGCTAGTTAATCTCACATAGTTCAATTTTATTGATCATTCCATTGACTTTGAGTTCTTCTGGTTGCAAAGAGTCTCAGTGTGGTATCCTTGGTATATCAAATCAAAATACACAACACCTTGCTGAAAACTAAACTGAGTTGTCTCGTGGTTGCAAGGAGTCTCAGTGTGGTATCCTTGATATATCAAATCAAAATACACAACAACTTGCTGAAAACAATACTGGAATGAAAGAAAGAGGACAAATGTGTCAGAAGTAAATAACATGATAAGTTGAAGAATAACATTACAAAATTGACAATGAAGAGTCTCGCAGATTGCAGCATCAAGGCAAGAGACAGGACAATGGAGATCAATTACAGCTGACCTTCAATGTGGAGACGTAACTTGGACTGAAGTTTTATAAATATATAAGTACTACTAATTTCTATGCACTTCTGCTTATCTTGTCTCTGAAAAATCAATATAAAGACATACATTAAAAAAATGTACAGTACTATCTTCCTAGTATGATAATCATTAGTCTCATGTACAGGTTGTCATTGGTTGAGTATTTGATGGTTATCATTAGTCTTATTGGATGATCCTTTCTCCTAATGTTAATTTGATGATTAATACATATCATATTCATGTCATATTATTAGGGAACTATTCTCTTGATACTACTCATATTGTTATTTATTATACTTTTGTCATATTATTAGGGAACTATTGTCTTGAAACTACTAAAATTGTTATTTATTATACTCATGTCATATTATTAGGGAACTATTGTCTTGATACTACTAAAATTGTTATTTATTATACTCATGTCATATTATTAGGGAACTATTCTCTTGATACTACTAAAATTGTTATTTATTATACTCATGTCATATTATTAGGGAACTATTCTCTTGACACTACTCCTATTGTTATTTATTATACTTATGTCATATTATTAGGGAACTATTGTCTTGATACTACTAAAATTGTTATTTATTATACTTATGTCATATTATTAGGGAACTATTCTCTTGATACTACTCAAATTGTTATTTATTATACTCATGTCATATTATTAGGGAACTATTCTCTTGACACTACTCCTATTGTTATTCTTCTCATGATATTTGTAACATCATTATTATCTAATATTTTATCTTTTTATTTTCACTACTAATCTCATTGGGAGCCTAGGTAGGGCAGTGTACTGGCTTCCCAGTCGATCAGGGTTTGTCCCCCAGTTGGTCAGGAATTTTCCAATTCCAAAACGACTCCTGTGATCGATCCAGTCTAAAAAAATTGGGTACCAAAATAATCTTGGAAAGTCAAGGCGCCGATGTGATGCTAATAATATCCCTCCTAGTGTGTCATTGATCAAGAAAAACACCATATTCCCAAATTGCTAAATTTACAATACCTTTACTTTACTTACTGACCTCATCAGAATATCAAATAAAGGTAGCATAACAGAGAGACCATTAAGGGCAAAGTGTTAGGAACTTCATTATATGAGCCTAAAGATTTGTTTAGTGTCTTAATTAGTATTCTTATCCTATTAATTTCTTTGTTATTCTCATCAAATGACATTACTCTGAATGTTGCTCTTGTAACATTACTTGTACCTTCATAACTATTGTTGTGTTTTTCACTTTGTTATACTTGCTTTGTTGTTTCCATTTTATGCTTGTTTCTATTGCTATTACTAATAATAATTATTCCGTCTGACATTCTTGCTATAGTAACCACATCGTTATTTTATGTCACATTATTTTCAACATGTATCGTGTCTCCTTTTATCTCATGTGGTCCACACTGATAAAATGAGACTCAAAAAGCGATGTGATAAAGAAGAGTGTTGCACTCCTGGCATTCTCAGCAGATCAGATCACTTGGGAAGAGGCCAGACTAATATCTCAGCCTGGTTCTTCAGGTCTATGGGTTGAGTTAGGGTTAACCACCTAAACCTGTACAAAATAACTACCATCTGCCTGATGATAGAGCAAAATACTTTCTAAAGAAAACAGCAGCCTGTGATATAATTGACGAACTGCACCCCAGAAAAGTATGGATTCAGATACATACTGATGGATCAGCAACCAAAGCAGTGAAGAATAAAGGTGCAGGAATCTATGCTGTCTCCCTAGATTAAGAAAATGAAACAACTAGTTAACCCACTGGAAAATTCTGTTCAAACTACTCTGCCGAAGTACAAGTGCTAAGCATTGATGCAAAACTAATATGAAACACAACAAGCCAAAGTCAGCATGTTGTATTCCTTTCAGATGCAATATCATTTCTGCAAGCCATCATAAATGACAGGCTGGCAGAGCTTGCAAAAGCCTTGGGTGAACTGGAAACCAAAAAAAGAGTTATGCTACTGTAGATACTATCACACTATGTCATATCAGGAAATGAAAGAGAGCAGACAAGGTCACTAAAGAGGAAGCAACATGTGAACAAAAAGTACAAGCAATCACCTTCCATGAAAAGAAAACCTATAGCAAAGCCATTAGAGACAACTATCACTACCTCAATCAAACAGGTGATCCTGTTCCATGTGAGAACAGGACATAACAAATTGATTAGTCATTTAAATAGCTTTGTATGGAGGTTTATCTCCGTGGGCCAGTGTTCAGAACACAGTTTCGCTCTGCTGTCTATGATGCTTGTCCATATTTACACAGGCGTGAAAGGGCTCATTTTAGTCTTTAACCTTTAGCAAGCAACATTTTTTTGCGAAAATGTTCGCACCTTTATATTTCGCAATAGTAGTTGAATTTCGAAGCTTGTAAGTTTTCTGTTTGTTGGTCAATAAATATGATTTTCTTGTGTATAAAGACACAATTGAATAAAGAACTTGTTGGTGTTATTGTTTTTGTTTGTGTGTTTGTTAGTTTCTGAGATACAAAAAGATGAAGGTGAAAATTTATTGAAAACCCCCAACAAATTTTGGCTCGACCGCTAGGCCTAGTCGCGCCTATAGAAATTCATGGAAACCACAACGTATCGATACTGTGTTTATAATATCGACATAACTGTTAGTTTCCAATTCAAATGTAGTTATTACATCTAAACAAACAAAATAAACATATCTACTCGATAAAAATCTTTCCCAACAACCTACTTCACCTTTCGCAAAAAGTCGGCCTGCTCCAATCGGCGTAATAAGCAAATAGTTCATTTAAAATCCTTTTGTAATCTAACATACAATACTTTAAACGGCAAAAAAAACCCTGTGTAGATGGACGTGACCTATTCAGCATTAATAAATGGTTGTGGGTAGGGTCTCCGTTCTAATTTCTAGGTCAAGTGTGTCAATTTTCAGCTAACAGTAGCGTGCTAAAGGTTAAGAGCCACTCCATCAAAGCAACCTTTATCCAGAGAATTGGATTTCACATGTAGACATAATTCTTAAAAACACATGGCGAACAAGAGGAAAATGATGATCTGTAAAGAAAAATTGTTACAGAAACGTAAGCAGAAACTTAAATATCATAATATAATAGTGGCCCGACTCTTGAAAAGCCCTAACAATTATGGCCCATAATGCAACATGGTGACAGCCAGCTAACTTTGTTTGGTTGACTTTTGTTTGATTCTGTCCTATAGGATAATACATCCCTATTACAACTTACCCATAGTTTACTTTCCACCATCTTGCTGAATGATATGTGATGAGGGTCACAATGACTGATAAATTCACAGCCAATGATCTCTTCTGCTATTCGGACCCATAGTTCATCCCTGTCTTCCATAACATTATATGTGAAATGTCTAATGTGGTCTTTGCATGCTTGCACAAGCTGGTTGGTTACCTACATTATAAAAACAATAAGGATAAATAGAAAATATTAATTAAAATATAATATTAATATTAGAGAACTGAGATGAGTAGTCCAGCCAGGCACAACATACTCACCAGGAGGCGCATTAGGGAAAGGCACAACATACTCACCAGGAGGCGCATTAGGGAAAGGCACAACATACTCACCAGGAGGCGCATTAGGGAAAGGCACAATATACTGACCAAGACCACTATTTCTATTATTAATATTAATAATAAAAGGATTAAATGTCATAAAAGATGACTTTTAAGATGTGTGCATGAGACTGGCAACCACATCATATAGAATAAATAGCTACATGATTCATCATTAAAAGAACATACATTTATTTAGTAGACTTCCTGCAAGGCAGACAACTGCAACAGTGGTAAAATTATCTTATACCTCATGAATCAAATGATTACAATTTTGGACTACTACCAATCCTTGTTTTGGAAGGTTCAGGAAGGATGGCAATAACATGAGTAGATAGCGTATATTAAGACCTCAAACCATGACAGACTTTGTGTGGAACAATTGCTCTAGTCATACAGGGGTTGTTGGCAAGGAAATTTGAGCTAAAATGGTAGCCTCTATAGCACTCACAGTAGGGACATTAGACATGAGAGATGAGATGTAATGCAACCATTCAATGATTGCATGTTCGATTATTTTTTTACAATTTTATCATTCGCCTTGCTCCATAACGTGTTTTCATACCTTATGACCCAGTGCATCTGACTTCAGCACACATTTTGTTAGTTGGTTAAGTACCAATAGGTTGAGAAGGGAGTAGGGCTTGAGAAGATAAATCATGAGTGTGTATAACTAGCGAGTTACAGAAACCATCAGTTTATATACTTGTACTGGTTTTTCTGAGCAAAATAACTCCCTTATGTATCTGCCTCAAGTGCAGTGATGTTAATTCAACATAATATTCCATTGAAAAACACACTTTTAGCATAGTTCTCTTATAAGTCTTATTGTGTAAATATAGATAAGTTTCTCTAGGCTTCATTTTATTGGGATGTTTCACAAAACATAAAAAGTGCAAAACTTGCCTGCAGTGTAAAATGGACGCTGCATCATATGAACATCACAATTAAATAATTTGACATTCTTAATATCATTAGTAAACATTCACTAAAAACAATAACAGACCAGACCTTTGTCAGCAAGAGGCCAAGAAATCCAGTGCGAGCATAAAAACGTGATATGGAGACCATTTGCTTGATCGTATTCACAAGACCAGGGATCACATTGTTCATGATAAATGTAGGATTTGAATCCTGATACATTTGGTCAAAGTGTCGTTTCAGTGACTCCATGTATCTCACTTTATCTTTTGTATCATTCAAGCCATCTGTGATGCTGTTGAAATGCAAAGTTTAACAGATAATGAGATTACAGCATTTCATTACAAATAGAGTAAATATAATAGTAAATATATCAATTTTAATACAGCTGACTCCATTTAAAATACTTTTGTTTTTTGCTACCTTTCATTTCTATAATGTTTTATTATAAAACTTTCTTTAATTTTTGTTCTTCAAGTTATCACTTGGAATAGCATATTAAACAACAAATGCTGCAAGATTAGATAATTCTCGCTGAAAGGTATAATACTTTTTAAGACAAAACTCATATCAAATCAAATGTTGATCAAAGTAAATATATTTAATGGCTCAGTGACTGAAAAACATACATTTATCTTAAATATAAATTAAACCACTTTACTCACTGGCTAGTGGCTGATTAACGAAGAGGCAGAGCACTCTCTTTTCACGGTAAGGGTACAGGGCTCAATTCCTGCTTCTGACATTTCCAGTCAACCCAGCTGTAAATAGGTAAATGACTGATAGCTAGGGAAGAAAAAAGGCAGTGAGGAAGGGAACTGGCCACCCAACCGCATAGAGCTGTGGCTTACTACAATGAAATCTCTAACACTTCATCCCTGATGGCAATGTCTGATTTGGGATAAAGATGCTGAGCAGTGCATGAGCTGCAGTGGTCAGCGACCCACAGCTGACTGCTAGCTTCAGGGCCAGCGAAACAGAGTTACAAAGACCCTTCTACACCTCCATGCGGTGATCCTGGATAACAGGCTGCAACAGAGCAGGCTGGCTAAGAAGAAGGGATCAAAGAGGGAAGGCTAACCTGGCACTCAAAAAATGCTGCAGAAGACGGATGTGTCAGACCAAAAGATGCAAATATGGCAGTTTAGCTGTAAACTAGCAACCGTTCTTCAGACTACATCCTGCTACTTGCAAAGCCCTGTTCAGGGATTGGTAGCGGGAAATTGAAAATGGAAGAAGAAGAAGAAGTATCTGCAATGGGACTACCTTTGCTCATTGGCAAAAGCCATTGATATATTAAAAAACCTAAACTAAGCTATGTTTTTCTCTGACACAACCTATATGTTTATGAAAAAGATAACTAAACCATACTACTCTGTAGCACAACATACGACTCAAGCAAACCATACTTCACTGGCATCCACCTAATGTGGCATATCGTGAAACAAGAAGGCAGATAAGCTTACAAACATGGGTGAAGATTGTGAACAAGAAGACACATATACTGAGACAAAGAGAGCTATCCAGGCTGCCAGAAAAGAACATAAATAACCAAATGATGACTATCACTCCATTGACACGAGGAGGCAGATAGACTGGCAAAAGAAGGTGCAAGACTACCACAAACAGATACCAGTATGACGTACGAAGAGTCAAAACGGCTTATCAAAGCCAGATACATGACCAAATGGGAAACCGAACATACTGGTTACACCAAAAACGATGCCTATTACCAGTTGAACCGAAGAGAGCAGGTAGTAGTCTTCAGACTTCGCACTGGCCACAACAGACTGAGGTACCACCTATTCAACAAATTGAATATAGGGTGTACCGACGAATGCCCGTGCGGTACTGGTAAAATGACTACTGAACATCTGCTGCAGAACTGCCCGACATACGAGGATCAGAGAGAGCAGATGTGGCCATTACCAGTGGAACTGCAAGACAAGCTCTATGGCAGTGGCGAGAGTCTCAGGATGACCGCCGCTTTTCTCGAAAAAATAATGGTTACTGTCTGACTGTGTACGCAGAAGAAGAAGACTCCATTGACAGGTAAGGACAGATCACCATTCCTTGCCTCAGGACAGGGAAAAACAGACTCAACAGATGCATTTATCACCACTGTAAATATGTGGACTAAACGAACAAACTACTGACCGTGTATTACAGGACTGATCCTGGTATGACCAGTTAAAGAAGATACTACGCTGACCAAATGATTCAACACTAAACTCAAAATTATACAGAACTAAAGAGGCGCTAGAACAATGATCGAGTTCATTATTGTATCATTTGATGCTATCACAAGAAAGAGATAAACATCTCAAATTACTAAACTAAACTGGTACTTCTTCTTCTTCTTCTGCGTACGCAGTCAGACAGTAACCATTATTTTTTCGAAAAAAGCGGCGGTCATCCTGAGGCTGTCGCCACTGCCATAGAGCTTGTCTTGCAGTTCCACTGGTGATAGCCACATCTGCTCTCTCTGATGCTCGTATGTCGGGCAGTTCTGCAGCAGATGTTCGGCGGTCATTTTACCAGTACCGCACGGGCATTCGTCTGTACACCCTATCTTCAATTTGTTGAATAGGTGGTACCTCAGTCTATTGTGGCCAGTGCGAAGTCTGAAGACAACGACCTGCTCTCTTCGGTTCAACTGGTAATAGGCATCGTTTTTGGTGTAACCAGTATGTTCGGTTTCCCATTTGGTCATACATATATATATATCAACAGTTAAAATTAACCATATTACTTAACTTAACTTAACGTCTATATACTGGTTTAGAAGACTCTGCAGAGTCTGTATACAACCAGTTCCATTTACATCACCTTGCTCTAGAAGCTGTATGCATCCAATCTATTCGTAAATGCATTAACCGTCCCAGCCTCCACCACCTCCCTTGGCAATGCATTCCAAGCATTCACAACTCTCTGGCTAAAATGAATACTTCCTAATATCTAATCTGGACCTCTCCTTAGCCAACTTGTAGCTGTGCACTCTTGTTCTTGTTGGTGGTTGTATTTTTAAAAACTTGTTATAGTCTAATTTATCCATTCCTCTGATCATCTTATACACCTGTATTAAGTCACCATGAATTCTTCTCTCTTCTAGACACTGTAAGCCGATTTAAAAAAATCTTTCCTCATAACTGTAATTCTGGAATCCCACTATCAGCTATGTCGCTCTTTTTTGTATTCTTTCCAGCATGTTTATATCCCCTTTCTGATATTAAATTCACACCTGTACACAGTACTCCAATCTAGGTCTAACTAATGCTTTATACAGTTTGACTATCACTTCCTTGCTCCTATGTTTAATATTTCTTTTTATCATCTCAAACATTGCATTTGCCTTTTTTACTGCTACCTGAACTTGCTCCCTCACCTTACATGTATGATCTATTATAACCCCTAAGTCCCTTTCTTTATCTATCTTTCTAATATTGTTCTCTCCCATTCTGTAATTATGTTCCATATTGGATCTACCCATGTGCATGACTGTACATTTATCTACATTAAACTCCATTTGCCAGATTACAGACCATTCTCGAATTTTATCTAAATCCGACCTCAATATATCCACTTCTGCTTTAGATGAGACACTACTCTGCATAGTTTTGTGTCATCAGCAAATTTTGCAATAATGGATCCCATACCGATGTCCAAATCATTTATATATATCAAGAATAAAATTGGTCCCAAAACCGAGCTCTGTGGCACTCCACTTTTCACTTCACACCACTCAGAATACTCCTTATTTATACCCACCCTTTGCCTTCTTCCCGTTAACCAATTTTCAATCTATTTGGCAACTTCCCCACCTATTCCATGTGATTTTAACTTTTGAAATAATCTTTGATGAGGTACTCTATCAAAGGCCTTTGCAAAATCCAGATAAATAATGTCCACTGGCTCCTCTTTATCTAACATTTTGGTAACCTCCTCCATGAATTCTAATAGATTTGTTAAGCACGATCTCCCTCTGGTAAACCCATGTTGACTATTTCTAATTATATTAAATTTGTCTAAATGCATTACAATGTTTTCTTTGATTATTGACTCTAACAATTTACAGACTATGCTTGTTAAGCTCACATGTCTATAGTTTGTTGGATCTGCTTTTTTGTCCTTTTTGAAAAAGGGGATCACTCCCGCATCTTTCCAATCCCGTGGAACAATCCCTTGTGCAAGTGATTGAGAACATAATATAGCCAATGGTTTTGCTAATTGGTCTCTAATTTCAAACAGCAATTTTGGATGATTTTGCTGGTATAACAAATAGATATCAAAAGTTCGAGGTAAGGTGTCCGCCTAGAGTGCAGGAGGCCGCAGGTTTGAATCACGGTGGAGACCATGTTTTTTTCATGTAGATTTTCTGGTAAAAATTCCCCTGATTTTTGGCTTATGAGATCAGACACCCGAGTTCAGTGTCGAGCATGTTAAAAATACCTTTGCAGTTAGAAATTGTAAAGAGTAGGCTGCCTGCACAAAATTAAAAATCTACCCAAGTTATTTGTACCTTTCCCCATGTGGTTTGTTAAGAGCAGCTATAGATGGTGCCTAACTATCTGCAGGTCTACTTATCTTTAATGTTCGAGTCTATTAAGATGGACTTGAACATTGGTAAAAAACCACCTTCTTGTTAAAAAATCTACCCAAATTATTTGTATCTTCCGCCAGGCCTAGTAAGACGCAGAAAGTTGTAAAATATCTACTACATATAGCCAAAGCATTTGGCTACCTGCCAAAAGACATTAACATGCCTATTTGAATACCAGGATTCCAAGTAAACCATATTACTCTCTAGCACAACAAACATATTAAACGGATAAGCTCAAGAGTTTCAATCTCGAATCACAAGTGGTCACCAGCAGATGACTGAGTTACATACTTTCATATCTGATAGCCTAAAGCAATAAGAAATTCATACTTTTAGAAAAGAACAAAATAACTATAAATATAGCTGAAAATTAAGGAGCTTAAACTTTGATGGATAGCATATACACTTCTAAAACAACAGCCTAATACCAGACATGACATAGATCTGGACACACAGGGGAATAGATGAATGTGGAGGTCAAAGATGACTGACAAAGAACATCAGAAAAAGAAACCAGGAGACCAGATCTGATGAGAAAAACTCAATAACTTAACATAGGATGGTATAATTCTATTGCAGCAAATTGGACAAGTGGTAACAAGCTAAATTAAATGATGTTAGTTACTGACTAATATATATGCTGAATCTATAATGAGGAACGTCAAAAATTATGGAATGTATGACAAGTTTGAGCCATTAACAATCAGTGAGAACGAAATATCAGAGCTCAGATATGCAGATGACACAGTTGTTCTCTCAAAGAGCACTGCAGGACTGGAACGGATGATCCTGTCGGTAAAACAACACAGCAAAGACCAAAATCTATACCCGAATATAAGTAAAACCAACATAATGAGCACAGACAAGACAAAGACCAAACCTAAAGTTATAATAAATCAACAGGAAATTCAGAAAGTCACAAGTTGTTGAGTACCTAGGCTCGATTATAAGCAACAATGGAGATTGTCTGATGGAATTCAGGCGAAGAATGACCATGGCAATGCAGAGGAATAAAATGAAACTTATGGCAGAACTCTAATAAAATGACGAACATAAAAATCCTGTGAACTTGCATCTACCCGGTGGCAACGTACGGATGTCAAACATGGACCACCACACAAACACTTAAGAAAACAATTGAATCTTTTGAACTGAAATGCTAGTGTTCAAAATACCATTGATAGCAAAAAGGACAAATGTGAATATCCTACAAGAAATGGATATTGAGGAAAATTAGTTAGTAAACAATCTCTTGTCCAGAAAGCTAAAATATTTTGGCCCCATCAAACATCATAATGGCCTGGAGAGAACGGGACTGGAGGGTATAGTGCCTGGAAAGCGGGGCAGAGACAGACCGAGGAGAAGATAGACACAAGACATCACGGAGGTCCTGAAGATAACAACGACAGAGGCGGGAGTTCTGGCTAGAGATCGAGAGTCTTACAGATCAGCTTTTGTAAGAGCAACATTCTGCAAAAGACATGCTACATGATGATGAGTTACTAGTACAACATATATGCATTGGTGCCCATGTGAAAAACCTTGAAATACCTGGCATCAGTAATTTTCCATCTCTTGAGCTGCTTGGACTTGGCAGTGATCAGTACTGCCAATACTGCTTTACATTCTTTGCCCTTCAGTTGTTCAGTAATACTTGTTAACAGTCGCTGCCTACGTCTCCATTTCTCCAATTCTGACAGAGGTCCTGCATTTGGGTCTAGCAGCCTAAATAAATTTTGCGGTGTGTTGACAAATAAAGATGCATATGCATATACAGTTTGTGACTAAACTCAGTTATTATTTGAGAAGAACATACATCAACTCAGATATTGATCGTCATTCAAATTTTAGCTTTGGCTTGGCTTGGCTTCGTTCGTACTCAATCTCCCGCTACCAAACCATAAAAGGGCTTAAGTAGTAGAATGTAGTCCAGAGAACGGAATGCATTGTGTCGTAGTTTACAGCTTGACTGCGATATTTGCACCTTTAAGTCCAACATATCTGACTTCAGCAAGCATTTTTTGAGTACTGGGTTAGCATTCCCTCTTGGATCCCTTCTCCTTAGCCAGTCTACTCTATTGGAGCCTGTTATCCAGGATCACTGCATGGAGGTGTAGAAGGGTCTTGGCAGCTCTTGTTCACTGGCCCTGACGCTAGCTGTCAGCTATGGGTCGCTGATTGCTGCAGCTCATGTGCTCTAAATTTTAGCTTTGATGGGAAGTATAAACTTCACCTACAGCATGCCCCTTTACACAAAGCCTCAATCTAAGCAGTTGTAGTGACTGATTATAACAGCACTCAATGCACACTCCTCTTTAGTCCCCCTTTACGACATGCTTGGATGGGTACAGTAATCCCCTTTTTTTTCACATGGAGTACCCCTCAGATGAAGCAAATTGCATAGTTTATTGAGAAAATTCATTTACTAGTTGAACAATTATAATTATCACCATGTATCAAGGCATTGACTATCAAATTTCTCCACAACCATCTGTCCTTTGGACATTTTAGCACTTCAGATCAGATGTTATTTACTTCTCCATCTAACTTCTCATGTTAGCCAACATGCTTATCTTCAGCCTCTTCTGATGTGAGAATCTCCAATCCAAGGAGAGATAAATCTGGAGAAATTTTGTGAAATAGTCTTCTCAAATCTGAAACAATATCCAAGGTCAGATATACCTGAACACGTTTTATGACAGAAGTTTAAGAAGATATGAAAACATTTCAGTGGAGATACATCTGGAGCATATCTTATCTGTGATTTGTCATTAAAGATATGAAAAGATTCAAATGTAAGATGTACTTTCAGAGCTTACTTGTGATACATAAATTAAATTCATTGAAAAATCCAAGGCAGTCAGAAGATAATGATTGATTCATTGATGTACATAAAGTGCTTAAATTAAATAAGTGTCATGTTGTAAACATTGTTTTTAAAAATTGTGTATCACAAGGAAGGACATTTATATCAGAGCAATCAGGGTAACGAGGGCAGTAACATCAGGGTCAAACGAAACATTGGTAAGGCCCCATCTCACATCCTCGTTTGTGATCCTGGAAACAGACTATGGCCCAGTATCTAGCCAATGAGGTGAGGATTGACACTTTAGTTTACATAGTCGTGAGATTACTGAAGAGCCTTGCATTGCACTACATCCAGGAGGACCCTGGTACACTTTCTCAAGTATGTCTCAGAATGTGAGAAGAACCATTATAATCTGCTATCAAAGTAACATCGCCAAGTGTTAATTCAACTCAACATGAGTAGCTTCAAAAAACATTGATTGCTCATTTAGATTCTGAGGTGCAAAGAATATACCCATCTCAACCTTCCAAAGATGTGATAAAAGTTTACTAAAGAGAGTTTTGTAGGGAACTCGTAGCATGATTAAGTAATACAAATAACTGCAGAAACTACCATTGCAAGTGCACACAAAATGCTTTGATGTTCAATAAGGGAACAATTGCATCGGTTATTCTGTGTTTTGTATGAAGCAAAATGGTGACATTAAAATAAAATATATTTTCTTGCAAAAATAGCCCAATGTGTAACGCTACACCTGAAAAATGTACAGGACAAATATATTTATTACCTGTCATCTGATGTATCATTCAGAATGGTCTCAATGGTGGTCATCCATTGACTAATGAGCTCCTCATACTGAGTTATGAGTTGTGTATCAAGGGCTGCAACATGTTGAACTTTATTAAAGTCATTCTCTATCACATTTTCTGGCAGCTGCAGCACCTGTTGAGTCAGTATAATGATATATTCACAAATAAATAACAATGAATTGGTACTAACATAAATGTTATATCAGAAATGAGTTACCACCAAGGTGCATTGTATACGAAACCATTAGAAATGAGTTATCATTACAGTGCATGTTAGATACATATATTAGAAATGAGCTCTTATTGTATGAATGTATCATCATCATCAGGTTAGTCAGTCTGGAGACTGGTGTTGAAGTCTTCTGATCATTGCATGCCACTGTCCCTAGCGGATCTTTTCAGCTCAGTATAAGTCTGCGCCCCCCCACCTTGCATTCCTGTATGATGTAATTGTTTCTTGGATGTCTTCTTCTTTTTTCCCCGTGAATTTTGCCTTCGAGTGTTTTCAATAGTATGCCTCCATGTCTAATGTTATAACCAAGCCAAGACAATCTACCTGTTTGTATACTTTCCATTAGTTAACTATGTGACCCTGTCACTGATTCCGTCCGGTTCCACATGTCATAAATGACGAAGAGGATAACACACTAACAGAAACCAAAGACATACTGAATAGATGGAGAGAGTACTGCAGAACCATGTATGGAGACAGCACAAAGCGCTCAGTTACAATCCTACCAAAGGATGAGAAAGAACCTGAACCAACATTGGAAGAAGTACGCTCTGCAATTAAAAGCCTGAAAAAGGGAAAGTCCCCAGGATGCGATGATATCCCAGCAGAGCTAATACAAGCAGGAGGAGAGGCATGTGCTCGAGTCTACCACAAGCTGTGTAAACAGATATGGCACAGTGCAGAGTGGCCAGAAGCATGGAAGAAATCAATTTATATTCCCCTCCCCAAAAAAGGCAACCTGAAGCTGTGCACGAACTACCGAACTATCGCACTGATCAGCCATGCTAGCAAGATACTCCTGCGAATCCTATTAAGAAGGATAGAGAAAAGGTTTGAATCTGAAATTCACGTAGTCCAGGCAGGTTTTAGGAAAGACAGAGGGACCCAGGACCACATATTCAATTTAAGGAATATCTATGAAAAATGTAGAGAGTTTAATGTAGACCTGTACACATGTTTCATTTATTACACTAAGGCCTTTGACACGGTAAAACATCAAAATCTGTAGAGAATCATGAAGGAAATGGGGTTTCCTTTGCATATAGTCCATCTCATTGAAACATTATACAAAGATCAACAAGCCGCTGTCCGAGTATCTGGGCAAACATCAGATTGGTTTGCAGTACAAAAGGGAGTCCGACAGGGATGTATACTCTCACCTTATCTGTACAACATATATGCGGAATGTATAATGAGAAATGTGCGAGAAGATGAGAACATTGAAAGTTTCGACCCATTTACGATTGGGGGGTACGAGATTCCAGAGTTACGATATGCAGATGACACAGTGATACTATCAAGAAGTGCGAAAGGGCTAGAGCAGCTACTTTCAGCCGTTAATGGACATAGTAAAGATCAAAATCTGTTCATAAACATAAACAAAACAAAGATAATGACCACCGATAAAACACAATGTCAGCATACATTTACAGTGGGTGGTGAGGAAATAGATCAGGTTACACATTTTGAATATCTGAGCTCCAGAATCGACAAAAATGGTGACTGCTCGAAAGAAATCAGAAGAAGACTAGCTATGGCAATGCAGAGACTGAACAGCCTGAAGAAATTATGGCAGGGCACCAACAAAACGATAAAAGTAAAAGTCTTGAGAGCCTGTGTTTTTCCTGTGGCAGCTTATGGCTGTGAAGCATGGACGATTACCAAAACTTCTAGACAAAGAATCGAATCCTTCGAGTCAAAATGTTACAGAAAGATCCTCAGAATACCCTGGACAGAGAAAAGAACAAATGTAGACATTCGGCAAGAGTTGAGCATAGAGGAGAACTGGTTTATCAATTCCATTTTGGCTAGAAAATGCAAATACTTTGGTCACATCAAGAGACACAACAGTCTTGAGAGGACGGTGATGGAAGGTATGGTGCCAGGCAAAAGAGGAAGGGGTAGACCAAGAAGACGATGGCACCAAGATATCCAGGAGTGCCTGAGTATGACAGTGGCGGAAGCTGGAGTTTTGGCAAGGGAACGAGTTTCTTTCAGACAGACTGTGATGGGAGCGACGTTCTACAAAGGACATGCTACATGATGATGTGACCCTGTACCTTTAAGTACTTGTTCATTTGACCTTTTGTATTTACATTTATTTGTACACATTTTACAGTACAAGGTGTCATAATTTCTTGTTTGGACTACTCTGTCATAGCTGGCATACCATGATTCACAAATTCCTGACCACACTCTAGAAAATGGCTGTTGCCTTAAATCGCATTGTATCTGCTGCTGCCAAGTCCATCCTCATTACTGCTGTTGTGATTT
Source organism: Ariolimax columbianus (assembly GCA_036924085.1). Classification (NCBI taxonomy): domain Eukaryota; kingdom Metazoa; phylum Mollusca; class Gastropoda; order Stylommatophora; family Arionidae; genus Ariolimax; species Ariolimax columbianus. Next base: position 75,967,449 of record JAVGWX010000011.1, on the reverse strand, counting down.
GTTAGTTGTTTTCATTTGTTCTTTGTTTCAGACAAAGGTGTTGTGGCCGTAATGTGGGTTTAATTTTGTTTCTATTTCAGTGCGGTAACTGAGCCATACTTAAAAATAATACCATTGAGCTTCAGTTTGTTTTGTACATACTCTTATTGATATGCATAATGTATGCACTATTAATATAATATCACATGAGCTGGAGTAATTGTTAAAGGCATTATGGTATGTATGTTAGTTTTACAGGTGAACAAGAATATTCAAACTACGTTTAAGTAAAATACTATAATCAAGACACATACACAAAACATCACAACAACAATTTTATAAAAATAAAATTGTAGTGCAATATTACAAGAAGACAGAATATTATGTTATTACTATAATCAAGACACATACACAAAACATCACAACAATTTTATAAAAATAAAATTGTAGTGCAATATTACACGAAGACAGAATATTATTATTTCTAAGGCTGATCATCAAATTGAAATAGTGTTAGAGAAAATATTATTTTTCTTGATCTCACATACCGCTTTGCTAACTGAATTTTATTATATGTTATTCTGAATTATTGCTTATCATACAGTGACACTTAATTTAGAGTAAATCATTTATGTTCCTAGATCTGTGTGACCTCTGGTGATATTTCTTCTTCTTCTTCTTCGTTCGTTCTCTAACTCCTGTTACCAAGCCCTAAAAAGGCTTTGCAAGTGGCAGGATGTTGTCCGGAGAACGAAATGCGCTGTGTCGTAGTTTACAGCTTGACTGCGATATTTGCACATTTCAGTCCAACACATCCAACTTCAGCAGGCATTTTTAGGTACTGGCTTAGTGTTCCCTTTTTAATTGCTTCTACTTAGCCAGTCTGTGCTGTTGCAGCATGTTATCCAGGATCACCGGGTGGAGGTGTAGAAGAGTCTTGGAAGCTCTGGTTCAATGAGAGGGAGAAGATGCGTTGAAGAAATATGGCATCGCACAATCAATATTATCATTGTCTTCTATTTGAAAGTAATGCACAATGGATACCACCATTGTGAAAATGTGATTCACCTTTGGCACTGAATTTACACAGTTGTGCAATATAAAAGTGATGCTTGAAATTTAGCAGTTGATAAGTAATAATACTCTGCATGTTGATGCTGTTGCATAGTGAATAATCGGGATAGGGTTTCTCAGATAGAGTGAGAGAAAAGCTTGTGGTTGAGCAGAGTGGTGCATACATGACAAAATCTTTTACTATGAGAATTGAGATCAAGGCGGTGACTTCAGCTTCGAACTGGCTATCTGAGACCTCTTTAACAAGGGAATCATCATATTGGACTCCGAATACTTGCATTAGAGATACAGAAGGACTGGCTTTTGCCCAAGTGGATAGCAGATATAGAGGCATCAAGTCTTCAAGAGAAGTTCTGGTCATGCTGTGGCTCATGGCAATTAATGAGCTGATGTTCTTGCCTCAAGACGCCCCTAGTGTGGACTTTGAATTTGGATTGAGCTGATATTCTGAGGTCAGTCTACGATCAATTCTTGTACGTCGACACTGAAATCAATGAATTGGCAATCGACAGACTGCAGATCAAGACCAAAGATGCAACAGTGAATGAGCTGACGGCAGCTAGTGACTTAGCTGGCTGCTTTGAACAGGGTCAGCAAACAAGAGTTGACCAAGATCTTATTTTTTTCCCCCAAGTGGTGGTCCTTGAAACAGACTGCGCTAGTGTAGTCCGGCTAAGAGAATAGGGATCACAGTGGAAAAGCAAACCTGGTACTCAAAAACACCAGTTGAAACTGGATATGCCAGGTCAAATGGCGCAAATATCGCAGCCTCACTGTAAACTACGGGGGCCATGGTAGCGCAGTGTTTACTACACTGGCTTTTCAGTCAGGCGATCAGGGTTTAATCCCCAGTTGGTGCGGGTTTTTTTCTGATCACAAACCGGCCCCTGTGGTCGACCCAGCCACAGAAATTAGGTACCAGAAAAATCTGAGAAGTAAAGGCGGCTTGCAAGATGCTGACCACATCATCCACTATATGCCGTTGGTTACAACATAATGTGGGTCTGGCACTATATTTCCTAAGCGATGCATGGCGTGACGAGATATGTTTTTTTAAAATTCTGTATATACAACGTGCTTTTCAGGATGAACACTGCAGAAGAAGACTGATTGTTGGTTCAGCAGAGAGTGGTGTCTGAGAGGACAGAGCAGGAGTATATAAAACCAGTGGGTTAATGAGACCATCATATCCAGACTCTTCTGAACTGATTGTGTCACTGACATCGAGGTTCTCTCGAGGGCTAACATGCCCAGCATCCATGCACTGCTAGAAAAAGCACGACTAGGATGGGCCGGACACCTCGCCCGTATGTCAGACGAGCGGCTCCCAAAGAAGCTTCTCTACGGCGAGCTGAGAGAGGGATGGCGCGAGAGAGGGCGCCCAAAGAAACGTTTTAAAGACGGTTTGAAGGACTCACTCAAAAGCTGCCAGATAGACATCGACACCTGGGAATGTCTTGCGCAAAACAGATCTGACTGGAGAAGCGCAGTCAAATCGGGTGTAGCTGCCGGTGAAGACAACCGTGTTGTGAAAGCCCAGAGCAGACGCGAGACGAGGAAATCCCGAGCAGCGGGAACACCATGCCCTTCTACAAACCTCGTGTGCCCGATATGTAGCAGATGTTTTCGTGCTCGCATTGGCCTGTTCAGCCACATGCGCACCCACACCCAACAGGGAAATCTGTGACAAGGATGATGTCGGCGGTCCTCATCGACAACGATGCACAGCTATTATTATTAGTCATGTAAATTTTAATCTATTTTTCTTATCTATAAAAATAATAATGAGATTTTCTTATATTCAGTAGCCCCGTCTAATAGTTGTTTAATTTATCACTGCCACTCTCTTAAATGGGAAAAATTATAATAATGTTTTTGATATTCCAACATTAGAGCCATCACAAAAAAAAAGGAGCAGCAAAGATGGTGCCTAATAGGCCGCGGGTCTAATCTTGCTCGTGATTTAGTTAATATAGTTGCAAGCAGGCCACAGATTTGACTGGAATTCACACTAGTCGATGGACTACACTTGTGTTCACTGGAACGTATTGTGAATTTCTATTTGGATTAGTTAGTTCATTCATTTTGTGGTGTTTTTCCGTTCAATTAACCTAGCATGGTCATTGGCTGTTTGAAATATTATCTTGGTTACCCTGTGTTGTATTTCCAGGGTTTATTGCACACAACTGAACTTAATGAGATTGTCATCCTGTTTGCTGACAGTGTCCGTTTTGGTTTTGCTGGGAAATGTACACACATGCCAATAATGGACAAACACATCATCAGAGAGAGATTAGGCTCTGCCTAATTAGCAACATGCCCAGGACACATCCCTCATACAGTGAGTGATGCCCGTACAACTTCTTGGGGTTATGGTAAAGACAATTCAAAACAAGGAGCAGAAGAAGCTGGTTGTCTACAGACTCTGCAGAGTCTTCTAAACTAGTATAATGATGTTAAGTTAAGCTATCACTGGGGATCCAAGGGTTCATTATTATAAAGGAAAAAACACTAGGCACTAACTGGTTCACTATATCTTAATGTGTGTAAATTGGGACCTAACAGGGTTATGGAAGGGGCTGGCAAACTCATCATATAATGCAACGGGCCACAAAAACCGCCTTTACAAGGGTAAATAAATGTGTTGGTTGATGCAGGCTTACTCCTTTAAATGCGTTGAAAAGTTTAAACATTGATGTCACCTCCTTGGAGATATGTGCACAGAACCATTTCTCCTGGTGAACTAGCACCACACATAGTGCTTATATAGCAGAGCAAAACATCCTCACTGAGGCTGAGAGAAAGCAAGCCACTCAAAAGAACAGTATGCACGACGACCTCAATGCCGACTTCTCAAATGAGACCAACTGCAAAGAGTGCAACTGTAGTGGTGGTCCCATGCTTCTACTGTAGTGGAAAATTACATATCATGATGCGCCTATAACTTTGTCTAGCCACACATCTGCAGCTACTAAAAGAGGAAGGCAAGTTAATTAAAGATATATCACAACTGATATTCCTTAACGAGTAAAACACAGGTCTTACTGCTTGTCGAGAGTGTGGCATGGATGATGAAGTCTCATTTAACGCTGTAACAAATTTGTCCATGCTAAGCACCAGGTTTGTCTGCCCTTCTTCATTGCATTGACCCCAGTCCTTCTGAGCTCTTATGAGAGGTATGTAGATGTCCACCAATAGAGAGTTCAGAGCTTCGATAGTGTTATGTTTAAGTTCTCCACAAAAAATGTCTTTTTCAATTTTGTTGGGGTCTACATCCTTATCCGTTTTGTTCCTTAAAAAGTACAGCACTGTAATATTTTCCAAATCAACGTCCCTAAGTGACGCTAAGCTTTCAGAACAGCGTATTTCCCTGACAGCAGCATTAGCTGCATGTGGTTTAGCACAGTAGAAGAAAAGACGGCATGGTCCTCCTGCTTTGAAGAATATGTTAAGAATTGAAACTGTGCTATCCTTGTGCATGAAGTCTTCGAGCTGGGTGGCACCGTTTACGTTTCCTAGTAGTTTAAAACTCTCCTGGATTTTCCCAGCGATCCACCAATGTCTTTCATCCATGACCTTGACAATTTTCTAAACAAATATCAGTTGCCTAAATCACACATGCAGTTAATGTGCATATACTGCCAGGACATCTTTGAACCACATAATAATTCGAACGGTAGCCATGATAGTTGTTATTGGTAACGTGTAGCGATTGTGCCCTCGCGAAACCTCGCCAAGTCTCGCTTTGCTTCTTACAGTATTGAAGGAAGAAATAATCCACAGACTTTTGTACTTCTTGAGTGAAGAAGAGCAGAACTTTGTAGCAGTTAGTTTACACATGTCGACAGGTAGGGTAACACCCTACTAGACGTTCAACTTAACTAATAGCATGATGCCTTAATTTGTATTCTTCCATATCCTCGCTGAATTGAATTCTATTGAATTCTAATTTTGTTTTAAATCTGCATGTACAATTTTGTCAATTCCTAATCCTACGCATATCACTATCACTACTACTACTAGTACTACTAGTAGTAGTACTAGTACTAAAGTATCATTCATACTATCAGTATCACTATTTTACTTTAGTATTTACATTTTAAATCTGTCCCTGTCCGTTTGGATTTTTATTGTTATTTAACTATCTTATCGTCTAAGTCTAATCTACTTAGATCTAGTGTAACTTGAATTGTCCAAAGGTCTGCGCACATAGTATTACCACCCCCCCCCCCCCCTTTTCCCCCATTAAGATTGATGCCGTCACTCTGGAGGTCGTCAACAGCTTCACTTATTTGGAGTCTGCCATCAGCAACATTCTCTTGCTCGAGAAGTAGATAGACAGCAGGGCGAGTACTGTCATGGCCCGTCTAACGAAGAAAGTCTGTGAGAACACTGCACTGTCTCACGACACCAAGGTCCGGGTAATTCAGACCTGTGTTCCTGACACTTTCATGTTTGGAAACGAGACTTGGAGCACTAAGCAGAAACTGCGGCTCAACACCTTTCACATGACATGTCTACAGCATATATTGGGGGAAATAATGGCAGGAGAGAGTACCACAGAATGTGGTCCTACAGCGAGCAAACACTCACAGCATGTACTTGCTGTTGAGCCAGCGAGGTCTTTCATGGTTGGGGCATGATTATCAAATGGAAGATGAATGGCTGCTAAGGGATATCGTCTTTGGACAGTTGGCCATTGGAGTTTTAAGAATTGGCTGCTCAACCTTGCGATTCAAGACTATGCAACAGGGACACTAAGTCATGTGACATCCATGTAAGGGCTGTGAGTCAATTGCTTACGATCTAGCTGTTTATAGACAGTCAGTTGGAGGAGGCATAGTGGCTGCCGATGCTTGTAAAGGCATACTGGCTGTGGAAAAAAGAGAAAGACTGAAGAGAACAAAGAACACCACGGCAAACCAGTCTCCTCAGTATGGTTGTACAATCTGTGGCACGGACTGTCACTCATAGATCAACCTTTACAGTCAAAATACAAGAGTCAGAGCTGGACAAAACTCACAGTGTGCCATGCGCATGGTCTACAGAGACTAGGACGCCTATGATGATGGGCATCTTACATTCAGACACGCTAAATCACTAAATATCTGTTCTATTTGTACATTTTCTCTCACACATTATCATGTTCGGTGTCAATCCCTCTCCACGTCGCCTACGTTGACCTACGGGCTGCATTCGATTCTTTGGACAGACACGCCCTGTGGAAGGCCCTACAATGCGTGGGTATCCCAGGCATCCTGATGACCCTTATTGAGGAGCTTCACAGTCACACCAGCGCCAAAATTCGGCTTGGGCTTTCACAAAGGAGTTCTTTACATCATCCGGTGTCCGACATGGCTGCCTCCTCGCCCCTGCACTTTTCTGCTGTGTAATGACTGGATCCTCACACAGTCTTCTGCAGAACCCAGGGATCCATGTCAGTGACTCAAAAGTAACCGATATCATCTACACTGATTATGTCGTCCAACCGCGCTACGATTCTCAGGCCCTGGTAGGCCCTCTAGAGGCAATAGGTCGATCGGCTACCCACCTAGGTTTGCACATTTCCTGGACAAAGATGAAAATCCAAAACCTTAACAGGGGCCCCTCTGCGCTGAGCATCACCATGAACGACAACTCTGTTGCAGCCACAAGGACTTTGTATACCTCGGCAGCAGACAGTCCTCTGATGTACGCAGCAGCCTCATCACCCGTAGCATGGGCTTCATCCATGCACTCGCTCAGCAGAGTATGGTACCAGTGAAGGCTCTCCCTGGAGACCAGGCTTCGTATCTGCTCGTCCTGAATTGTCCCCATTATCCTGTACAGTTCCGAGTCCTGGACACTACTACAGCAGGACCGGCAGCGTTTTGAGGCCTTCCACCTGCGCAACCAGAGATGCATCCTCATGAACGTCTGGCATGACATGGTTTCCAACAGCAAAGTGGTTCAACGTACTCAGCTTGCAGGCGTTGTCTCAACGATTGATCGCCGTCGTCTCTCCCTCTTGGTCATGTTACTTCCCTTTCCAGGGAAGTCCCAGCCCACGAGATGCTTCGACAGACTGTGAGGGTGAGTTATGGGAAGAAGTTGTGGTCATCCTGTAGACGTCCTTGAGGCCGTCCTCGCAACACCTGGCTAAAACAGACTGCTACCTCCCCAACAGAACTGCAGGCAGCGTGCCATCAGACGTGGTCATGGACATGGTCATTCGATGCGGCGGGCCCTGGTTGCCTAAGCGTACTATTGTATTATGTCAATCTGGCAAGTATGCCGCATGCGAGGAAACCAACAACATTTTGAAAGTAGTAACAATATGCATCCTGAACCCGATCCTAGTTTGCTGTGCTGCTCGCAGGTGTACCAAAAGACCAAAACGTTGTTCTCCTATCAGTTGTCAGCAGTGGCGGAAGTACATTTTGTTAACCCTAAACTTGAAACTTGAACTGTAAAGGGGGCCTTTCAGTAGACCCAACATTTAAAACCAATGTGGACTACAGTCTAGGATTAGAGGCATAGAGGCTTACACTTCATTAGTTTGATACCACCCCTAGTTGTCAAGCATGTATACCACATGTTCAGCCCGGTGATATTTGCCAATAATGCGGCTTTATAATGGATCTGATCCCTTGTCAAGATCTTTATTACACAGAATTAAAGATGTGGGTTTTTGCTGTAGTGTCTCTCATCAGCTGAAGTATTGACTTTATACAAATGAAGCCGTATCAAGCTGCTTTTCTCCATCTAGAGTTTTCATGATCAATTTTGCAGGGGGGGGGGGGGCGGGGGCATTTTTGTCTTGGTCTAATTAGACATAAGAGCAAATATGCTGGATGGTTTAATCAATTTTCTGCTGTAGGCCAGCTATGCTGGCCTCATTTAAATTGTACAAGGATTATTAGACCTCATCATTGTATAACTAATGACAACAATGTCGTTGATAAATTATAAATCTTTTTCTTCGCCGTTCGTTCTCAAACTCTTGTTATCAAACCTTGAAAAAGGCTTTGCAAGTAGCAGGATATTGTCCGGAGAACAGAATGTGATGTGTCATAGTTTATGGCTTGACTGCGATAATTGCACCCTTTGGTCAAACACATCCAACTTCAGAATCAAGTTTCTTTATTGTCTGAAATTTATAGACAATTTTGTCTTCCACGTGTGATTGTACTTCTTTCTTTATATCTGTTTGTCCACTGCTAAAGATTTTAATGCAAATAAACACATCTTTATTAATGCTTGTCTTTCTTTATGAGGACTGAGAAACAGGTTGTTACTCTCTTACCTCTAATGTTCCAGCTTTAGCATATGACCCATTTATTTGCATTTATATATTATTATTATTGCAACGTCGTCACTATAAACACACATATAACCACTTATTTATAATTATTTTACATGAAAATTACATCTTCACCATTACAATCACACATACATTCACAAGCTGCAAATGGCCTGCTGAAATCTGATGTGTCGGACCGAAAGGTGCAAATATCGCAGTAAAGCTGTAAACCATTACACATTGCGTTCACTTCTCCGGGAGTTTGAGAACGAACGACAAAGAAGAAGAAGACAAGCTGCAAATAATATAACAAAAAATGTATTTGTATCCATTCATATTTTATGTTGCTGTTCTATTTCTTTTTCTACAGTTGTTACAGATGAACAAAGATGAATAGAGAGATACTTGACTTGTGTGGGAAGTTAGTACCACAGGCCTATGTTACACAAGGGGCTCAGGCTAGAACTGCACACGAGAATAAAATAAAACAATTAATACAGCATGTAAGATTATTATCTAATTGGTTTACTATTGTCTTAATGTAGTTTACAATTGATAGAGCACCTAATTTTGTTTTCTAATGGCTAGTGCTTAAGTGACACGGCTCACAAAGCGAAGGTGCTGGGTTCGCTCCCTATCACAGCACCGGCTGTTACCCTTGGAGAGCAAACCCTTTGAAAATGCAGGAGGAAACAGACCCTAACATAAAATGCATGCCAAAGTTGAATGCACTGTGCTGACAGATGCAAGATAAAAACAAAATGCAACGCACACCGCCTTGGGGAATAAAGAAATAAGGTGAATGAAAAAAATAATTGAAAAGCAAGTTTTCCTAGTGAAGCTGCATGAAGAAGAAATGTTTATTCATTTCTTGCCTTCTGAGATGACTGTTTAATACACAAAGAATGCATCCCATTCTATTCTGAGATGACTGTTTAATACACAAAGAATGCATCCCATTCTATTCTGAGATGACTGTTTAATACACAAAGAATGCATCCCATTCTATTCTGAGATGACTGTTTAATACACAAAGAATGCATCCCATTCTATTCTGAGATGACTGTTTAATACACAAAGAATGCATCCCATTCTATTCTGAGATGACTGTTTAATACACAAGGAATGCATCCCATTCTATTCTGAGATGACTGTTTAATACACAAAGAATGCATCCCATTCTATTCTGAGATGACTGTTTAATACACAAAGAATGCATCCCATTCTATTCTGAGATGACTGTTTAATACACAAAGAATGCATCCCATTCTATTCTGAGATGACTGTTTAATACACAAAGAATGCATCCCATTCTATTCTGAGATGACTGTTTAATACACAAAGAATGCATCCCATTCTATTCTGAGATGACTGTTTAATACACAAAGAATGCATCCCATTCTATTCTGAGATGACTGTTTAATACACAAAGAATGCATCCCATTCTATTCTGAGATGACTGTTTAATACACAAAGAATGCATCCCATTCTATTCTGAGATGACTGTTTAATACACAAGGAATGCATCCCATTCTATTCTGAGATGACTGTTTAATACACAAAGAATGCATCCCATTCTATTCTGAGATGACTGTTTAATACACAAAGAATGCATCCCATTCTATTCTGAGATGACTGTTTAATACACAAGGAATGCATCCAATTCTATTCTGAGATGACTGTTTAATACACAAGGAATGCATCCCATTCTATTCTGAGATGACTGTTTAATACACAAGGAATGCATCCAATTCTATTTTATTCCTTTTGTGTACTCACACACAACAAACATTTATTTTCATAGTTACATTATGTTGTGCAGCACATACAAAGTTAATTTGTCATACAATAAAGCAAATTCAGGAAAACAAGAGATAGTCTTCTTGTTTGCTACATTTAAGAAAATTACGTCTGCACATGAAATCCAGTTCTCTGGCTAAAGGTCGTTATGGTGGAGAGTTCTTCAAGGCTTCTAAACAGCTTTATGTGGCGGCTCAACTCTGTGTGCCAGTGCTCAGTATGCAATTGGCTAAGCATATAACAGTCTTCCAGGATATGTTAAAGCTGTCTGTGTTGCTTGCCCAGACATACACATGAGTGGTGGGGCCAATTTTATCCGGTGAAAGGGGGCCATTCAATTTGTCCTCATCTACACGTTGGTGGACCATGTTATACCCAGTAATTTTGCCAAAGACTGGGTTTTAACTCCAATAGTAGGTAAGATGGGACAGAAAATGAGGTCAAGACAAATTCAAAGTCCTCAAACAGAAGGGGAGCGGGACCTCATCCACCAAAGAACATGAACTGAAGCGGTACCAAGTCAGGAGGCGCACCAGCAATCATGGCACCATAAAATGCGCTAAGCCTTTTTAAAAATATGTTTACATTAGATGACGATGGCACCAAGATATCCAGGTATGACTGTGGTGAAGGATGGAGTTTTGGGAAGGGGAAGAGTTTCTTTCAGACACACTGTGATGGGATCGACGCTCTAGTTCTATAAAGGACATGCTACATGATGATTACATTCAATACAGTGTAGTGGAATAGCAATTTGTCTCATTAGCAACATTTTTGTAAAACCAACTTCATTATAACACCTAAAATTATCATCAGGTGAAATGCAGATGAGTAGTTTTCAGAAAATCTGTGACAGATGAGAATAGGACTGTCACACTGAAAAATGTGTCTTAAGATGTGACTAATAAGTCTCTCTAACTACTCTAAAGTAGAGCACTCTTCTATTCATGTCATTGCACACCCCAATATTCACACAGTTCAAACTTCTTCTTCGAGGATAGAATAACTTTACAGATTTGAAAAAATGCTTTAGTACCAGTACGCTGAATATATCAGAATAAAAGAATGAATAACTCATTTCCATGCGTTTCAGAAAATGGTGAAGATTATAAATATTTGATCTTGTTCTCTTTTTTTCCTAAGACAGGGTGCATCCTACTGTGTGTTGCATATATTGGTCCAGTACATCTGACTTCAGCGCATACATTTTTTTAATGGGTTTAGTTTACTTCCCATAGGGGCATGACCTTGCTTGTACTGCTTTATGAATTGAAATACAATTAATTTTACTGACATTATTACACCTCCACGCCCCCCACCCCCAATCGTGTAAAATGGGGAGGGGGAGGGTGGGCTTTATAAAAAGTATTGATAGTGTAAACCACTTGTGATCAGGAAAAACTTAAATCTATTTGAATACAAAGCTATGCATTGTAGTCAGCTGATATTTCTTTTAAGTTTTCTCCCCCACAATTGTTAACATTTGCAAAATCTTGAAACCTGTAACTGTGCCATATCATAAAATGAAACTGTTTATTGTTAGGCTGCAAACAAATATCATTAACTATTTGTTAAACATACAGAGAAAGCTTCCAGAGGAAGGATGGGATGACCAAACGATTGAGCTTTTGCTTCATGAGCTGGCCATCATGGACAGTAATAATTTTCCTGGGAACTGTGGTGTTGGAGAGAGGGAGTCTAGGATAGCGTCTTCCCTAGTTAGCACAAGGCATTACAGGTAGGCTTTAAGATTTACGAATCACAGAACAGATATAGAATAACAATAGAAAATTAGGAGGGAAAGGGGGGGGGGGGAGGGGGGTTGTATGTGTAGTGTAGGATATATCCATTTCATATTGAAACAGAAATGGAACAAGGCTGCATTAAGTCACTTTTGTTATTTGGCATTTAGATTGGGTTATAAAAAAACTATGCCCGTGACTGACATTTAGATGTAAAATGGACAGATAATAGAACTCTAGAAGATCTCGGTTTCAGACTTGGCACAACTGAGTTCAACTTTTGAGGAAACACAGAAAAACTTAGATCTTCAATGCCTCATACCATAACAGATAGGACTCCAAGTAAATGACTCAAAGATAAAAGTTGTGAATTTTACAAACAAAGCTGCTAATATCAAACTAAAAGGAGAACTGTTACAGAAGGTTGAACGTTTCACTTATTCGGAAAGTAAAATGACATTAGATGGAGATAGAAATTTCCACTTGTATTACTTTGGCCTCATGTGCCTTCAACCAACTGACAAACATTTGGAAATTGAAATCATTGAGCAAACACACAAAGATTAGGCTGTTTAGTTCCAATGTTATATGAGTGCTAACATATGGATGTGAATTTTAGAAAATGACAAAGGCACTAGAAAATAAAATAAATGCTTTTGAAAATAAATGTCTTAGAAAAGTTTTGAACATTGGAAAGAATTCAATACCAGCAAGCTAATAAGAAAAATCACCAACCAACCATATGTTTCTGCCATCATAAGAAAAAGTGTGGACATACATCAGGAATGTACTTAAATTGAAGAACAACATAGTTCCATTACAGGCAATTATATGGGCTCAAAGCTGGCAGGAGAAAGGGAGGTCTGCCAAAAAAAAAGAAAGACTCTTTGCATAACTATCATCAGAGAGGGCTTAAACTATGGGTCTAGACAACATACAAGAGCTTAGATAAGTGGCATCATACAGCTCAAACTGGAGAGCACTTGTTTTTGCATTATGCGCTGTGTTTGGTGACAAAAAAACAGATAGATCGGATAAATCCAGAAACTCTGCTTTTCTGATGTGCACTGGTTTTGTTATTTTAATTCATTTGTAACATTTATTAATTTATTTGATGCATGATGTAACATGTTGACCAGAAGCTGCTCTGCTTACATGTTTACCTTGTATTGAAGATTGGGGCATGGTATTGGACGCTCAGGAGATATTACAGCAGTTCAACCCAAAGCTGCAGGTTCAAGTATTCTTATGAAGGTTACCAATAGCCTGGTTCTTGATGTCATAAAACTTGCAGGTGATTTCTAGTGTTTGTCTTCTCATTAGAGTAATATTTTATTACCATTAATTTGCTTTATTGAGTTATTTTGGGGAATTCATAAACTATTTGAGGCCTTTTTGCCTTTTTTTGTTGTAATTATCTTTGCATATGTCTTTTATTTGACAGTGTTTTACAAAATAAAGGCAGCATATAATTCTTTGGTTTGCAATTTGGTGAAAATCCTACCAATACTTACATTGTTTGACAGCAGTGTATACAAGAATAGTGTCATAGACACATTAAGAATACGGAGAACAACATATATTTTCATTTATTTAAGCCACCATATATGGACATTAAAGAGATAAAAAGTCTTGTACAGTAGTAACCATTGACTCATATTTTAAGTTATTGATACAATTTGGCCTGAAAGCATGAAGAATCATACAAATTATAATAGAGAGATTGCGAATTGTTATAAACTAGTGTTTGAGCAGAAGACTAAAATGAAATGACAGGATCTCAAATGTTATACTGACTAGAGGGCTACCAGTTTTAAAAAAAACCAGAAAAAAAGATATAGATCATTGAGACACAGTTAGTAAAAGTCATCAGCTATTGTTACAAAGGTCAAAGAGAGGGAAATGAATGACATAATAATGAAATTAGGTAAGAGTTATGAAGAAGAAAACATCCAGGACATAAGAACTTGAAGTGGTTTGGTTGAAAGAGAAATATGAATATATAATTTGTTTCCTCATATTCAGGTATCCATTCAGTCAGCAACTGTTTTGTGGTTCCCATGGCTACTGGTATGGCTTTAGTGTTGTGTATGCTTACCATGAAGCTAAATAGGCCAAAAGCTAAATATGTTCTGTGGCCAAGAATAGACCAGAAGTCATGTTTTAAGTCAATTGTTACGGCTGGTAAGTTTATCAATTCTTCATGTACATACTTAAATTTCTGACCGCTTTCCTAATATAAACCAGAGTTTAATTAAACAAACTCCTTTCTTGTGTGTCTGTCTTGTTGAGGTAAAGAAGCTTGTTCGCCCCCATAGATACCAGCAGGGCCTCCCAAGCCGGATAGGTCAATGGTTAGGAACCAGACAGAGCGACGACAAATCTGCCGCCCAGCAGTCTGATTCAGTTCAGTCAAGGTCTAGGGAAGGCAGACCTGGCATAAATGACTGTTAAAATAAAATGCAGTGCAAACAGTGCAATGTAACTTTTACTTTGTGAGGATGTCACGAGTAAAGAGTAAGCAGTGTGGTGCTCATCATGTGAAGTCCCATCAGATAGTGACAGTGCCAGGTCTCTTGCCTCACTCAATGCTTCTGGTGTTCACCCTCCTCTATTCTGTGGAGTCAAGGTACAGAGAGAAAGGGTAAGAGCTATTGACCAAACACCAAGAACACTCAGCATATTGCAGTGGAATGCGAAGGGGGGTTCTAAATAAAAAAGTTCCAATATAATTCAGAATTCAGTATGACTACAGGAAAATCAAATTTATGTGGCATGTATCCAGGAGATCCACCTCAATAGCTTTCAGAATCAACCAGGAAGGATAGAAAGGGAGGCGTGCTGCTACTTATGCAAACTCAATGGTAGACAACGAGGTGTTAGTGAACACCAATTACCAGGCAGAAAAATAAGAGTTGAGGATATTACTGCAAATACCTGCTGAAGACGGATGTGTCGGACCGAAAGGTGCAAATATCGCAGGCAAACTGTAAACTAGCGACACAATGCAAATCCGTTCTCCGGACTACATCCTGATACTTGCAAAGCCCTGTTCAGGCTTGGTAGCGGGAGATTGAGAATGAACGCAGAAGAAGAAGAAGATTGCAAATGAAACCAACATCTGTATTTAATATCCATTAACAAAGAATGTTTTATTTTCTCCAACTGGAAAGTGGTAAGAAATTTCAATAGCCACTCAGAAAGATTAATATATTCAGACATAGATAGTAAAGGAGATGAAGTACTGGTCTAGTAAGTTTCCATCTGAAAATTGACCAAATGATGAACCAAGCTTTTATTTCAGAAGGTGTCACAGAAACCCAGTCCAGATCTAGCCTTCTGCACAAGAAATGTTCACCATAAAATTGATAGAGAAATTCCCTGTCAACTAGCAGTCACTGACCACAGGCCTATAAGGATGACAATAAATAGCGAAACTGTGTCCCAAGCACAATAACTGCTGTCTCATTGGAACTGCAAAAGAGCTCACTGCTACAGATTTACTTATACTCACAGACAGGCTTTGCGAAAACATCAACACACTATACAGCAGCATGAAAACAATGGTTGGAAGCCTTAATAAACCTATTCTGCAAGCGACTGCTGAGACTATTTTCAGAGAGCCAAAGAAGAACTAAAAACACATACAGGCTCAGTGACCACACCATGACAAAAACAAAATGATATCTACCTTATGGCCACAAGGCCTTTGTCAGTGAAAAAAAAAAATGAAAAAAAACAACTAACAAATCACCAAAAAAAATAAAAAAATAAAAAAGATATGCTGTAAAATGAGTGGTACAAGTTCACTGCCATTACAGCTTGTGCCAGGAAAGTTTGAGAAATGGCATTTCAGTTATGAAATTGAGTGGAGAAAACCAGAAATGGTCAATATAATTGCACACAAGACAAAAAACAGACAAAACATGAACAAGTCTCAAAAAACAAACCTCCAAAAACAAACAAACAAATATCAAGAGACACACATGTACAAAGATTTGGGTATACAAATTAATGAATAAACAAGAAGAAGAAGAGAGATATATAAAGAAAGATAAATGTTATATTTGTTCTCAGATTGATAGTTTTGAGTTTCATTAATATCATCAAGCACCATTTAATCAATCAAAACCCTTCAGTGCAGGACTTCAACACCAACTTCCAAGTTCATCTTGGCGAAGGCAGTCCTGCCTCCCTAATATTGGACTCAAGTTCTCTTCCCCAAGTTTGTGTTGGTATGTCCTTACTCCTCTTATCTCTTGGGTTCCAGAACAGTGTCTGCCTTTCATTGTCGTCTGGCTATTTCGCCAAGTATGCCCTATCCATCGCCAGCATCATCTGTTTATGTTGCCCTCCACTGGTATCTGTCTAGATCTTACCAGCAGGTTGACATTGATGACCTTATTGTACCATTTCAAACGATGCATTACGCACAGGCATCTGTTTATGTTGCCCTCCACTGGGATCTGTCTAGATTTTACCAGCAGGTTGACATTGATCACCTTATTGTACCATATCAAACGATGCATTACATACAGGCATCTGTTTATGAATGTCTGTACCATCTTTGTCAAGCTTCAGAGCCGAATAACAGTACTAACTTTACGTTTGGTTGAAAAGTATAATCTTTGTGTTGGTCTTGATTTCTTTGGAGTTACACATTTGTTTTCAATGTGATGAAATTTCCTTCACGCCTTCTGTATCCTTAACCTGAAGTCCTTTTCTGTATCCCCATGTTGTCTATGTTGCTGCCTAAGTAGATAAATGAGTCCACCTCTTGGAGTGTGGTTTCTCCCATCATGATATGAGTCTTGTCAGCTGCATTTATTCTGATAATTTAGTTTTCTCTCAGGATTCCCAGCCTCAGTTTCTGCGACCATGTTTTGAGCTGCTTCATTTAATTTTGATTTTGGTCATGGTTTTAGCACAATGGGCTGTAACTAAACATGATAATGATCAGATAAATTTGTGTATGTCATTTGTAAATATGTGTAGACTGTTATTATTTTTCTAATAAAGTTTCCAATCATAAGGTCTTGAACCTGTGGTCATAGAAAATGATTTGGAAGGAGATGAGCTGAGAACTGACATGGCTGTCATTAAAAGTAAAATCTCTGAACTTGGTGCTGAAAACATTCTGTGTATTATGTCCACTACCAGCTGTTTTGCACCTAGGGTGCCTGACAGGTAACGTTGAAGCAATATATACATATATACACACATGTACATTAACACACATACATACATACATACACATCACACAGTTTTTCCCCCAAACTATTTCTATTCAAATATGTTTGTTGTCCTTGTTTGACAATAGTTTTTCTTTTCTGCACTACTGACTTGTTGATGTGGAGAACTGACATTGAGCTGAATGCTGATTTTTGAATATGAAGTAATTTAAAAAAAAGTTCAGCTAGCCCAACAAGCTGGGGGGGGGGGGGGGGGGGGGGGGGGCTCTAGTTGCTTTCTAAATAACAAAGAACACACAAAGAAGTTTGCACCTTCCCTTGCCACAAGCAGGTGGATAATCATGATCATTAACCCTTGTGTGGTACACAATTTGTATAAACCAACAGGCAGAGTTTCTGTGCGTTTGTTGTTACTTTCACCAGTTAAAGTGGTAGTGCTTTGTGACTAATTCAGCAAACTACATAGAAGAAAGTATTATTTGGTTCAAGGGGTAGGAAGGAACTTCTAATATTGCAGCGTGGAAGTACATAGAGCATTACTAAAAGCTCACATTCCCTAGTCATCTGTGCCCTGTCTGCAGCGGTCTAGACAACGTCTTGCAACTTAACTCAGATATACCCTGAAAAGAAGGTGCAAGACTACCACAAACAGATACTAGTATGACGTACGAAGAGTCAAAACGGCTTATTAAAGCCAGATACATGACCAAATGGGAAACTGTACATACCGGCTACACCAAAAACGATGCCTATTACCAGTTGAACAGAAGAAAGCAGGTCGTTGTCTTCAGACTTCGCACTGGCCACAATAGACTGAGGTACCACCTATTCAACAAATTGAAGATAGGTGGTACCGACGAATGCCCGTGTGGTACCGGGAAAATGACCGCTGAGCATCTGCTGCAGAACTGCCCGACATACGAGGATCAGAGAGAGCAGATGTGGCCATCACCAGTGGAACCACAAGACAAGCTCTATGGCAGTGTCGACAGCCTCAGGATGACCGCCGCTTTTTTCGAAAAAATAATGGTTACTGTCTGACTGCGTACGATGAAGATACCCTGAAAAGAGAAAGGTTAGCAAACAACAAAAATTATCCTTACTTAATTACTGATTAGCGCAGTGATAAAGCACTTGCTTTTCATGACAAGGTATTGGGTTGAACTCTCGCTACTGGCAGCTCCAGTCTACCCAGCTGTAAATGGGTACCTGACTTATGATTAGGGAAGGAAAAGGCAGTGAAGAAAGAAACTGGTCCCCCCACCTCACAAGCTGAGGCTTAGTATACTGAAGTCTCTAACACTTCATTCCTGACTAGCAGTTAAGTCTGCTGAAAGACTTCCTTTATTAATTTCAAGTGAAGCAAATGTCATTGTTTTAGACAACATTTTCCTTACTTGTCTTCATTCTTTAAACTCGACATTTGACAATTAGGAAGTTGAAAAAGTGTAGGTGCGGATGTATTCAAGCTGTGTCCACTTACCTGCACACAAACTGTTCAGCTCAAATGATTATTTGGGATCAAGACGCTGAGCAGCGCATGAGCTGCAGGTCAGCGATCCATAGCTGACTGCTAGCGCTAGGGTCAGCGAACCAAAGCGGACAAGACCCTTCTACACCTTCATGCGGTAATCCTGGATAACAGACTGCAACAGAGTAGACTGGCTAAGGAAAAGGGATCGAAAAGGGAAGACTAACCCGGTACTCGCAAATGCCTGCTGAAGTTGGATGTGTTGGACCGAAAGACGCAAAATTGCAGTTGAGCTGTAAACTATGTCACAACGCATTCCGTTCTCTGGACAACATCCTGCTATTTACAAAGTCCTTTTCAGGGCTTGGTAGCAAGAGATTGAGAACGAAGAAGAAGAATATGATTATTTTGTTGCTTTACTGAAGGGGCAGTGGAATATGGCAACCCAATGAGATACTGAGCTGTCATCTTTAGGTTACTGAACTCACCTCCATGACTCTGAGAAAGGAACTAGCGAAAGAACTAAAAATAGTCTGCTTTATCTTTTGGCAATGTTACTGTAGCTGTAGCGGATCCAATTTCTCAGCAGTCAAATAAAGCTTATTGCAGCAACTTAACTTGATGCACTGGCTTTGCTGAGAAGCAATGAATTAGTGAGGCACAACGAAAGCACTACCTGAAAGTGCTTAATTGTCAAGATCTCTTCTTGCAGTTTTTCCTACAGCTGGTTAGTGTGTCTATGTCAATAACAGACTACATTGCCACGGAGGAACACATATGAAATGTGCAATATCAGAAGAGCACCATCGCTTTGATTATAATTTGTAATTCTTTTCTGCTTTTAAAATTTGTGTAATTCCCCCATCCTCTCTTTTCCATTGTCCACTTTCACTTCTCTGCCTTCACTGTTTTTGTTTTGCCACATTGGGTTATAAAAGTCAGAATGTTGGGCATATATTGCAACACACACACACATTTATTTAGTGATTCTGCTTGCTTGAGCTGTTTGAGATGTATGTTCTTCCTATTCCATTGAGTATTTTTTACATATTAGGCTAGAAGACATTGCTTCAGTTTGTAAAGAGCATGACATTCCACATCTAGTCAACAACGCCTATGGTCTGCAGTCATCTAAATGCACTCATCTTGTTCAGCAATCAGCAAGAGTGGGTAGAGTTGATGCCTTCGTTCAAAGCTTAGACAAGAACTTCATGGTGCCCGTAGGGGGATCCATTATTGCAGGATTTGATGCCAAGTTCATTGAACAGATTGGAAAGGCATATCCAGGTTGGTAGGTATTCACTAATAGTTAATCAAAAGCACATACACAAATTGTTGCCAGAATAACACTATGAATGCAATTATGCATTAGTAGTTTTTGTATGCATACAGATAAATAACATAAATTGTTTGAAGAATCTGCCAATGAAAACTGATTTATGTTGGTAATTTGAGCAAGAGTAAAGGTTTGCAACATAAGTTATTTAACCTTTACTGCACCAATGATGCGCAAAGGCGTCTGAACAGATTTACGTGCATATCCAACGATGTGCTACAGTGCCAGCTCCAGGGTTGTTGATTTATCGTATATAAATTACCGGATTAATGCCATAGAAACGACTGAACATACTGCTCTTTTGATTGTAAAGAGTTCTGATTTCCATACTGTATGGTTAGATACAAACAGTGATTAAAAAAAATTAGTTTTAGATTTTTGGAAAGGATTTATTATTTTTTGCTTTAATTTGAAGATTCACTCATTATTGAGAATGGGGAAGTTAAGTTTCTGCAACAAATTTTTCGGAGGTAAATCCATTCGGTTTGTTTATGTAAATACAATAACTATGTTTATAGTCTAAAGTGACAGATATCACCATTATGGTAAACATCGATAAGCGGTTTTTGACATTTTTTTTTTCTTCAACCAAGGGATGCCGAAAGCCGATGAGTCTATATGTTGTGCAGTTTTTCAAAATCTATCACCATCATCTTATTGTATCTCAGAAACTAACACACACACACAATAAAATCAATAACAACAAGAAGTTTTTTTATTAATATGTGTCTCTACACACAACAACAAGAAACAAGTTAGAGATTCTCAAAGTCTACAACCATGGCATGACGTGCTGAAAAAATATATTGACTACCGGAAATAAAACATAATTTTTTGTGTAGTGTGGTAAAGGTATTCAAGATACACAAGATGTTTCAAGAACACAGACATGCATTTTCATTATTGCAAGAATAAATCCATACTAAATTGGAATTGTTAAAAACATAATTGCACCCAGGGCATAATATAGCACCCAGCTTGATTACTGGACGATCTGTTTCTCAGAGGTGGTTACACCGCTGGGGGTCCCAACTTCGTTTCCATTGTCTTCTGTCTTGGGCCATGGTGGACCAGTGGTAGATAAGTTTCCTGTCTGTAACATCATAGATATTGTTTTTCTGAGTTCGAGGGGGTTAGACCAGTGCATAGGTGGTCTTCCCTGTGGTCGTCTTCTGTCTCGTGGGTACCAGACTGCTGTCACTGTGCTCCAACGGTCATCAGTTCTCCGAAGCAGGTGACCAGCCCAGCAATGCTTTGCCTTGTCTGTGTGGGTAACTGCATCCTTCACCAATGACATTTGCCATATGTCAGTGCTGTGAAGACCTTTCAAATGTTGGTTGTGGAGCATGGGGCAGATCATACGTCTCTCGAGGGAGGCTTTGGTCACTTTAAGTTTGGACTCCATTTGTTTTGTAAGTGTCCATGTTTCTGCAGCATAACACATTGCAGGTAGAACTGTGGAGTTGAATAGGGAGGTGCGCAGATTCTGGTTGTGTGTAAGGTCTAGTATGGACGAGAAAGCCGCCAAGCCTGCATGATGACGTCTTGTTATTTTTGGGTTTAGGTTGTTCTGCATGTTCAATAAGCATCACAGGCAGATATACTCCTCTACATCCTACAGATTCTCGTCATCGAGGATGACTGGCTCATTTGTAGCAAAACAGTTACGCATGACTTTTGTCTTGGAGGTGTTCATCTCGAGACCAACTTTTCTCTCTTCTTTGTGAAACATAACTACCGACTGGTTGGCGTCTTTGTCTGTTTCTGTGATTAGCACTATGTCATCTGTAAAGCGGAGGTTATTAAGTCGCTTACCCTTGATGCTAAAGGGGGTCCAATCGCATTGACTGACGATGGACTCCAGACATGAGGAAAAGAGACTTGGTGAAATAGGACTCCCCCTGGCAAACACCTTTTTGGATGGATACTATTACTGGTCTTTGGAATGACTGGAGGGTTGTCGTACAGTATGTGTAGCAGTTAACAAGAATTCTGACATAGCCGGGATCGATGTCTTGGTCCAGCATAGAGTGCCAGACAAAGAGTGGCTGTACAGAGTCAAATGCCTTCTTCTAATTGACAAAAGTGAAGATCTAGGGCGTTCGCAACTCTCGGGCTGTCTCAAAATAAGCGGCAGCAGGTTTAGATGTGGTCCATTGTGCTGAAGGCGCGCCGAAAGCTAGCCTGTTCAATTGGTTGCGCGGCCTCGAGAAGTGGACGGATCCTAGCCAGTAAACATTTGGTAAAGAGTTTGTAGGAGACAGGAAGAAACATGATTGGATGGTAGTTTCCAAGCACCGAGCTTGAAAAATCTATAATCTCTAAATATTTGATATTATACAAGTTTTATTTTATTCATTTAACTCTTTCTTTTTAGGTTTGGACCAAATTAATTTTCAGCTGTAGCAAAATTTCACTGCATCCCTTTTACAACTGACTATTACACACCATAGCCAAGACAAATATAGTACTCATTATATAGCATTGTAAAGAAAAATGGATACAGAAAATGAAAATATCAGTAAATTGCTGATATTTCATCATTTGAAAAAATAATTATGTTGTACAAAAAAAAATATTTAAAGGGTAGATAATTTATAAGTCAAAATATTGTAACTCACCATAATTTTTCATTGGCCTGAATTGTTTATTTCAATTTGTCTGGTAATTTTGCAGAATAGTATCCAAAGTCCCTGAAAACACTGTTTATTTGATGCATTTATCTCCAAAAATGTTGAAATTATGTACAATTTTCCTCAATGACCAAAATCAATAAAAATATAAACAAATTCACAACTTCCATAATTGTTTCCATTATTTCCATAAGTTTTTTGTTTTGTTCAGCACAGCTGTGCTTATCTTGTGTGGTATTCTCTAAAGCATATTTTAGCACACAGATGCGGCTTGTGCAAACAACCTGTGCAGAAATAGCTGCTTCGTTTTCTTTTTTTCTAAGCAGCACAATGTACGCACAGCGAGTCTTTACCATCATAGTCAATGAGATGGGCTGCATCCTGGTATCTCTCAAGCTCCATGTTCATTGGTTTTCTCCCTGGCTTGGACAATAGAACAGCCTGAAGGCTGCTAGGTGTCTCTGCTCCGACTAACTGACAGAGTTCCCCTATCAGGATATCTTTGAAGTCCGCAAAGGGCAAAGGCTTCTCGGTGTTAGGGCGGCACAGGGTGTACAAAATGTGGGCATTGAGTTGAGTAATTTCCATCACCCAAATAAACACTTTCTTCCACCACTTGACTGTTTTTCTTGTGTAGTTTCCATAATATGATATCATCTGGTCCACTCTGTCACATCCATTCATTGAAAGGTTGTAGCTGTGAATGGGTGATGGTTTCATAACTTGACTCCTACCCTCCAACCTTTGCTCATATGTGGCACTTCCACGTGTTGTCACCAGCTGGCAAGGCTTCTTAGATTTCTTATCTCTCCAGCTGACACACATAACCTTTTCCTCATGATAAACAACTTTGCTTGATTCAGGGATATCTTCTTGTTCTTTATTTCTGATGGAAAACCTCGTCTGTTTACATTCAGAGTTCCAGTGTAGTGGTGGTTTCTCTGTCGAAAAAACTGAACAAGAGGCAGGGAAGAATAGTACCTGTCAGCAAACAAATGGTGATGTCCTGTGATGCCTTCCAGTAGTCTGTCAAAAACTTTAACAGCATGGGAAGAATTTGGGTCCGTTTCAGGTTTGTAAGCTGTATCAGCTCCAAAATACACCAAGAGATTGAAAACATATCCAGAAAAATAACACTGTCATTCGCTACTGGTAAGTACACAAGCAATTTCAGAGCGGAGGCAGAGGCACTGAGGGCGGCAGTGGAAGAAATGGCAACACACAGTGAAAATGAGAGCCATATAGTCTTGCTGACAGATGCTCTCGCCGTAGTCACAGCGCTAAAAAGCCAGAAAAACACTGAGCTTAATGACTTAAGAGCAGCACTCTGCAAACTGTGCCAGCTGTCCGCACCAAAAAGGGTAGTGGTACAGTGGGTCCCGTCACACTGCAACATCCAAGGCAACGAGGAGGCAGACAGACTGGCAAAAGAAGGTGCAAGGCTACCACAAACAGATACCAGTATGACGTACGAAGAGTCAAAACGGCTTATCAAAGCCAGGTACATGACCAAATGGGAAACCGAACATACTGGTTACACCAAAAACGATGCCTATTACCAGTTGAACCGAAGAGAGCAGGTCGTTGTCTTCAGACTTCGCACTGGCCACAACAGACTGAGGTACCACCTATTCAACAAATTGAAGATAGGGTGTACCGACGAATGCCCGTGCGGTACTGGTAAAATGACCACTGAACATCTGCTGCAGAACTGCCCGACATACGGGGATCAGAGAGAGCAGATGTGGCCATTGCCAGTGGAACTGCAAGACAAGCTTTATGGTAGTGGCGAGAGTCTCAGGATGACCGCCGCTTTTTTCGAAAAAATAATGGTTACTGTCTGACTGTGTACGCAGAAGAAGAAGAAGAAGAAAACATATCCGGTGATGGAGTCGCAGAGTCCGTAGGATTTGATGTGGTATTTTTTGGGCTTGCTAGGATTGTACTGTTTGTACTTAAATCGCCCCTTGTGACCTATGACTGTCTCATCGATACATATGTTTTCAAATGGGTAGAAGGCTTCTTGGAAACTGGCAACGAGTGCATTTACAAACGGCTCAATTTTGCATTTCCCTAGAGCATTTGGAACAGCTGCATGAAGCATTGATTGGTAAATCAATAAAAATTTGGTTTTGCTGAACATTGACCTAAACCAGGGACTACTTCGGTGGGGTTTGGTGGACCAATAATCTTTCTTTTTGAGTGCTTTGCATTCAACCCCATAGCAATCAGGACGACCAGAAACTGTAAAAAAACATTCCTATCAAGTGGTGTCCATTTGCTCAACGTTGAATGTTTTCGTGCTGGTGTATTCATGTCAAGTTTCTGCTGGGCATACTCATTGACATTTCTTATGAGGTTGTCAACAATTGGTTCTTTCAGCAAGGAGAGAAAGTATTGAAGAGGTGTGCAATTTTCATCCAGATTTAGTCTGCTGCCAGAATTTATTTGCCTGAAGTTCGATGCTCCAATGGCCTCTCCATCTAAGGCATCACGCCACCCATCACCAGGCCTAGTAGTCCTCTGTGGTATGGAATTTGCCTTTCTCCTTGCAGAATTGCCATTATCACCATCACCATCAACTCTAGACGTACCTGGTATATCCTCTAAATCAGTCTTATCGCTGCTGCTTGATGATTCAGGAGCACTGATAGTCCCTGACTGGAAGCAACCACCAACTAACCCTAAGCCAGACCGTTTTGATTTCTTGGCACTAGGTCTACTAGTAGTAGTACCATCACTTTCGCTGTAATCACTATCCTCTGAATCGTCTAATTCTGTATCAGAATCACTAACTAATAAGCTTTGAAACACAGCTACAGCTTGTTCTGCACTATATCGTTTTGGTCTAGTAGAAGCAGTGGGCGCTGCCATTATTTTTTAGGAATCAACAACACAGTTTAGTTACTTTAAAACATAAATATATCACTTATTCAGTACCTAAACACGCTTGTTTCAACTCAAATGTTACGAACGGAAGCTGTTCTAGTTCTGGTTGTAATTTTTAAGTAGTTTGGTTACCACAAAACCCGAATTACGACTCTACAAAACAAAAACCGAATTATCGGTTAATGGTCCTCTAGGGTTTAAATAACAGTCCGTTATATCGGTCATTGGTCTGGAATGTGTTAACAAACATGGTTTTATTGATGGTAATGTGTTTGTATTTGTCTTTGATGTGTTGCATAATAAAACTCATTTTGAATTTGCAGGAAGGTCTACATTTCTTATTTAATATGCCATTTCACAGGTCGAGCATCAAGCACGCCCACTCTGGATATATTCATCACTTTATTGTCCTTGGGTGTCTGTGGCTACAAGCGGTTACTTGAGGAGCGTAAGCAAATGTTTACTTATCTCACCAACGAGCTTTCACAGTGTGCTGCTAAATGTGGGGAACGTCTGCTAGTGACCAAGAACAATCCTATTTCCTTGGGTAAGGTCAACTAAATATCCGTATGATTGCTTATGTGTCTAATTACTGTGGATGAATGCATCTGGCTCCTCTTGGAACAGGGGTCTCCAAACTACGCTTTGTGGGCTACATCTGGCCCGCCACACAATTTTATCTGGTCCAAAACAGCTGGGCAAGCCATTTACCAATGGGGAAGGGGAGGAAGACTAACGTCTGGTCAGGCAAAATATACTAATCAGGAATGTTAGTCAGGGTCAGGCAAAACATAAAGGCCAAGACCCTCACCGCGGCTTCCTAGTAGCCCTCCCTGCAAGTGGGCTGTTTTCATGGAGCCTGGCTAACGAGGTGAGGGATCAATGTGATCATTGTAGTAGTGAGTGAAACGCAGATAAAGCCAAGCATAGCACAAACATTTTGAGGACCTTGATCAACCTTCATCAGCACTCTTGGGATGTGAGGAAAACTACTGCAACCTCCCACTTAATGTTCTTTTCAGTACGCACAAAAGAGTAAACCTACTCATTGTGGGCATTCGCAAACAATAACCAATGGGGATCTCACCTGGCTCTCCTAGCTTGTATGTCTTTATTTTTGTTTCTCATTCTCTGATGCTTGGTTTCTTACTTGATTGTGACAGTTGTTTTTGTGGGACTACTCTTATGAATTTCTCTTTCCATGTAGGTTCACATCAAGTGTATGTATGTATGTATGCGCTTGTGAAGAACTTTGTGTTTGTGATGACCAAGTTTTGCTTGCTGTAAAATCTCAGGAGTTGCCTTCATTGTCATTTAGAACATCTTCACTGTGTCCCAATCACCCCATCCCATTCAGAATGATCTTTTCCAACACTAGCATTGAAATCTCCAAGGAGGATAATTTTGTTGGGACAATCATCCATTGTTTTTTCAAGCAGTTTGTCTGCTCTATGCCTCTCATTTGGAGCATAAACAATGACAATGTTGACTAATTTGTCTTTTTCTTTAAAGGTTCAGTAACATTCAGAGACAAATTTTCATCTATTGATGTTGTCCATTTGACTCCTGGACACAATACATCCTATTCCACCTTTTGCTCTGTTGGTAGGGACAACTCTGCTGCAGAGAAGCATTTTACTCTCAAGCTCCACGAACCCTCGTCCTTTTTTCCGAGTTTCTGTGAGAGCTAGGATTTCCAATTTTGGATTCAAAATTTTTTCCATGATCTCTTTTTTGCTTTCTGTTTATACGAAAAATGTTCAAATCAAACAGATAATTTTTTTTATAGTTCTACCTGAATGAGCCATAGCATGCTGGAACTACTATCATTAGTTAGGGGCACTTATGTCCTATTCCTGTTAGGGGGCCCACCTGCCATGGGCCAGTCACAAGACATAAATAAAAATGGCCGACAACACTTAGTGCTTGCATGGAACAGCGTGTTGTGATGACATTTCTTGTGAAAGAAGTCGTGAAACCTATGGAAATTTATAGAAGACTGCAATCACAATACAGTGATCAGACACTCCGACGCAGTAAAACATGTGAATGGTGTTGACATTTCGGAGAAGGCCGTACATTTGTGAGTGATGATCCAGGCTGTGGTGGCTCTCAACCCACCACAATCATTCCTGTGAATATCCAGATTGTGGAATGTTTAATCCTGGAAAATCGATGCATAACCTGTCGCAAAATTGCACAAAACGCGTCTTTCTCTGGGTTTGGTGAACAATATTATTCATGATCATTTGCATTTTTTGAAGGTTAGTGCATCTTGAGTGCCAAGACAGCTTTTCGCTTGTAAGCGGCAAAGAAGAGCTTAAGCCTGCTCAACCTCATACGACTCACTGCACTATGTGCCATCTGCAGCAACTCGATTGGAAGATATCGTCACATCTACCCTACATCCCATACCTCGCTCCAAGTGATTTCCACCTGCTTGAACTCCTAAAAGAATTCCTGCTAGGTCAGCATTATAGCACTGACCATGAAGTGAAACAGTCTGTCCTGGACTGGTTCAAATAAATATACTGAAAAATCTTTATATGCTGCAGCTTTTCAAACATTACTTAAATGCTGGGATAAGTGCATAAACGTTGCAGGAAAGTATATAGAAAAATAAAAGGCATTTTTGCTACTTGAAAAAAAAAAATTGGGTTCTTGCAAAAAAAAGTCCTGGTTTGACTTGAACGCCCATCCAACTTCTAATATTCCATGTTCCGAAAATCATAGTCTGTAATTCATGCTAGTTCTTTATCTTTAGGGTATGTATTATTTTCTTTCTTTGTTGACTTGTAATTCCGTGGGTAGACAAACAGGTGATTTGCCGGTTGTGTCTATGCATGATGCAGGTCACCGTTTCTGGTTTATGGCTGTTTATATTTGGTATTCACAGCTAACCTACAAATATAGAGGCCATTCAGCTATCTACTGCTCTCATCTGATAGGAGGTCCGACTTCTACCCCAGGTGATCTAATAACACATAATTAAATTATCTGTCACATGAAGCATAATGAGGAACGTTAGAGAGGATGAGAAAATATAAAGTGACGATTCCTTAACAATTTGCGTATACAAGATCCCAGAGCTAAGATACGCGGAAAACATAGTGATACTGTTAAACAGTGCAGAGGGGTTAAAGTAGTTAATTGCAGCCATAAGCAGATGCAGCGAAGATCAAAACATTTTTATAAACAAAAACAAAACAAAGATAATGACCACCGACACAAAATGAAGTCAACGTAAATTCAAATTCGGGGGTGTGGAAATAGAACAGGTCACGAACTTCGAGTATCTTGGCTCCAGAATTAACAACAATGGTTACTAGCCCAAAGAAATCAGCAGGAGATCGGCAATGGCAATGCAGAGGCTACACAACTTGAGAAAACTATGGCAGAATACCAGTAAACCAATAAAAGTGAACATTTTGAGGACCTGCGTTTTACCTATGACAGCATATGTCTGCGAAACATGGACAATTACCCAAACCTCAAAGAAGAGAATCGAGTCTTTCAAGTCGAAATGTTATTGAAGGGTCCTCAGCATACTAAAACCGAAAAAATAAACAATGCAGACATTCAACATGGGTTGGGCATAGAGGAGGACTGGTTCATAAATTTCCATAATGAATAGAAAATTGAAATACTTTGGCCACATTAAAAAATGAAAGGATCTTGAGAGAATGGTAATAGAAGGTACGGTGCCTGGCAAGAGAGACAGAGGCAGATCAAGAAGGCAATTGGCATCAAGATGTCAAAGAATGCTTGGGCATGACTGGAGCAGGCTGGAGATTTTGCAAGAGATTTAATTTCTTTCAGACGGGCTGTCATGGGAGCGACATTTTGCAATGGACATGCTACAAGATGATGATGACGATGTATTCATAATAAAAATATATTTTCGGATGAAGTGCTAAATGTCACTAATATCGAGGGATAAATACCAATGTAAACAATTTTTACTCACCAGATATGTTGATATCGTTGTTTTATCACTTCTAAAGGATTCCACTTTCACTGCCCTCTCTTAACTTAACTTAACGTCTTTATACTGGTTTAGAAGACCCTGCAGAGTCTGTATACAACCAGTTACATTTACATCACCTTGTTCTAAAAGCTATGCGCATCCAGTTTATTCTTAAATGCATTAACTGTCCCTGCCTCCACTACCTCCCTTGGCAATGCATTCCAAGCAGACACCACTCTCTGACTAAAACAATATTTCCTAATATCTAACTTGGACCTCTCTTTAGTCAGCTTGTAGCTATGCCCTCGTGTTATTGTAGGTGGCTGTATTTAAAAAAACTTGTTATAGTCTAATTTATCGATTCCTCTGATCATCTTATAAACCTGTATTAAGTCACCACGAATTCTTCTCTCTTCGAGACACTGTAGGCCGTTTTTTCTGAGTCGTTCCTCATAACTGTAATTCTGTAATCCCACTATCATCTTTGTCGCTTTTTTTTGTATTCTTTCTAGCATGTTTATGTCCCCTCTATGATAAGGACTCCACACCTGTACACAGTACTCCAATCTAGGTCTAACTAAAACTTTATACAGTTTGACGATCACTTCCTTGCTCCTATGTTTAATATTTCTTTTTATCATACCTAACATTGCATTTGCCTTTTTCACTGCTACCTTAACTTGCTCACTCACCTTTCCTGTATGATCTATTATAACCCCTAGGTCCCTTTCCTTATCTATCTTTCTAATATTGTTTTCTCTCAGTCGAAGCCGACCTGTATTGAATACCCACGTGTAATCCAGATGCTTAATCATTGGCCTGATCAAATAAGTAATTTTTTGACTCTTCAAATTTCATTGCACAGAATGTGACAAGTTTAAAATTTCAGCACATTAGTAAAATACAAACTTGACATAATTAACTATGAATGAAATGAAAGCTGCACATGCAGCCATTCTTTAGGTCAGTCTAAATGAGTAAACATTGTCACTAAGCGACACAGCGAAACACATGTGTTAGGTGTCGGTTTCAATTCATTAGAATTTTAACTGATGTTTGCAGGCTGTCAAAAGTGAGAGTCTAGAATTAATAAACATCCTAAGAAAGTGTGCCTAAGAGAACCAAATGGTTGAAGTCAGTCTCAAATGTTAACTTTCTCAAATAAACTCAACAAGCAACACATGGTGTATATAACTTTAGCTAGCATATTTATTTATTATTTGGAAAAAGAAGTAAACATCATCTTTATTCTCAATAATATACACATGCAAATGAGTTGTGATATTTTAACCATTATTTATGTTGTGTACAAAGACATTTTCAGCTTGCTATTGTTTATCAGCAAGTCAAGCCTGGATAAAGTTTTATTATAGTTAATGGGAATGAATTCTTCCTGCTCATCCTTTGCTGGATTCCAGCTTTCTCTCAAGCTAGAATGACTATCTGCAGCTTCTCTTGTCACTGTGCGATTTTATTCCCCATCTGGAATGAAGAGGGACATTCTATTACTCAACTTAATAATTTGTTTCTATTTTGATGGGCTTTTGATCTGCAATATTTCTGAACTTCTTACTTTTTACAGGTATTAGTCTCACCTTGTCAGATGACCCCAAAGGTGAGAAGGCTACAGAAATTGGATCTATGCTGTTCACACGATTTGTATCTGGTACCAGGTAACATCATCTACTGTACATATTGTCACACATTAATAGTATATGTCTCTGTATGTGTCTGTCTGCATGCAGGGGGATTATCTGCTGCTAAATATCTTCCTGTGTTATCACACAGAGGTGAAGTTGGAAGTTCATTATTTAATTTGTCTTCAAACAAAAGCATTGTTAAGAAAATTAATTAGGTCAAATATTTTTCAAAAAGAATCTGGCGTGCTAAAGGTTAAAAGATTATGTTGTTATCCTTTAGGGTACTACATTTTAAAATTATGTGTTTTGATTTTTTAGGTTGCTGACTTTGAGAGCCCGTATCTTTTTTGTTTGTTATTGTAGGAATATGATTTATGTGTGTGTAGAAACATAAATGAATAACAAACTCATTGATGTTATTGTTGTGTGTGTGTTAGTTTCTGAGATACATGAAGATAAAGTTGAACATTAAAAACAGCACAAATATATAAACTCAACTGCTTTCGGCATCTCTTACTGGAAGGAAAAAAACAATTATAAGGAAAATGAATTATCAATGTTTACAAATGGCTGTATCTGCCAGTTTGCACTATAAAAGAAAAATCCGTTGCAAAAACTTAACTTCGCCATTCTCAACAATGGATGAATCTTCAAATCCAAGCGAAAAACATAAGAAATCATTTCCAATAGTCTAAAACAAATATTAAAAATTGCCATTGTTTTTAAATCTAATGTGACGGAAGTCGAATTCTCTACAATCAAATAAGCAGTATGTTCAGAATACTGGTATGTAGCTGATTTGATTATATTTTAAAAAATGGCCGTCTCTTTGCAAAGACATCATAAGTCTAGTACTGGTGAGTACAACCAACTCTAGATACGCAAGTTTTGTGACATCAGTCAATTTAAATTGACTCTAGGCCTGTAAAGGTTATTCACCTTACAATAGAATGCATAGTGAAACGATGCTATCACTGGAACATGAGAGAGGAAACAGTTCTGAAGCAGAAAAAAGTTATTTGTTAAGCAATGAAATGTCTTGTTGAACACTAACAAGAGATGTGGTGTCACAATGATTTCCTAGTTTTGGTCAAGAAAAGAGGGAAGAATTCATGCGGTTCATCCCAAGAGTTATTAAATGTGGCCCTCCAGCTGGGTTGAGTTTGAGACCCCTGTTGTTCATCATTCCTTGACTGTCTGTGGCATCAAGCATACAGTATCCTTTTTGCATTTTACAACTTCTTTCTCCTTACTAGGCCTGGGGGAAGGTACAAATAATTTGGTTAGATTTTTAACTAGAAATTTTTAATTTTGTCTGGGCAGTGGCAGTTAAGCCTACTCGTTTCAATTTCTAACTGCCAAGGTATTTTTAATGTGCTTGACACTGAACACAGGAGTCCGATATCACTACCCAGAGATCAGGGGAATTTTTACCAGAAGATCCACGTGAAAAAAATCTCGGTTTCCACCGTGATTCGAACCCATGACCTCTGGCACTCGAGGCTTTCTACCTTGTCCCTCTCTATCACAGCGTGGACTTCATTCACATTTGTGCAGCATTTTTCTTGTTCATTATTCTGTAGGGTTCCATCTTGGAATAACGTGAGTGTTCTTGTTCTTATACATATTTAGTGCATGCTATTCAGTTGTGTTACTGGTGTATTTTTCTCCCCTTATTTCATAAGTGATGTAAATGTCTATGTATTTAACAATTTTAATTAGATACCTTTTATTCTATTGAAACAGGGAGGTTCTGTTAAGCATAATCCATAAGAAATAGCAGTTATAACTGTGTGTGAGATTGTATTTCATCATTTTGTCTTATCTTGGTAGTATGTACACATAGTATATTGTGTTCTCAGCCTGGCATATCATTCTACTATCATGGATAATGCTCTTTAATTCTTTCAAGAATAGCTGATAGTTGTATACTGTCTTTTTTCAGAAAAGGAAATATGCGGCCATTGTTACAATTTTCCTTAAGCTTTCATTTCATTCAGTTATATTCCTGTTTGTTGTGGTAGTTGGCTTTTGTCACCTTGTCTTTTAATTATCACTGCCAATTTATTTTACCTTTACAAAGGTATAATTGGCTTACGAATTGTGTTTACATTAAAGGATAATGTACAAGGGCGATTTGAAAAGTTTTGCTTTGAGGAGATAATTTCAATAATGTGCAAGATTTCCACATGAGCTATACTTTTTATTAAAACATGGATTATCATTTAGGTGATGTGTCATTATTTTTCAACGTCACCATACTGGTCCACACGCAAACTCCATTGTCAGACAAGTTGTTGCATCCTTAAACAGGCACACACAACTGCTTGCACCTCCTCGTTAGAACCATAGCGGTGTTCATTGACATGTTCACTCAGCTTCTGGAAGATGAAGAAGTCACAAGGTGCCAGATAGGGGCTGTATGATGGGTGTGATAAAATATAGTCAAACTTGAGACACTCCAATGCAGTCACTGTTTGTCGACTCGTGTGTAATGGTGAGCATTGTTGTGCTAAAGAATTGCGTGCTTACCCATGCGAACATGCATCAATCATGCTCGAAGTTTCTGCAAATTTTTTCACATATCGATTGGAGTTAGCGGTATTGTCGCATTATAAAAATTAAGTGTGGACTATGCCTTTGCAGTCCCCAAAGAGGGGCCGATGTTGAATTTTGTTTGGGGGTAGATGAGTTCTTATACATGTACTCCATAGACTGGTGGTTGTTTTCTGCGGCATAATGATGTGCCCATGACTTGTCGCCAATGATAATTTGACGAATAAAGGCATCACCTTCCTATTCATATCACATCAGAAGTTCCTGACACACCTGATGCCGGCGCTGTTTCAAATCCAGTGTCAGCATGCGAGGGGCCTATCTCGTACACACTTTCCCATACCCAAGCAGGGCCTGGATAATTTGGTGGTCTTGCTCAATCGAAATCATAAGCATTGCAGTATTATATTTCTGCTTGACACTGCGATTGGCACAAATCAGTTTGTCCATATGAGTTTGGTGCTGTACATTTACAGCTGTGATTGGTCATCTGTTGTGAGCCTTGTCATGCAGGTTCGTTGTGGCTAGATTGTCACGTTTACACCTCCGTGTTCACATCCTGACAGTACCTACTGACATCCACACAGGTGTCACCATATACCTCAGTCATTCTTCAATGCATGTTGATGGGCACACAACCATCCACTGTCAGGAATTCAGTTGCAGAACACTGCTTCAATCTATTTCCATGTAGGCTGTCTTCTGCTGTGCGCATGCGTCACGTTCTAAGCACATACCAGTACATGCCCCTATAGTCACTTCATTAGAGATTGTTTTCACATAGGTATCACATAGCTCTGAGAACTGTTGTCATAGTTATGGCGCTGGAAGTAAAACTTTTCAAATTGCCCTAATAAAACTGTTTATATTTTTGTGCGCGAATATTTAGTTCCTTCAATATGTGTACTGTGTTTTTGTGTGATTACCTTCATTCTTGTATTTATTTTGTTTTGATCAGAGTTGTGGCACCAGGCAAAGATGCTCAAGTTAGTGGATATATGTTCAAGAACTTTGGGGCTCACAGTGACAACTATCCGACAGCTTATCTGACAGCGGCTGCCACAGTTGGCATGACCAAATCTGATGTGGACATTTTCATTCAAAGACTTGAGAAAGTTCTTTCTAAATTCAAGGACAAAAATGGAGCTTCAGAGACTGAAATACAGTCTACTAACAATTGTTCAGCATAATATAAGATTATTTAAGGGCATAAAGTATTCAAAATGTTAAATTCTCTGTCTCTATCCACGTTCGTTCACACCCCAATCTTAAAATTAAAATAACTATTCCCTTTTACAGATATATTCAGAAAGAGAATCACATGTTGAGTAGAATGTGTTTAGAATTATGATAGATTTTGTGAATATCTGGATTTAAAAATAGTTCAGTTGTTCTTCAGTTGGTTGCATGGTTTGTTGATAATTGCTTGTAAACCAAGTGAAGCATGACTTTGGTTAGCATTAAGTGCTGGATTTATGTGCGTACTTTCATCGGGATACACTGGAGGGTGACATCCACTAATTTAACTTCATAACTTAACTTAACTTCATAACTTAACTTAACTTAACTTCATTAAACTGGTTTAGAAGACTCCACAGAGTCTGTATACAACCAGTTTATTCCACTTTAAAAATGACTGATCATTCAATCTATTCTTGAATGTATTAACTTACCCTGCCTCCTCCACATCATGTTGCAATGCATTCCAAGCATTCACCACTCTCTGATTGAAAAAATGTTTCCTAGTATCCAATCTGAACCTGCCTTTAAATAATTTGAAGCTATGTCTTCTAGTTCTTGTAGTCGGATGAACTTTGAAAAACTTGTAATAGTATAATTTATCCTGTCCATTAATTTATAAACCTGTATTGTCACAGCAAATTTTTCTCTTTTCTAGACACTGCAGACAAGTTTTTCTAAGTCTCTCCTCATAACTATGATTCTGGAATCCTACGATAATTTTTTGTAGCTCTTCTTTGTATCCTTTCTATCATGTCTATATCCACTCTGTGATAAGGACTCTACACCTGAATACAGTACTCCAATTTAGGTATCACCAATGATTTATATAGTTTGACTATGACTTCCTTGCTTTGATGTGTAATGTTTCTTTTAATCATACCCAGCATTACATTAGCCTTTTTCACAGCCACCTGGACTTGCTCTCGCATCTTACACATATGATCTATTATAATACCTAGGTCTCTTTCCTTTTCTATCTTTCTAATATTGTTTACTCCCATCATGTAATTATGTTTCATATTGGATCTTCCCATGTGAATGACTGTACATTTGTCTACATTAAACTCCATCTGCCAGCTCACAGACCATTTATGAATAGTAGCTAAATCGTTTCTCAATAGAACCACCTCTGCCGGAGAAGAGACCCTGCTGCATAGTTTTATGTCATCCGCAAATTTTACAGGCATGGATGCGATACCATTATCCAATTCATTTATATATATCAAGAACAAAATGGGTCCCAATACCGATCCCTGAGGCACTCCACTTATAACATCACACCTGTCAGAGCACTCTTTATTTATGCTTACTCTCTGCCTTCTGCCTGTTAACCAATTTTCTATCCAATTGGCAACTCCTCCGCCTGTACCATGTGATTTCAATTTCCGAAACAATCTCTGATAAGGTACTCTATCAAAGGCCTTTACAAAATCCAGATAAATAACATCTACTGGCTCTCCAACATCCAACATTTTGGTAACCTCTTCCATGAATTCTAATAGATTTGTTAAGCACGATCTCCCTTAAGTAAAACCATGCTGACTCTTCTTGATCCGATTAAACTTGTCTAAATGCATAGTTATGTTGTCTTTAATAATAGACTCAACAATTGTGCAGAGTATGCTTGTCCAACTCACTGGTCTGTAATTGCCTGGATCTGATTCACCTCGTGTGCAAAGTCATATACCTGGTCAGTCTTGCACTGAAAGTAGAAACCAGTACTCTAACCACTGTGCCCAAAATCTAATGCGTATAGCTGAAAGTTTTAACATGAAATTAAGAATGCAAGAATACACAGGGAGTTGACAAGATGCCCCATGGAATTCATGTTATTCTTATTGAATGTAATCATCGTGACTGGAATACATGTGGAGTTGACAAGATGCCCCACGGAATTCATGTTATTGTTATTGAATGTAATCATCGTGACTGGAATACATGTGGAGTTGACAAGATGCCCCACGGAATTCATGTTATTGTTATTGAATGTAATCATCGTGACTGGAATACATGTGGAGTTGACAAGATGCCCCACGGAATTCATGTTATTGTTATTGAATGTAATCATCGTGACTGGAATACATGTGGAGTTGACAAGATGCCCCACGGAATTCATGTTATTGTTATTGAATGTAATCATCGTGACTGGAATACATGTGGGGTTGACAAGATGCCCCACGGAATTCATGTTATTGTTATTGAATGTAATCATCGTGACTGGAATACATGTGGAGTTGACAAGATGCCCCACGGAATTCATGTTATTGTTATTGAATGTAATCATCGTGACTGGAATACATGTGGAGTTGACAAGATGCCCCACGGAATTCATGTTATTGTTATTGAATGTAATCATCGTGACTGGAATACATGTGGAGTTGACAAGATGCCCCACGGAATTCATGTTATTGTTATTGAATGTAATCATCGTGACTGGAATACATGTGGAGTTGACAAGATGCCCCACGGAATTCATGTTATTGTTATTGAATGTAATCATCGTGACTGGAATACATTTTTTAATGTTGTTGTTGTTCAATGCCCACAATGAGTAAGTTTGCTTTTTTGTGCGCCCTGAAAAGAATGTTAAGTAGTGGTTTGTAGTAGCTTTCCTAACATCCTGAGCATACTGATGAAGGGAGCTGTGGTTCTCCAGGCAGTTGTGCTATGCTTGGCTTCATCTGCGTGGCACTCACTACTACGGGGATCATACCGATCCACATCTCGTCAGCCAGGCTGCCTTGAAAACAGCCTTTTTCTAGAGAACGCTTCACGGAAGAGAGATTGTGATCTTGGTCAGTGTATTGTGCCTGACTGGAGTAGGTCTCAGTTCCCCAACATTTTTTAATAATTACTATAAAGGTAATTATTAATTGTGTCTGTAATAAAATGGTAGAAAACATAAATTCTTGGGGACGGCGTGGGCTAGTGGATGTGACACGGCTCACAATCCGTAGGTGCTGGGCTCGATCCCCATCACAGCACCGGCCATTACCCCGGGGAAGCAAACCCTTAGAAAATGCAGGAGGAAGCAGACCCTTACATAAAATGCATGCTAAAGTCAGATGCACTGGGCCAACAGGCGCAAAATAAAAACCACAGTGCAACGCACACCGCCTCGAGGAATAGAGAAATAAAGCGAACGCAAAAAAAAAAAAAATTTACAAAATTGAGCTTTACTTTCTTATGTACTTAAATCTTAGCGCTTCTGTTATTTTCTTGTGAATTTAAAATGTGTTATAAGTGCATATATTTATAAGCATGTGTGTATGTATATATGTCTGACTTGAATGGCAAATACTAGTAGTATTTAACATCTTGCCAGCATCAAACTAATTCAAATGTTTTAAATTGCGAAGGGGGTCTTCAAATGAAAACCTTAAAAGTGGAATAGAAATGAGGAAAACCATGCCTTTGTATTGTAACTTGTTAATGTGGTTGCTAAGGATATCAAGAATGTCTTGCACATCCCATTATGGTGAAGATGAACAACATGACGTCATAATCACAGTTAAAAGATGGCCACCCCACTATTGACATGCACCAAAGAGGAGCAGCATTATGTTATCCATTTTTGGGCAGCGAAGGGGGAAACCTATAGAATTTCATCAGAGAATGAAGGTCCAGCACCGTGATGCATGTCTTTCACTCCATTTGGTCTTTTGAGTGGAGTAGGAAGTTTAGAAAAGGCTGAGTTCTGTAACAGACTCGATTGCAGCCGTTGACAGCCTCATAAAGAAAAATCGATGATTGACTCAATAACATTGTCACACATCTGGAATCAGTCAAGGCTCAGCAGACCACATGATGTGCTACAGTGCCACAAATTGTCTGCAAGGTGGGTGCCACGGCAGCTAACTCAAGAATTGAAATGAATCATTGATGCATGTCAGGAACTTTTGCAGCACTTTGAAGCAGAAAGTGATGGTTTCCTAGCAAGATTTGTTACTGGAGATGAAACCTCTGTCACTATCACTAGCCTGAAGCAAAGAGAGCGAGCATGGAATGGCGCCATCCCACCTCACCAAAACAGTTTCGCAGGCAGCAATCTGCAGGAAAGATTATGCTGACTCTCTTTTGGGATGAACGAGGCGTTATTTTAGAGTATTACTTGCCCAGGGGGAACACTTTCACCTATGCCACATATACATATCTTCTCAGGAATCATCTTGGACCCGCAATCAAATCCAAACGACGTGGACTTCTGAGTAAAGGTGTCCTTTTGCAACATGACAATGCTCTACCCCATACTGCCCATGCAACCATCGAAGACCTCCACTTTAAGTGTCTACCACATCCACCGCACTCACCAGACCTAGTCCTAAGGGATTTCCATGTCTTTGAGTGACTAAAAGAGACATTGAGAGGAGAGACTTTAGTCCGATGAAGAGGTCCAGCAGGTGGTGCATGAGTGGTTACACACGCAACAAAGATAATTTTTTTCTACAGGAATCCATGCACTTTATTGGCGCTGGGGGACTTGTATGGTCACTACTTCACAAATTGATACAGTTGTGTTTCATTTTATCAGAATAAATTTACAGAAGAAGATGTATTTAATTTGAAGCCCCTCATAATAATATGTAATGCAGACGGACCACACAAAAAAACTTCCTCTTTTTTTGTCCTACTGCTCCCACCATACAACGTCTCAGAAAAGTGGGATGCGTAGATTTCTTGTTATCACCAAGTGGGAGGCTTGTGCTGTTGTTAGGTGTAACTTCCTGAGAGTGTCAGAGGCACCCTTGATCCATTGACGTTGTGGTCTGCCTCTTGCTCGTGGACTGGAGACCTGCATATGATATGCTCTTGATGCAGGCTGGTCATAATTTATTTTGACTAAATGACCAAGCCACTTGGTTTGTTGAGAGTCAATGTAGACACTAACTGGGTTTGTCCTCACTGTCTGCCTCAGCGTGGTGTTGCAGATTCGGTCACAGATTGTCTTTCCGGCTGCACTTCTCACAGCATCTTTCAGCTCTGGATGTTACTCTTATGGCTTGCTAGTAAGGACCAAGATTGACATTGGTAATACAATGTAGGAATAAATAGTGTATTTATCAGCCTCCTCTTAGTTGAAAGAAGCAGTCTAGAGTGTTTCAAAATTGGTGCAATTTGATAGTGGACACTGTTTGCCTTCTGAATTCTATGTACAATGTCTCAGTTTATTCTGCCGTCATCAGTGAACATACTGCCTAGGTATTTGAATTCCTGTACCTGCTTGATGCCAATGTCACTGATATGGAAACATCTCTGCAATTGTTCACATGAAATCAACATAGTCTCTGTCTTGCCTGTGTTGATCTTCATGTCATATTCGTTACAAGCAAAATGGAGATAGTTCAGGTGGCATTGTAGGTCTTCTCCATTTTGGTATCATCAGTAAACAACAGTTCACTGAGGGACTCTTCATGATGGTTAGCTAACGAAAAAAAACAGCATATTATTCTGAGAACAAGAATTTTGTGTGTGTGTTACAAGCAGTGAAACACAGATAAGGTACACAATAACAGCAGCAGTTTAGCATGGTCACAAATACAAAAACAGCCTACAGTAGCACCCAAAAATAACTGTCAGAGACTAGGGACAGCACAAATAAGAACATTTGATTAACCTGAAATGATTTAGGCAGTGTTTATCCAGCCTGCAGAAGACAGGATGTGTCAGCTGTGGTGCAGCCACTAGTGAATTCCGGGCACACATGCAATTTCAGGGCCTGAATGCAGAAGAACTAAATAGCGTTTAACTAGTTAAGCAGGTCCGTAACATAAAACAAAGACAAATTCCCACATGGATCAGGCATTTCCTTTGTCTCTGTTTACTTTCAGTATAATTTTGTTGGTCAAATCACAAGTTTGGCTGCAAGACAGTGCTATGTGGGGCACATTCGCCTGGAGAGTCGCTGATTGGACAGCCTGGGTCTTATCCCTCAATGCAGTTACTGCTCAAACTATGCGCCAGCAAATGCCAGTCAAGTTCCATAATCACCTTGTTAAGGAAAGCTTGTTTTTTTTCCAAGAGTTAACTCCTTTAGTGAGACTTAAGTGGCTATAGACATACCAAAATCTATGACTTCAGCATGCATTTTATGTAAGGGTCTGCTTCCTTATGCATTTCTAAGGGTTTGCTTCCTCGGGGTAACGGTCGGTGCGGTGATGGTGATCAAACCCAACACCTTCAGTGTGTGATCTGTGTCACTTAACCACAAGGCCACTCCATCCCCCAGGTCTTCTCAATTTGAAAAGAGCCATGTTGTTTGTTGGCCACATTTTACAATTTGTCTTTTCTTCATGGATCTTTAAACCTACTTGCTGGGAGATATACTGTCTAATGTGTCTGTCTGTCTTTTGGATTTGGAGTTGACTCTAAAATAGGAGACTATGTCATCTGAAAAGAACAGATCATCTAGCATCTTAAATAAGGTCTATCGGATCCTGTTTTTTCCATAGACTGTAGTTTCTTTCAAAATCCAATCAACTGCCAGGAGGAACAAAAAAAGGGATAGAAGACAGCACTGACGAACCCCAAATAAAATGTTAAATGATTGTGTGTGGTGTCCCTTGTGCAAAACTGCACTGAATATCCTCATACATCTGCTTTATTATACTGGTAAGCTTTTTCTACATCCTGTAGTAGTGCCTTAGTAGCTTTCAGAGTGTATCCCTATCTAAGCTATCAAAGGCTTTTTCAGAGTCAACAGAGTTAATATACAGACTTCAATTCCCTTCTAATAACTACTCTACATTTATGCACAGTGTGACTATCTGGTCTGCATGTGATCTCTTTTCACTGAAATCTGCTTGTTGGTTTAATTAATAATATCGTCCATAATGGCATGACAGGAACAGTCCAGTTTGATGGTAGCATATCACAACCATTTGGTATTCTAAGTGGTGTTAAGCAGGGCTGTGTTCTGGCCCCGACACTCTTCCTGAATATTTTTGGTTCTGTTGCTAATGCATGCATTTGGTAATGCAAATGAAGGAATCTTCCTTCACACTAGGTCGGATGGTAGGCTGTTTAACCTTAAAAAGGCTCATAGCCAAAATGAAGATCAGGGAGATCACCCTTAGGGACTTGCTTTTCGCAAATAATGCTGCAATTATAAACACACAGTCAGCAGGAACTTCAGAGGTTGATAGATCGCTTCTCCCAGGCTTGGCAAACAGTTTGGTGGAACACATTGTATACCTTGGGAGCACACTCTTCAGAGCAGTTCATATTGATGATGAAGTAAACTCGAGCATATGTAGCATTTAGAAAACTAAGATCCTCAGTTTGGAACCGGAGAGGAATTAAGCTTATAACCAAATTGACGGTTTATGCGGCAGTTGTCCTACCAGCTCTTCTGTATGCATGTGAAACCTGGACTGTATACAGTCGACATACGAAGAAGCTTGACCACTTTCATCTGGGCTGCCAAAGGAAACTGCTGAAAATAAAATGGCTAGATAAGATCACAGAGATAGAAGCTATTTTGCGGGCTGGCATATCAAGCATCCACACAACTGTGTGCAAATCGCAGCTTAGATGGACTGGTCATGTTGTTCGCATGTCAGATGAGCAGCTTCCAAAGAAAATATTCTATGGCCTGCTTGAGTCAGGCAAGCGAGCTTGCGGTGGGCAAATAGAACGTTACATAGACACTCTGAAAGCCTCACTGAAGAACTGTGACATTGACCCTGATAATTGGGAGAACATTGCTGCTGATCGTCTGCCTGACGTAGTCAAATCTCTTATGGTACGACACATATGGAGCAGACAGGGATCAAGGAGGCTGCACGGAGACGAGCGACACGAAAGTCAAGAGACGAGTTGCCTCTGTGTGACGATCAGATGATATTTCTCTGCCCTCATTGTCACAGACGCCATCGGGCTTGGATTGATTTGATCAGCCAATTACGAACCCACTCCAGGATTGACAGATGCCAATATGGTCCTCTTCGGACACGATGGATAAACATGACTATTCTCATGGGAACATGTATCCATTACGTGTATGTTGAATGTCTATATGAGAATATATAGATTATTTTGTATGTTGTATCTCCATCCATGCAATAAAAATATAATTGTTACTATGGTATAGATCGATTGCTATTATAGTATGCGTTCGTTCAGAATTACTCTTTGTAATGAAAATACAGACTGCGTATATTTAAAAAGAACACCAAAAACAACAAAACAAGGAAGGAAGAATATATCATAAATCCGTTTTTGACGAGAATGACGGAAGAGCAAAGAAGGACAATCCATGTCTTATCAATATTGCATGTGACTAACCTAGCCAGGGGACGATGGAAAGCATTTTCAATAAGTGATAGTTCCTGATTGTCATTCACTGAAAGGGCTTCTGTTGACCCCTTTTATGACTATGGCTTGTGGTATTGGATTCATTGCTAGTCAGTGGCGGTAGAAATCTCTCAAATAGTTTTAGTTTTTGTTTTAGCCAGAGGAATAAGTGGAAGATTTGATACAACATCACATACATCTCTGGGGTGTTATTATGGTACTTTCTCTACTGTATGTTAAAAACTTATGAACATAAGTAACGATCTCGTTTACACGCCAGTATGTGATATTATGAATATGGTGTTTGGTTCATATTTTTATTGACCAACGGCACACTAGGGGTGATGTGGGTGACGCCAGACAAATCCCGCACCAAATGAGGACTGAATCCCGCTCGCTCGGCTGGGAAGCCAGTACACGAGCTACTGTGCTACCTGTTCATTATCTTCTTACTTATTTATCCTCTGCGATTCTCGGTAGGAAGCCGCTCGAGATAGGGCTAAGTGTAAAATGTTGATAAACACCTAATTTCTCGTCTAAGCTGTGTACTTGGAAACGTGATGTATTACAACTGCATGGCCGATGAGGTGGGGATCGACAGGTTAATTCCCATAGTGGTGAGCCTACCGACAGAAGAATATTATTGTGCTACAGTTAGAATCGCACATTCCCACTTTCTTCAGCACACACTAAGGGATATCACAAAAGCCGAGTGGTTGGAAAGTCGCTTGGGGTTTCACCGCTAAAGTGAGTGGCAGGGTCGTTGCTGAGCGACGCGGTGCATACATGACTACAAACTGCAGTATGAGAATGGGGATCAAGGCAGTGACATTGTCTCTTAATGGCTATATGAAACCTCTATAGTAAGAGTCATAATCGTATAAAGAGCAGCAAAGAAGGCTCCATAATTGGCTGCGGGTCTACATTGCTCTTCTGTTTTAGTTCATTATATATATATATATATATATGCCGCCAGACCATGGATTTGGTGGGAATTCACACAAGTCTACGACTTACACTTGTGTTTATGGAAACGTGTTGTTGTTTTCCATTTGGACTGGTTAATTCGTTCGTTTTGTGTGTTTTCTTCCGTCCGATTTTCATGGAAGGGACATCGGCTATATGAATAGCACTACGCTTAAACATGTGTCGTATTTCACGGTCTAGTTCACACGGCTGAACTTCACGAGATTGGCGCTTTTCGCCCTAGCTGAAGACAGTGTCAGCTTTGTTGTATGAAATTTAGACACAACTAAAATAACTGCCACATGGAGAGAGACGGGCTCCGTTAGGTGTGTAGCGGCCCAAGACACACCGTTGTTGTATGGCGCGAGCTGGTACTACAAACTGCAATACCAGTGCCTCAACAACCTTCTAGGTTATGGGACATGATAATGATCAATTGTATTGACGCCCAATCTTTCCCTGGGCAGATACCGAAAGACTGGCTTTCAATATGGGACACAAAGACCTCGAACGTTAGTGATATTGTGTGGTTCTTCTGTCCTGGTGATAATAAGGGTTGCAGTAGTGATATCACTGACCTCCTCAGCGACATTCATAGTGGGG
The DNA here is from genome assembly GCA_036924085.1 of Ariolimax columbianus. Lineage (NCBI taxonomy): Eukaryota > Metazoa > Mollusca > Gastropoda > Stylommatophora > Arionidae > Ariolimax > Ariolimax columbianus. The sequence goes on along the minus strand of JAVGWX010000011.1, from coordinate 75,922,785 downwards.
ACAATATATATAGATGAACTTTTAAGTTGATGTACAACCTCCTATTTGATGAAGACACATCAATCAATGAGCCAGCGACGCACAGATTGCGAAGTTTTGAAATCAAGTGCAGGTCAAACCGATTTTGACCATTTAGAGAACGGAGCAGGAGTGTGCACAACCAACGAGCTACAGGAACGATCAGTATCTTCACTCTTAGTTATTTATTGAGAGGAACAGCACCTATTCGTCTGCCTGCAGTGCAGCGACGTCGTCTCCTAACAGAGCAGAATTTAGAAGAGCAAATTACATCGCTGCAGAGAAACATGATCAAAAGTGAAGAGCCTAGTAAGAAAAGCTTTTCATTAACACGAACAACAACAAAAACCTTTAAGATTCCACAGAAACATAAACTGCAATCTTTAGGGTCTAATGACTCCATTGTGTGACGTCTTCTTTAGTTCTGATCATTGAACTCCGCTTCCTGAGTTTTACTTTCTCTCCCACTGTTCTTCTCCAAAAGTTCCTTGGCCTTCCCACTTCCCATCCCCATGTGGCGGACTCCAACAACGATGCCACTTTAGGGAACTACACCCAATCTCTCTACCTGCGCGAGAACATCACGTAAGGTGAGCGAGCGAATATAATCGCTGACGCTCAGAAAAAACGCACTATTCGAAAATACAGAGCACTTGACGACCCCACAGTCAAACCCTTAATGTGTGGCCCAAGTGTGTCACTGCTTAGTATACGACTTTACAGTCATATGCGATCACAGGACACGTTTGATGCTGCCGAAATCTGTGTTAGCAATCGGCAAATATTCCCTGATGTTCATCCATCCGGCCATTGCTACCAAACCCACATCAGCTTATATACATTCGTATATGTCTACCACAGCTGTAATAAGGTCCCATAACAGACACCGCTATCAATGCAGACAATGAAGTGTCAGAAAGATCGTTGCACTAGGTTTCAGCTTTTCATAGAGTGGGGTGACCATCTTCTCTACCTTCCTCTCTTTCTTTCCCTAACATTAAACCAGGTACTTACAGTTGGGTCAACTGGAGAAATACCGATAACGGAGATTGAACCTGGCTTTTTAGCCGCGTGATGCCAACGCTCTACCACTCTGCTACTCACACTCTCATTCCACTTCCACCCCCGTCCCCCGCAGTTTGCTGATCGGAATTGATAAAGAATAATATATATGGCGACAAAGAGGGATTAGGCTAGACGGGATTAACATTATGACATGAATGTCAATCAATGTCAGATTTTATCAACATCACTTGGGACTCGAAGTTGTGCAGGCATGCCATTAGGATGATGATGATGATGATGATGATGAACTGTATGAAAAACAAACAACAATAGAGTCTAAATTATACTTACTTACTTGGAATTCTAGTATTCAAACAGGCAGATGTATCCGTACTGCCAGGCATCAGAAGCTATGCACGTAGTAAGTTTTTATTGTTGCGATTTTACTTCCTGCGGCTTACTAGACCTGGGTGGCGTATTTGGTAGGAACTAAGTTTTCTTTTCCAAGATTTTGCTCGAACAACGGCTGACAGTCTGTTATTTTTGCTCGAACAAACGGCTGACAGTCTGCTATATGTCATCGAACAACGGCTGACAGTCTGCTATATGTCATCGAACAACGGCTGACAGTCTGCTATTTTTTATTATAAACTGCCAAGGGCACTTTTAAGAGTACAATATGTACATGGGACCTACGAGTTTATCTTCCGTTTCCAATAGGACTATATGCTTGATCATGTCCAACTTGAAACCAGGCGTCATCTGAAACTTTTATTTCATTCTTGAGAGGCGAACGCCTTACCACTCTGCTATAGCGGCCCACTACCTAATCTCAATGCTATAGCGATCCATTTGAGAGCAGAACGTCTTATTTCACTGTTATAGCGATCCATTAGAAATCCAAACGTATTATATCTCTGCCATAACGATCATTTGAGAATCGAACGTATTATATCTCTGCCATAACGATCATTTGAAAACCGAACGTATTATTTCTCTGCCATAACGATCATTTGAGAACCGAATGTATTATATCTCTGCCATAACGGTCATTTGAGAACCGAACGTATTATATCTCTGCCATAACGATCATTTGAGAACCGAACGTATTATATCTCTGCCATAACGATCATTTGAGAACCGAACGTATTATATCTCTGCCATAACGATCATTTGAAAACCGAACGTATTATTTCTCTGCCATAACGATCATTTGAGAACCGAATGTATTTTATCACTGCCATAACGGTCATTTGAGAACCGAACGTATTATATATCTGCCATAACGATCATTTGAGAACCGAACGTATTATATCTCTGCCATAACGATCATTTGAGAACCGAACGTATTATATTTCTGCCATAACGATCATTTGAGAACCGAACGTATTATATCTCTGCCATAACGATCATTTGAGAACCGAACGTATTATATCTCTGCCATAACGATCATTTGAGAACTGAACGCATTATATCTCTGCCAGAACGATCATTTGAGAATCGAACGTATTATATCTCTGCCAGAACGATCATTTGAGAACCGAACGTATTATATTTCTGCCATAACGATCATTTGAGAGTCGAATGTATTATATCTCTGCCATATCGATCATTTGAGAACCGAACGTATTATATCTCTGCCATAGCGATCCACTTGAGAGCCTACGTCTAATCTCTAAGCTATAGTGTCCCACTTGAGAGCCGAATGTTCTATCTCTATGCTATAGTGTCACACTTGAGAGCCGAACGTCTTCTCTCTCTGCTATATCGGCCCATTTTAGAGGTTTAAGCCTCACTTCTGCTGTGAACCCCATTTAGAGCCGAACGCGTTACCCCTCTGATATAGGGGTCCCCTTGAGAGCCGAACGCGTTTCACCTTTGATTTATCGGCCATTGAGAGCTTATCGCGTTACCCCTCTGATAAAGTGGCCCCATTCAGAGCCGAACGCGTTACTCATCTGATATAGCGGCCACCTTGAGAGCCGAATATGGTGCTCCTCTGATATAGTGGCCACCTTGAGAGCCGAACATGGTACTCCTCTGATATAGCGGCCACCTTGAGATGCGAACATGGTACTCCTCTGATATAGTGGCCACCTTGAGAGCCGAACATGGTACTCCTCTCATATAGTGGTCACCTTGAGAGCCGAACGTGTTACCCCTCTCATATAGTGGCCACCTTGAGAGCCGAACATGGTACTCCTCTGATATAGCGGCCCTCTTGAGAGGCTAGCGCCTTACCTGTCTTCTATAGCGGCCTAAAATATACCAAAGATCACTTTAGTCCCATAACGGACATTACGAAGTGATTGAGACTTAACTACTCTAGATCTCAGCTGTTAATGAGATATGTTGGCCAGTCTATTCCTCGCTGGTTTTCCATCATTCACAGTAAGGGACGGCCGATTTACGGCTGGGTAAACTGGAGAAGTATGGATAACTGGAAAATAGTCCGGTACTTTTTGCCGTGAGCCACGGTAGGAACCGTGTAGCACAGTGATTATATTAGTGCCCTTGCTGCTCAGCCGAGCGATCTAGGTTTAATCCCCAATTGGTGAGGGATATTTTTTCGATCGCAAATGGCACCTACTTATTCTTCTTCATCGATCAACTGATGCTATTCTTCTAGTCCGGAGAGGTTCACGAAGAGACTGAGCGTTTCAGGTCTTCACGGCACCAAATCGACCCAGGCTATAAAATTGAGGACTAGAGCAAATCTGGGAAGTGAAGGCGGCTGACGTGATGCTGACTACACCATCAATAGTGTGCTGTTTGTCAGGATAATATGGGCCTAACATCTTATTTCCGATATACACACAATGTGTCAATTGAATCTTCACTGTCTTTACTGTGCCGCAAGAAGCGAGAGATTAACCACGTGCTACTAAGATTCTCAATTATTCATAACAAATCAATTATAAAGAACAAATGAGATCTAAAACACAACCCCCCCCCCCCCACCCCCCCACCCCCCCCCCCCCCCCCCAAAAAAAAAGTTTTAAAAAAAACAGAACAATACATCACAATATGGAACAACAAATCATGAAATAAAATTATTATACGAGTATTATATTTGTTGCCATTCTTTCTAGTAGCACAAGTGGTTCCCCAGGTGAGAAGGCCGCGAACAGCTGTAGTTACAGATAGGAAAAAAACATGAACAAAAATGTAAAAGTTGATTAAGGTTGAGTTTAATCAAAATTTTTAAATGGGTATGGTCAGATACCGCACCGAGACGAGAACACAAACAAAACCTACGTTACGACCAATAAGCCTTCATTAGAGACAGCAATACTGAACTAACAAATCAACATATAAGGAAAAAATGGGCAACTAATCTGATAGTAGACTCAGTCTGTCTGAGCGACCGGTTGGGCTTGACTGAAAATCAATTACAGATTGTAACCAATTGACGTAGTTCAGCAGAATGCTACATTTGTCAATCACTACGCTTGTTGGGTCATATATTAATCATAACTAACTGAGCCACCCAGAACATATTCACGCTAGTAAAACCGTACGCAATGGCAAAAATAACAGCGTTTTAATAATGAAAGCTTTATTGATCACTGTCACCTAGAAGATCACATATTGGAACTGGACACTAAATTGGGGAAACATAATAAATGCATTGCAGGTGGAGCTGGCCACCAAGCGATTTCAATGCTGGTCTTTGTTCACGTGGACGTGCGTTCAAATCCTAGGTAAAGTATACTTTTTACTTTTTTAATCGAAAGTAAAATAACAGTATATGGATGCTGCAGGAATAAGCGGCCTTTATTCCTCAACAGCATCAGTCCTTACAAGGAACCTCAGCCATAGGGATACACACTAATATTTTGTATGTAGCACACAATGCTTTTAAACTTTGTACGATGATAGATTAGAACTTTGTAAATGTGTCTGTGTCTTCGTGTTTTCACAAAGTTAGTTATTCTCTTTCTCTTTGTTGTCTTTGTTGGTCATGCTCATTTTTTTCTGTGAACTCGTCACTTGAATGTTTTATTATAGTTAGTTCTTCTCTTTGTTGGGCATGCTTATTTTCTTTGTGAACTTGTCACTTGTATGTCCTATTATAGTTAGGTCTTCTCTTTGTTAGGCATACTTATTTTCTCTGTGAACTCGTCACTTGACATAACTTGACATGACTTGACTTAACTTGACTTGACATAACATGACTTGACTTTATTTAACTTGACATGACTTGACATGACTTAAGTTAAGAAATGATTTTTAAAAGATTGGATTGGATTGAAAGTGGATAAATGTCCACGGCAAGATGGTATTCATCCAAAATTGCTATTTGAAATTAGAGACCAACTAGCAAAACCATTGGCTATATTAGGTTCTTAATCACTTGCAAAAGGGATTGTTCCACAGGATTGGAAAGATGCAAAAATGATCCTCTTATTCAAAAAGGGCAAAAAATCAGATCCAGGAAATTAGTGACCGGAGAGTTAAACGAGCATAATCTGCAAATTGTTAGAGTCAATAATCTAATAACACATTGTAATGCATTTAGATAAGTTTAATCTAACCAGAAATAGTCAGCATCGGTTTATTGGAGGGAGATCGTGCTTAATAAATCTATTATAATTCATGGAGTGGGTTACCAAAATGATAGATAAAGGGAAGCCTGCGGATGTTATTTATCTTGATTTTGCTACTGTCGGATAGAGTACGTCATCAAAGATTATTTTTATTTATAAAGTGAAAATCACATGGAATAGGTGGGGTAGTTACCAAATGGATTTAAAATTGGTTAACCGGAAAAAGGCAGAGAGTGGGCATAAATAATGAGTACTCTGAGTGGTGTGAAGTAAAAAGTGGAGTGCTATAGGGCTCAGTTTTGTGACCAATTTTATTCTTGATATATATAAACGATTTGGAAATTGATATCGGATACATGATTGTAAAATTCGCAGATAACACAAAACTATGCAGTAGTGTCTCATCTAAAGCAGAAGTGGATATATCGAGGTCGAATTTAGATAAAACTCGTGAATGATTTGCGAGCTAGAAAATGGAATTTAATGTAGATAAATGTACAGTCATCCACATGGGAAGATCAAGTATAGAACATAATTACAGAATGGGCGAGAAAAATATTAGAATGATAGAAAAGAAAGGGACCTAGGAGTTATAATAGATTATACAGGTAAAGTGAGTGAGCAAGTCCATATAGCAGTGAAAAAGGCAAAAATGCAATGTTAGGTATGATAAAAAGAAATATTAAACATAGGAGCAAGAAAGTGATAGTCAAACTGGGTAAAGCATTAGTTAAACCTAGATTGGAGTATTGTGTACAGGTGTGGAATCCTTATCGTAGTGGAGATATAAACATGCTGGAAAGGATACAAAGAAAAGCGACAAAACTGATAGTGGGATTCCAGAATTACAATTACGAGGAAAGACTCAGAAAAACCGACCTACAGTGTAGAAAAGAGAAGAATTCGAGGTGACTTAATACAGGTTTATAAGATAATCAAAGGAACGGATAAATTAGACTATAACAAGTTTTTTCAAAATACAACCACATACAAGATCAAGAGGGCATAGCTACAAATTAACCAAAGAAAGGTCCAGATTAGATATTGGGAAATATTGCTTTAGCCAGAGAGTAGTGAGTGCTTAGAATGCATTGCCACAGGAAGTAGTGGAGGCAGGGACAATTAATACATTTAAGAATAGATTGGATGCACGTAACTTTTAGAGAAAGGAAATGTAAAAGAAACTGATTGTTTACAGACTCTGCAGAGTCTTCTAAATCAGTATAAAATTGTTAATGTTAAGTTAACTTAAATAACATCTCTTGATTTAACTTAACCTAACGTGGCCTGATTTAACTTGACTTAACTTAACTTGACTGAACATGACTTAACTTGACTTGACTTGATTTGCCCGAATTTAAAATGACCAGATTTGACGGAGCTTGCCTTGACTTTACTTAAGTTGACTTAATTTAACTCGACTTGATGTAACGGAACTTGACTTGACTTTTTTTTACTTTTGTTTCACCTCTGACAGAAATAAACATTGACTTTGCCTGGGTTCAAACCTGTGTCCTCGTCGGAAAAAATTAAGTATCCATAGCATTCGTCCTGGAAAAGGCCCATTTTTGTTAATTATTATGATACTTAATAATAGCACTATGGGCTCCAACATGCACACTTGATGAATTAAGATAGCCTGCTCTCCAGAGGGTAATGAAGAGTAAGTCAGGATCAAGTGAAACATACTGATAAAGTCCACGATCTCTGGTTCAAATCGAGCTAATGGAAACATGTTGTGTCAGAGCACTCTGACCGACGAGAATGTAGGTCGACACTGTGAACCCATACAGTGGTGAGCTTACTAAGGAACCTCACATTGCACTACAGCCATGATAACCCCGGTCAAACATCTCATGAACGCCTCAGAATAGAAGAAGAGTCCAGTAGTTTAGTACCAGTAGATTTACAACATCAACAATGTAATCTCCACGCAACGCTTAGCTGTACAACAATTATTCATTAAACAGAGAAGTGCTGTACCATTTTGAGGCAGTTTTTGTCCTATCCATTTTTCAAATGCTTCTAGTATCGACAAAGACAATGGTATGAACGATAACATCCGATATTATTATTTTATCAGCAAGACAAAACTGACATGCTCAACAGGGGTCGAAGATGTAGCAATGGAAAGAGCTGACATCGTCAAGGTCAGTGCAAGATAAGCTGACAAAGATCCTATACCTCATCAATGTGGCTGCCCTGGAAACAGACTGCAGCCATTAAGCTTGGCTAAGAGAAAATGGATCGGAAAGGAAAGCCAAACCGCATCTCCCAAAATGGGTGGTGGATGTGTCGGTCCGAAAGGCGTCGATATCGCAGCCTCGCTGTAAACTATTACTCGAGGTTCTTACACGGACAAACGCTGATAAAGAAAAAAATATATGCCAACAAAACACAAATGCACTTCTACATTTTTAAAAAGCGCACCAGAGATAATACACTAGCAGGCATGAGCAGGCAATTGATTCCCTTCAGGGTTTCAAGAATTGACGTCTGATGTTGTTTACCAGAAGATATGCACCAACAAACAGTCTGTAATGTTAGGAGATACATACCCACAGGAAAACAAGTTCCCATTCTAATGGATTCATGATGTCACTCTGGCAGGATCCGATTGCTGATAAGATAGAGACAATGTTGTAGAAGAGAAAGCATTGTTCTGTAGTTACGTTGTATTGAGTAGGCCATCTTTGCTTGACAGAAGGGGAGATAGCTGACCGCAAGTTAGGTAACACAAGTCTAGTTTCACTAGATGTTACTTTGATTAGCAGTATTGACTGTCGAGAAATGCTGAGAATGCCTCTCTCTCTCCCCTCTATCTCTCTCTATCTTTCTCTCCGTATCTCGTTTTATTTATCTCTGTATTTCTCTCACTCTCTTTCTAGCACTCCATCACTCTAATGGATTGTGTCCTCGGAATCACTCATTCTATTGTTTTCTATTTTACTGCGCGTATAAATGTGGCGGGCCATGTGTGTGTGACGGACCACGTGCAGATGTTCTGCCATATATATGTATGTTGTGTTTTTCTTGTGGCAGCATTCGGCTGCAAATCATGGCAAATTACCAAAACTTCAAGAAAAAGAATCGAGTCCTCTGGATTAAAATGTTACAGAAAGATCCTCAGAATACCCTGGACGGAAAGAAAGACAAATATCGACATTCGACAAAAGTTGAACATAGAGGAGAATGGGTTTATCATTTCCATTTTGTCAAGAAAATTGAAATACTTTGGTCACATCAAGAAACACAATGGTCTCGAGAAAGCTGTGAAGGCAGGTATAGTGCCAGGCAAAAGAGGCAGGAGTAGATCGAGAAGACGATGGTCCCAATATATCCAGGAATGCCTTGGTATGACTGTGGCGGAGGCTAGAGTTTTGGCAAGGGAAAGAGTTTCTTTCAGACAGGCTGCGATGGGAGGTGACGGTCTAAAAAGGACATGCTATATGATGATGAAGATATATATATATACATACACACACACACTCACGCACGCACGAGCGCGCGCACGTACACACACACACACATACACACACGCACGCACGCACGCACACACACACACACACACCCACCCACCCACCCACCTACCCACCCACCCACCACCCACCCGAACCCACCCGAACCCAAGCCCATTCCCATCCACCCACCCAAAACCCCCCCCCCCCCCACCCCCCACCCTAATCCTACACCTGTCAAAGTATTAATATAGCGAGGAGACTGCTGTTGGAGAGGAAGTGTTTAAGACTTCACTGCACTAGGGCTCAGCTTTTTATGAGTTGAAGTGACCAGTTCCATTCCTCGCTTCGTTTTCTTCCCTAACAGTAAGCCAGGTACTTGTTTATATCTGGGTCGACTGTATCTTGTAGGAGTGAAGTGTAATTAGGGTTGGGTGAAACATACTGATCAAGACCGCCATCTTACCTACTCGTTCGTGCTTCGAGAAAAAGGCTGTGTTACAGCAGTCTTGCCAACCATGTAAGGATCGACATAGTAATCCCCATGGTGATGTGCCTGCTGAGGAGCCTCGCTTTGCACTACAGCCAGCTGTGTCCCGGTCACTGCCTTCTCACTCAGGATATAAGATGAGCCACTGTAACCCTTTACCAAATAAATGCTGTTAAGAGTTATCTCAACTCAGCACGAGTAGCTTCTAAAACAACAACAACAACAAAACAACAGCAACAATAACAACAACAACAACAACAAAAACACTGGAACATGTGAACAGCCGACATTGAACTGGGCACTTTTACCGCTAGAAGCGAGCCCTGCACCAGTCTGTTAATCAGACGCCGTGATACACCGCACAAACTTGAAAACAGCTTCAAATGACAGAATCCCCGTCATTATAAGTAGAGTACACAGATCCTTAAGATTGACGGGAGATTAAGGGAGGACAGGGAGACGAGTTAGAAATGAGACTAGAAAGGGATGTCTGTCTACGATGAAGAAGGGCTAGCTTTTGGCCAGCTCCGGGGAAGTGGAACGTGAGCTATCAGTCTAGAAATTGTTCAGTAGATTGACTCCCCACATAGATTGTAAATTGAATTCTCCTTAAATAGGCTAGGTCAGTCAGTAATTCTGCACCTTTACGGGTTTGGCTGGTCTGTTTAGCTTGGCCATAGTGCTGATGGAGATAACTGAAGAAATCTCGTCTACAGGGCGAACACTGGTGCCAGATTTAATTGGATTTGCAATCCTTTCAGGAACAAACTGACTAATCAGCGTGCGCCGGTCACATTTGTTTTACCATCACTGTTCCATGATTTTACGCGTGATTAAATCAAGTAGAAGACAGACCAAAATATGGTTTATTTGTGTTCGGTTCTCCACGAAGCCCCAAACTTATCTTTCGCATATTGTATGGGTGTAACCATTACGCTCCCTAATAACAGTGAATATGTAAACAACGACCACTTCAATAGTAGCAAAATGATCTAACACGCACCCTCAACATACAAACAAACGGATACAAATAAATATAGAAAATATCAATACACGATCGTTTATGTGCAACTTGCGGGCATCTAAATTTTGATTTTCTTTACACATATTTTTTAAATCCCCCTTTAACGCTGAAAATGTAATTACTTTTTAAGACAAAAAATGATTATATATACAATTTCAAAAATGTTCTTGATCATCCTAAAACTTTCTTCCTAATTGGGAAGACATGCTTTTCTCGTATATGCCATTTTTCGGCTACAAGACGTTTCGTTCTTTCTTTTTATTTCTTGTACTCTTCTTTTTTCATTCACTTCTGTTATTAATTATTTTCAATCTTTCCATATTCTCTGTGCCAGTCTAACTTTCTCATTGATTATATCATGTAAATTACGCTGAAAACAGTTTGAAAATCTCATATTACCAACAATAATGCCGCATCTTCAATATGTGTTTAAAATGCTCATCACACTCTTCTGGATGGAAAATTCGATCTAAAGATCAGACTTTCTTCTTCCTTGTATACCTCGTTCGCAACAGGATTTAACATTTGGTCCACGATATCTGCTCCTGTCGACCCAGCATATCCATTTTCGGAAAGTCTGTGTTATTCAGGTTAACTTTTCCTAGCTTTTGGCTGCCACCAGATGACCTCGTACGTAGCATATGGTTTCAAGTCAACAGCTTTTTTTCTCTGAGATGAATTATAATCAATGACTTACAGGCTTTATCTCCCTAGAGCATTCTGACTGTAGGAAAACATAGTCTGACACCGTCTTTCTTTCCCTGTTAGTTAGTTGGGACAGTTCAGTTCTGAGAAGACTAGGAGGTTGGTTTCTGCTGTGTGAGCTTTTGTGTTGCGCGAGCGTTAGGACCATTTAATTAGAAGTGATAGCCCATCCGCAGTTCTACTCCCAGCTAAGCGATCATTGATGACCCAATCAGACTTACAGCGGTTATATCTCTCTCTAGTTTCACATAATTCAATTTAAATATTAACAAAGGTTCTGTATAATACTGTATTTTCCAAGAATGACATAATCTAATACACGTACTTTGTATTCCAATGAATTATTCACGTACACATTTAAGTATAGTAAAAGTAAAGATTCTCATTCGCTTTTCACGGAAAGGTAAGGGGCTCGAGTCCCTTTACTGGCAACTCCAGTCTACTCAGCTATAAATGGGTACCTGGCTTACTGTAATGGAAGAAAATGCAACAGAGGACTATGGTCAATTCATGAACATATTGTAGGCTGTTCTCGACCGCAGTGACTTCTATGGGACTATCTTTACATTTAAAGACACTCCATAGAGTCTGAAGTGTTCGGGACTACATTATAATGCGTTGTCAGATTTATTAGATGGTGTGCCCTTCATATGTGACTTGCCTTCTCCAACGCGGAGCATTTTGTGTACAGCTTAAAATATAAAGGATATAATCACTGTAACCTCCAAAGATAACCTCGGCAAATGCGACTAAAGAGTAGTATGCAGGAAGAGAAACATCATCATGTAAAAAATGTGTCTATTATGATTGGTCACAAATAAGATTCGGACTGAGACTACATTAATGCTTGGCATTGCCACGAACAAGTAAATGATCGAACATTCTCGGACACAGGCTTCTTCTAAGAGGAATATGCTGCAGTAGTGCTTCACATTGCTTCAGATTGGAGGGAATAGAGGAATGACTGAAGTGTTAAGAGAGAGGCCCCTTTCAAAAGAGACCTGCTACAGTCACGGCATATGCTTCACATCGGAGCGAATAGAGAAATGAATGAAGTGTTAAGAGAGAGGCCCCTTTCAACAGAGACTTGCTACAGTCACGGCGAATGCTTCACATTGGAGCGAATAGAGGAATGACTGAAGTGTTAAGAGAGAGGCCTTTTTCAAAAGAGACTTGCTACAGTCACGGCATGTGCTTCACATTGGAGCGAATAGAGGAATGAATGAAGTGTTAAGAGAGAGAGGCCCCTTTCAAAAGAGACTTGCTACAGTCACGGCGTATGCTTCACATTGGAGCGAATAGAGGAATGACTGAAGTGTTAAGAGAGAGGCCCCTTTCAAAAGAGACTTGCTACAGTCACGGCGCATGCTTCACATTGAAGCGAATAGATGAAGGGTGTTGACCTTATAGATTTCAACGAACGGTTTCCTGTGTCTGTTCATTGACACGAGGAACCATCGGTCTAACCACTGTGCCCATTATACGCTCAGTCGTTAAGGTAGTTCATGCACATACACTGATTCAGTATTGTCATTCAGTCTGTGCTCAAATATTTTCGTTAGCTATTTTTGTTTATAAGCAGGCACGATATCATTGTCTGTTATAAGTGTTTGACAGATCGTGCTACGAGTTCTTACAAACCAAATGAACAACCAAACTGTCTATACATGTAGCTAACCGTATTGGATAAATGCATTCTTCTTCTACTTGCATTTGCGTGGCAGTTGTGATTTTCAATCCACGCCGCTAAAGACGTTCTTTAGCATCATCATTCTACGTTTTTCTTGCTATTCCTCTGGGTTTGAAGTCACGTTGCCTGGTGTTATTAAACAATGCTTTTGGTATGTTTCAATGCATTCTTGTCGTATGTCTTATATATACACACACACACACATATATATATATATATATATATATATATATACTATACTGTAAGTTTTTAATTTCTCTCTTTTTCATTAACTTTGCAGTTTTTCGTATCATCTCATTTCATGTGTTGTGATATTTCGATCTGATAACAGAGAGTTAGGAAAGACATGTTGTTGTTGTTGTTGTTCTTGTTGTTGTTGTTGTGTATTTTCCACAATGTGCATATTTACTCCTTTGTAGCTCTCCTTCCAAAAGAGGTGTTAAGTGGAAGGTTGTAGTAGCTTTCTTCACATCCCGAGAGTAATGAAGAAGAGGACACGTGGTCATATTAGGCCTCATCTGCGTGACGGTCACTACTACAGGGATTACGTCAATCCACCTCATCAGACAGACTGTATTAAAAAACAGCATATTTCTAGAGAATGAATGCTACATGGAAGAGAGATAGTAATCCTGGTCAGTATGTTGTGCCTGACTGGGTTAGCGTCTCAGTTCTCCTCTCTCTCTCTCTCCCTTCATCCCTCACCTCTCTCGGGTAGGAGAGAAACAACTAAGTGAATAACACTGAACAAGCAAAGGGATTGGGGTGGGGGTGGGGGTCGGGGTGGAAGAGGGGGCAGGTGGTGCTAAACATTGTTTTTCCTTTGTCGCTTTATCTCCCTTGGTACGGTTCCGTGTTTAAGTTGTGGTTCTTAGTTGACCTGTACTTCTGTAGGTGCAGATGCCCTTGTGCAGGTCTCAGTTCTAGTATGAGCTGGATATAGCAGGGAGGAGGATTTCCTGTTTAACGGACTATGTTTGAGCAGCTTATTGCTCCGCTGCATAGGGACACGTGCTGCGGTGGGATGTTAGCCTACGTGCGATTTCATTTGAAAAAGGCTCAAACACTAGAGCAAAGTAGACCTGCATTCTGTTAGGAGCCACATATGTTGCTCTAAACAAACTACATAACCATGGCCAGTGTTACGCCAAGTCACACAGTAAGTCGCCTCTTAGTTGTGGTTATAACTGGCAAATCACTTCATTTGCTTACTGAATTCTTGTTTTTTTTATGTATCTGTCAAGTCTGCTTTTATTTGCTAATGCGTCTTAATAAAGCCTAAAAGACTTTAGTCTGTCGTTATGCTTCTGCAAAAGAATTGTAGAACGTCAACAAATTGTAAGAAGATCAAGCTAAAACAGTGTTTGTCAACTCAAGAAACAGGGATCAAGATGCTGAGCAGCGCATGAGCTGCAGTGGTCAGCGACTCATAGCTGACTAATAGCGTCAGTGCCAGTGAACCAGAGTTGCCAAGACCCTTCTACACCTCCACGCGGTGATCCTGGATAACAGGCTGCAGCAGGACAGACTGGCTAAGGAGAAGGGATTGAAGAGGGAATGCTAACCCGGTACTCAAATAATGCTTGCTGAAGTCGGATGTGTTGGACCGAAAAGTGCAAATATCGCAGTCAAGCTGTAAACTACGGCACAACGCATTTCGTTCTCTGGACTACATTCTGCTACTTAAGCTCTTTCAGGGTTTGGAAGCGGAAGATTGAGAACAAACGAAGCCAAGCTAAGAAACGTGCCGTTATTTGAAAGTAGCAAATATAGTGTGTGTGTGTGTGCGTACGTGCGTGCATGCGTGCGTGTGTGCGTGCATGTGTAAGTGTGTGAGTATGTATGTGTTGAAAATGTGAGTGTTGTAAGTTTGTGTGACTATTTTTAAAACTCTGTTCTCTCTCTCTGTCTCTATCCATCCCTCCCACTATCTCTCCCTCTCCCTATCTCTCTCTCTCTCTCTCTCTCTCTCTCTCTACATATATATGTATGGTGACAGCGAGAAGAATGATGGTAGGAACACTGTGCAGAACTATACAACAAATCAAACATGTGTTTCAGTCCTGTAGAAATTTGATCTTCTAAAATTTGTGGTAAAGATAGAGAATTAATAAACAAAATCTGACTTAAAATAGTTCGAATAGTATGATTATTAAAAAACACACACTTTTCTCAAACCTCCCTGGAAGGAAACGTATACGGCAAACGTGCCAACTAGATAAATGGGAGGATAGCATCAGGTCATGGACGTGATCAAGTCTATCGTGTTGTATAATGAACACAAGAGTCAGATGATGTTGAGGAGTCATTACCATAGTATTTCGAAGTGGAGATAACAAATTATGTGATGAAATCTAAAACCTGTAAAAAGAAATAGAGTGAGGAGGTGGGCTTGGGTGCGGTTGAGTAGCGAGCGTACTTGCGTTTTAAGCGTCCTTCCTTTTTCGTCAGTTTTTTTCTACAGCGTTTAGGATTGGAACCCACAAACTATATTAACTACACTACAGGTAGTAACATACACTTCAGCAAATAGAAAAATTCATCTGCACCATTATATAACACAAATTTAAAAAAAAAACTGTTTGAGTGAATTATTTAATCATCCTTAGTTGTTGCCCTTGAAGTGTGTCTATAATTGTTTCGTTAAAAACGGTACACTTTGATAAATGAAACCCACACCTGTCAGATGTACTTCCGTGGCAGTCGTTGCCGTATAACTTCGGAAATCCCAAGTGACTGTACGATAGGAAGTAATTAACGATTCTGTGTGTCTGTCGTTGATAGACTTGATATCCTGCCCAGTACAAATGTGGTCGAGACAGCTATCGGCTTAATGTCCCGAGGCAAGACCCCGGGATCAGATTCTATTCCCAACGAGGCTTCCCAAAGCAGGAGGCCCTTTGCTACTACACAAGCTAACATTGCTCTTTCCCTCAATCTGGGATGCACGTCACATACAGCAGAATCTGAAAGATTCCACCATTGCTTATGTGTACGAGGGTAAAAGTAAATGATGTATTGAACTGGCGGTTTGAAGGTACTTCGGTTTGCCAGACCACTCACAAAATTATGTTAACATTTTCAAAATCCTTCTTTGCTGGAGTCTGTTTCAGCTCCATTTAGTGCAATTAGTCACATTTGAGGTTAGCAATTTTTTTCCCTCTGAAGCCCTTTTTTTTGCCAAAGTAATTCTTATCTTAATTTATGTTTCATTGGGGACATCTTCTGTTTTGTTTTGATCTAAATAAGTAAACTTCTGTACTTGTTCGATTATTTATTCATTGATGGTTATATTCATTTGCCTATGTTGCTTGGTTATTACGAAAGTAGTTGTCTTCAATGTAGTTATTTCCATGCCTAACTCCTTGATAGTGCTGTTATTTTGTTCTAGCAGCATTTGCAATGTTATTACTGATCCCGCCACTAATACTTGGCCATCGACAAATTTAATGGCATTAACTTTCACTCTATTGACTTTGACTTCTTCATTATAACATAATCTTTGTGATGTGGGGTGGCCAGCACATTAACTTTCACTCTATTGACTTTGACTTCTTCATTATAACATAATCTTTGTGATGTGGGGTGGCCAGCACATTAACTTTCACTCTATTGACTTTGACTTCTTCATTATAACATAATCTTTGTGATGTGGGGTGGGGTGGACAGCACATTAACTTTCACTCTATTGACTTTGACTCCTTCATTATAACATAATCTTTGTGATGTGGGGTGGGCAGCACATTAACTTTCACTCTATTAACTTTGACTCCTTCATTATAACATAATCTTTGTGATGTGGGGTGGCCAGCTACCTTCTTCCTTTACTATTAGTCAGCAGGGAACACACTACCATTGCCCTAATCAGCTACTCATTACGTTCATCTCGTATAAATGTATAATTGACGGGTCTTTGAGACTTTTTAGGATGGTCTTACTCTGTCATATCTGATGTGAGACCATGTGACATTTCTGTTAGAACTGTACCTTAATCTGTATAGACCATAAAAGTAATTTAATTGGACCCAGGTGCCTTTCCACTAGAACGATGACGAATTGCTTTTCGGGACTTTTCCAGATTTGTTAAATCCTCTAGTGCTTGTTTAGAAGAACTTATGACAGAGGATTGATCGTTTTCTTGTTAATAGATGATTTTTTGTTCACAATATAAAAATGCTGGACCCAGCGTTGGATAATTTTTTTTGGTGTCTGTAATTAGTGTTTTTCTAAATTATTGTTTATATGTTGAAATGTTTGTGTTTGTTAAGTTTTATGTGTGTTATAATGTTAAAAAAAGGTTGTGCGTATTAATATACGCATGTTTTTTCAAATGTTTAATCTTCTGACGGTAGCACAAACATATACACACATTTAGAAAAAACGGGAAAACAATATTGCAAACTTGATTATTTTTATAATAATGTGATACACAGATATAGCAAATAATACACATCTACCTGGAATACCAGGCATTGCCTGAGATAATTTTGGACGCAATTTTCAAAATCCACCCAGACCTAAAACTGCTCATCTCTTTTTCCATGTCTCTCTCTGTCAACCACTCTACTGAAACGAAATCATATCTCCATCATCTTCGGCTGATCAATGTCCACATATAACCCACCTCAATAATTATTTATAGTACTTATATCAATTAAATCTAATATATTTTAAACCATAGTAATCAGTAAATAAATTTATTCATTCAATTTTAGTTCAATCTAACTAAATAAACCGACGCTGTTTCTTAAATTAAATCGAAGATACTGATGTCTTTTTAAATTTTAATATGCCCAACGTACTGGTTCTGACGCCATGGTTCAATTAGCTAATACAATCTGTTGCATACGTCAGGCAAACATACATGCACATAATCATTCAAGCAATATAACACACAATATAATACACAATGTAATACACAATATAATACACAATATAATACACAATATAATACACAATATAATACACATTATAATACACAATATAAAAATAGTTCTTCTTCTTCTTCATCGTACGCTGTTTACAGCGATATTTACGTTGCACTGTTTTATTTTGTTAAGCCTGTGGCTCAGTGCATCCGATTTCAACAGGCGTTTCTGTAGGGATGCCCTCCTTAGCCTTTGGCTGTCCCCAGCCTAACTGCAAGGCAGCAGTTGTTTTTGGTCAGAGTTGTCTCTCTTAGGGAAGTTGTCTTGCAGGACTATCGAGTCTTCCCCACTCGTGTCTATAGGGTTTGGCAATGATATGATATGATGGACTATGTACTAGTTTGTACTATCCCGGAAGAGAGGCAGTCCAGTGTGACTGTGTCTCAGGATCGTCACGTCCTGCCAGGAACGTAGCATGTGCATGTGAGTGAGGTATCTCTTTGCTTCCTTTATTTTCTCGGCTCATCTGCAGTGATGGTACGCCTAGCATTCCCCGCCACCTGGGAGGTTGTCACAATAGGGCAGGGGTGCAATGTCCGCTGGACTGCATCTCTGCTGCGTCCATTGGGATGACTGATAGCAGACAGAGGTAAAGAGCAAGGCAGGAGTGCATTTAACCAGGTGCATTTCTGCGGCTTGACCGGGCCGGGCTGAGACGCGAGCCCCAGGTCCCTGCCATGTCGTAGCCTCCCATCACAGCGGTGCTGAGACTTAGGGCAGGATTCTGGCTTAGAGGCGTTCGGCCGTAGTACCTCAGATGGTAGCTTCGCACCATTGGCTTATCAGCCAATCACGTGGACCAAATGTCAGCGACCTGCGATTTCTCTTGAAGGAGTGCATTTGACCAGGGGACAAGCCTGGTCATGGCACGGAGATGTTGTTGGCTTATTAGCCTAGTACGTGGACAAATGTCTGCAACTCCTCTCGAATTGAGCAGGATTACCGTAGCAACGCCCTGTCATTAGTAGGGTAAGTCTGACCTGTCTTCCGAGGGTCTAATACTAGCACCCGTTCACGATTAGACCCAACGAATCAATAGAGGGCTTTTTAGTCAGTCAATGACCAAGTGTCAGAAACCTGCGATTTGAAAAATAGTTCAAATATTTGTCTTTTTATGACCTGGACAAAAAATGCATTACAATCTGCAACACTTATATTACCAGGACTTGACAATTTTTAGGGTGGTTCACCAGTAAGTCAACAATTTCACCAGTCAGCATGGTCGGACTATAGTTATGCAATTTAAGTTAAAAAACTTAAACCAGGCAATTATTCACTTTAATTTTTATTTAGCAATTGAACAAACGAAAATGTATTATATTACTTACACGGTATTAGCCTATTTCCTCTTTAGAAAAAATGCACTACTGTAAGAGACATGGTGTTTGTGTCCTTGAACATGTCTGGTAGTTAAGCCATATACGTGCTGCAAAATTGTCATATGTATAGCCAATTGCGTACTGAACACTTGACCACTGAGACGAACTTCTACACTGAGATGTCTGGGATCCTCGAGGAAGTCTCCACCATTGCAACTTTTATCTAAACAACTAGAATTCCCGTGTAGACATAATCAAAAACGCGACGAACTAGAAAAATAAGAATAAGATTGACCTTTTATTTTTGTTAATTGTATTTTATAATTTTATTTCCTACGTGGATAGGTGGGGAGGGAGGATGGGTAGTATATTGATTTCCCCAGAGCCTACAATGTTGTTAAGATGGCTCTGCTTTGGTTGCCCCCTGGTTGACCTGCAAGGTGACAGTTATTTGTTGTCTGAACTGTCTGCTTTAGGAAAGCTGTCTGACTGCAGAGGAGTAAGTCTTCCTAACCGACTGGATCAACATCTTCACCTTTTATGTCTAGCGACTTTGGCGAATCTTCTCTCAACACGCTTCTGAATACTTAGCACTCCATCTTTTCAGATACTTCGGTCATCAAGTCAAACATACGTGATCTCTGCTCTGTTTTTAAGGTATTAGTATTTTCTTGTTTTTCACCAATTTTATATAATTCTTCTGTTCAAGAAATTTAGGTCGACAAATTTGCTTGTCTATTAATGTAAGTTGTACAGACCCTTTTTATTGTTAATTGTAGTTATGTAATAATTTCCTCACTCAATTTAGTTGCTGTAGCTTTCTCAAAAGCTATCAAAAGGCGAAAAATGCCTTGGTATGGGCACGTCATGAGGTCCAGCGGAATTACAAATTAAATACTTTATGGTTCCGTACGAGCAAAAAAGGGCCGGGGATGTACAAGGAAGAAATGGGCAGACAACATCGTTGAGTGGTCAAACCTTCGTACCGGTGAGACACGACTGGCGGCAGGGGACAAAGAGAGATGGCGTGGGATTGTGGAAGCGTCTTCAACTGTGCCCTAACGGCCTAATAGGTTACGAGATGAACTGAACTAAGCTTTCTGATTTTATATCTAAGTGCCACATATGTCCGACTGTTCTTTCGTTTAGTAATTATACGAGGCGTGTTCAAATGAAACCGGACCTAACTGCATCCGAACCTGGTTAGCAAGAAACTGACGTATGGATACCCATTGTAAACACCTTCTGATACTTCAGTTTCTTGCTAACTACCATCTAAACTGTCCCTAGCGACACAGCGAATTCTTCTGCTAGCGAACGTAAGCTCCGGCGACGGTCCACACGAATTGCTGCATCAATTTTGTCGATGGCAACTTCTGACGCAACAATATGCGCCTGCCCAGGTCTCGGAAGATCTTTCGTTAACTCACGTTCTTCTTTAAACATCGTTGTCCAGTTCCTCACATGTTGTTTTCGACACACTTTTGTCACCATACACCAGCTGCATTCTGCGATGAATGTCAACTAGTCGACATCCTTCAGCTGTTAGAAACCCAATAATCGCTCACTGATAAACTGTGGACGGATTCTGTATCGCATCCGCCATGTTTTGAACGGTCTGCTGAGGAAACTATGAGTCGGAGGATAATGACATTTTGCAAACTTGACGGTTGGTATGTGCTGGTGTAAACATCATGCGCATCAAGTGACGTCATCATGCGCATCATATATATGTTCATTTGGTGCAGTTAGGTCCAGTTTCATTTGAACCCGCCTCGTATAGACACTGTTCACGGCACCCATCGATATTGTGGCATTGTTCTATAAAGCGAATATACACATCTTCTTATTTTTATTGCTTGGCACCTTGCTTGTGTTTTATAATTATTTTCTGCTCCATTTGTTTGTTCTTTCTGTTTAACATCCCTCATCACGTATTATGAAAGTACCAAGTTATTCATTAACACACATTTGTTTTAATATCGTTTCTTTTATCTTGTGTATTATTGTTTATGTATTAGAATTGTTTAGTTAACAAAGTAAAGATCCAGTCACGCATGATGTGTATAGGAAATAAGGTGTTGGGCCCATATTATTTTGTGACCCACGGCAGATAGTGGATGATGTGGTCACCCTCACGACGGCCGCCTTCACCTCCAAATATTTTCTGTTACTCGATTTCTGTGACTGAGTCGACCACAGGAGCCGATTTTGCGATCGAAAAAAAAATTCCTGCTACCACCCCTCCCAGTAAACAGACTTCTGTGTATTATATGTTCTGGGATGTTATACACACCTTCTGATGTTATATCATACTGAATTCCATTTTTTCTCTGAGACTTTATTTTACCAGCGGAATATGTGTTCATAGGATTCATTTTATTCGCGTACTTTTCTTTTCTTGGACATTTTTATTTGAATATTGCGTCTAAAAAAAAAATAAATCTGGACCAATCCCGAACCTCAACATCTTCCAACCGACCCAACTTAAATGGGTACCTGGTGTACACCTCTAGTCAAGGTGGAAAGAAAGGGAGCAGGTAACCGACTTCTGACATAGACGAGGACTAGTACAATGAAGTATCTAATACTTTGTTCTTGAAACTGTGTTTACCGCATACATGTAATATTATTTTGCATACCTTTTTCGTCTATAATTTTAGTTTCATTTCTCTTTTCCATTCTATTTGATATTGCTATTAACATATTTTAATACATATCAGATTATTGAAGTCAGTACCAGAATATGAATAACAATGCGAAGTCAAAAATGCAGCATAGGTAAATTGGTAATAGAAAATGTGCAAAATGGAGTATTCTAGTTCGGTAAAGCGATATACCACACATAAACTCTAGAGTGGAAAAAAACTGGTGTCTCGAAGAAGTCAATGAACAAGATAGAAAGAGAGAGATAAACTGAGGGACAATGAGAGAAAGACAAAAAGAGAGAGACATATAAATAAAGATAACAGGTGGGAGATAGAGAGAGAAAGATAAAAAGGGCATGACAAAGATAGAAAGACAGAGCGAAGGAGACAATGATAAAGCGAGAGAAACAGATAGAGACAGAAAGAGAATCAGAAAAAGATATTTATATATATATATATTTATAGAGTGACAGAAAAAAATGGAGAGAGAAAAAGAGTGTGAGAGAAATATGCATGGTAAAAAGAAAAAGAGAGAGTGAGAGAGAGAAAGAGATAGAGATAGAAAGAGAGAAAGAGAGAGAATATGTAATGATTAAAATGGAATTTAAATATGCAGAACAAGCTGAACAATAACATTCTCCAAAACGTTATAAAAACTGAGAAGACCCTGTGTGATCCAATCAGTAAATGATCGATTAGATATCTATATATTTCTCCTGATAGAAAGGTTAGGTAGTAATTGAGTTTATACATTTGTCTGGATCGAACACGGACTATATTCCATAGTTGCAAGTACTGAATAACGAACAACTATACCAGTTGTGACCCATTTTATGTGTGTGTCTGGCTGGTCTAGTGCTTAACTCAAATCTCTTTTGTACAAGACGAATCTGTCATCTCGATGTCGAATTCCGAGTTGTCCGTTGCTACCCATTCTTTTGTGTTGCTCGTTATTAATGTTATTCGAGTGCAGATGAATATTTGTCATGTGATCGTTGCCACGAAAAATCATTTTACTATTACAACACTCAAACTGCGGTGGTACACTGGCTTCTCAGCCTAGCGATCAGGGTTCAAGCTCCAGTAGGTGCAGGTTTTTTCCCCGATCGCAAACATGATATTGTGGTCGACCCAGCCACATATATTTGGTACCAGAAAAAAATCTGGCAAGTAAGGCAGCCGACGTGATGCTGACCAATCATCCACTATGTGAAATTGGTCACACAAAAATATGAGTCTAATGCCATATTTGCTATTCGCCGCATGGCGTGACCGGATCTTTATTTTACTTCACATACTTTTCTAGCTTTGCCTTTCTATTATCTAACCACGTTATGTTTTCGAATTTCGTATTTCGTTTGTTCTTTCCGTATATAATACATTAGATTGACGTCTCCGCATTCTAGTTTTCAGTTTTAACATATAAGATATAATATATCAGCATAATAATAATAATAGCTGTCCATCGTTGTCGATGAGGACCGCCGACATCATCCTTGTCACAGATTTCCATGTTGGGTGTGGGTGCGCATGTGGCTGAACAGGCCAATACGAGCACGAAAACATCTGCTGCATATCGGGCACACGAGGTTTGTAGAAGGGGATGGTGTTCCCGCTGCTCGGCATTTCCGCGTCTCGCGTCTGTTCTGGGCTTTCACAACACGGTCGTCTTCACCTGCAGCTACACCCGATTTGACTGCGCTTCTCCAGTCAGATCTGTTTTGCGCAAGACATTCCCAGGTGTCGATGTCTATCTGGCAACTTTTCAGTGAGTCCTTCAGACCGTCTTTAAAACGTTTCTTTGGGCGCCCTCTCTCGCGCCATCCCTCTCTCAGCTCGCCGTAGAGAAGCTTCTTTGGGAGCCGCTCGTCTGACAGATCTTTAATCCTCATTTATAAGGTCTGAAATCTCCATATACCAACCCATTAGTCTCCACCTCGAGGTCTGGAATCTCCGTATAACAAACCATTAGTCTCCACCTCGAGGTCTGGAATCTCCGTATAACAATCCATTAGTCTCCACCTTGAGGTCTGGAATCTCCGTATACCAAACCATTAGTCTCCACCTTGAGGTCTGGAATCTCCGTATAACAAACTGTAAGTCTCCACCTTGAGGTCTGGGATCTCCGTATAACAAACCGTTAGTCTCCACCTTGAGGTCTGGGATCTCCGTATAACAAACCGTTAGTCTCCACCTTGAGGTCTGGGATCTCCGAATAATATACCATTAGTCTCCACCTTCAGATATGAGATCTCCATGTATCAGATCTGTAATCGAGGGGACGGCGTGGCCTAGTGGATAAGTGGCACGGCTCACAATCCGAAGGTGCTGGGTTCGATCCCCATCACAGCACCTGCCGTTACCCCGGGGAAGCAAACCCTTAGAAAATGCAGGAGGAAGCAGACCCTTACATAAAATGCATGCTGAAGTCGGATGCATTGGGCCGACAGGCGCAAAATAAAAACTACAGTGCAACGCACACCGCCTTGGGGATTAGAGAAATAAGGCGAACGCAAAAAAAAAAAAAAAAAAAAAAAAAGATCTGTAATCTCTGTCTTTGAAGTTTGAAATATCTACATATTCGATCTTTAGAATTCAGCTGTGAGACCTGAGATCTTTATGATGTTTGGTCTCTCACTTTCTCCTACAATCTTCCTATGCGAGGTCTTTTATTGCCCTCGTTGGGATCTGGAATCTTATTATAAGAGGTCGTTGTGTTCATTTATGATGACTAGAACCTTCACAATTGATGTCCCTGGTCACTATATTTAAGGTTTAAGTGTTAGCTCATGTGGTTTGATGTCAATACAAGGGTTATGGGAATGTATGTGAGATCTTTCCATTTCATCAATGGGGTTTGAGATCACATCGATTGAGACCCTTGATTTTCATTTTCAAGAACAGCGATGTCAATAGATTAAGTGTTTGGTTAAAATCGACAGGATCTGTCATCTCTAAATGTGAAATTTTTGGACCACCTGTTGGATCTACGATCTCCTTATATGCTGCATTACATTATCGTAATTAATATCTAAGATTTGGGGAGAAAATAGTGTTTGGAGTTCATTCTACCGGACCTTGAACCTCCAGAAATTATACCAGTGTTTATTTTTCCGTGTCTGGAAAGAATGGTAAATGTTATATATTGTTATCTAATGGCAAGAACTCCTTAACATTTGCGGCTTAGACGGAAGTATCAATAAGAGTTCAAATAATTTATCTTTATCTAGGAAGGACAGACATCGATTAATCTAACCAGCAACAAGTGGAGTAGCCAAATACTCAAAATAAGAATAAAATATTGCTGACACCAACAGTGAGCAGATTTCTAGCTTAAGCCCAAAGGGCTCACTCCTGTTGTGGAGGAAGAGAGTCCTGTACGCACACGCAATGATGTCTCGCACGCACACGCAATATTCCACAACTTTTTTTTTCACGGCATTTCGCGCTTTAGTTAAGATGCGAACCATTTGGTCTCTAAACTTAGTTAATAGCATATATGGCATTATGGATTAATGTATTACGTAATGGATTACAGATTAAATATTTATTGTTTTATAGATTAGCTTAGTGCCATTATTTTTTGAAATTTCTTTGTGTTTAAAGTGGAAGTTTCGCTGCGCTTATGAGAAAACTGTGGAAGTTCCTAATGTTCTATAGAGGTAAGGTTTTGATATAAGCCATACAAAATACTGTTAGTTTTATTAAAGTGCACATATATATATAAATGTACATATGTGATCCCATAATGTTTTGCTGATAATGTTATCAATTTTATGTTATGCTCTTCTGGGTCTCTTTATTTGTGATATATTTGATGTTCTCCTCTTTAATTAATGATCTTATTCATCATATTTTTTGTTGGACTATTTATTTTATGAATTTTGTTTTTGTTCCCCCAATATCGCAAAAACATTGTTGCATCCATACCTCAAAGTGCTTTATTCCTGTGCACTAGCTATGTGTTCACTTTTAATATTTTTCTTTCGATATTCAGTAATGAAAGATACATTCATGTTGTGATAATTGCCTATAGTTTTCATTACTTGTTTAGACGCCAGCATCTACATTATGCTAAATGGCTGTTCTCTCATATCAAATGTTTATAATCGTTTATACAAAAATTATAATTGAAGAATTATTTTAACATTTTTGTTTGTTTTGGAAACAAGAGACACGCATTTGCAACCTTTTAAAGCGTATTCTAAGAAGATGTACACTGATACACACTCGTTCACGTGCAGCGTGAAACTAAAATGTATCGCTAGTCTAATTGTACAGCGGTCATAAGCCCTATGTGTCATGTTCCTGTTACCAGTGTTTGTTTTCTCCATTCCAGAACTTAGAAGATCGCCAAACGTGTGCTTTACTTTTCAACCAGTTTGAGAAAATTTTAAAATAATACATTATACGTATTTATACATACTATCCACACATTCCACATATTTTTGAGACCATTTCAGCTGCTTCCCAACAATCTTTCATTTCTCCTGTTATCGACTTCCTTTTCAGACCTATTTACTTCAGTAGATCATATACAGCAAGACAACTAACCGTTGTCCCAAAAACCCAGACTTTGGATTTGAACCCATTTTTCTCACAACTTCGTAAGCATCTGACCGTATATGACCATTTGAATAGTGTGCTACTAGCTAACCTAACTTGGATATATGTATTTATAGTAACTGCATTTCTAGTGTAATCGAATCTCAGTTGTTTAATGCTATCATCTATAACTGGTTCACATGTTTTGATATGTCCTTTAACAAGAGTACAGAGATATACTATTAGGCACACATGATTAGACACATCCACAGTACATGCGCACTGCCAACTCCACAATTTCACATTTTGATTTGACAAAGGCATTCTTCAAATGATGAATGTAAAACAACAGCTATTCTACTTAAAAAAGTATCTCATATACTGGGTATTTGTTCTAACGGATTCCTTCCCAATAAATCAATAAATAAATCGATTAATCAATCAATCAAACAGCCAATCAATCAATCACCAATCAATCAATCAATCAATCAATGAGTCAAATACACTAATCAATCAAAATCTTATTAGCTCTCTCTGAGTATAACAATTTAACAAATTGAGACCGAATGATGAGATCCTGACATGCCTACATCGATAAAAAAGTAGTCCACGCCAAACATGTTTTCGACACAGTATACAGTGCCATGAATTGTAGATTCTTCTAGATGGATTATACCGCGCTATAAGACTTCTCTTATGACATACTTTCAGCGTGGCAGTCGTCCTATTCTCATTTCTTCCCACATAGAGTTCTCAATGAAACCACTCGGGGATTAACAGAGACTTACAGATGGACCCAAACATGACTATATTCACATCTCCATATCAGAAAAGGCAAATTAACACTGTTACTGATAAGAGCAAAAAAACTTATAAATATGCAGACAAAGAATGGTACATTACACTGTGTAAAGATATTCACAATCTGCTCTAGACATCCCTTATACACCTTCTCAATAGTAAATCCACACATAACCATATGAATAAACACATACATGTTGGAAACTCAAGGGAACTATATACAGAGGGCACACACAAAGATATAACAGTGCATGAATAATGTCTTTGACAATTTGCCAAAAAAGGGAGATATTTTCTTCGACTTTCAGATTGGTACTGCTTTAGAAAGGTACAGAATTCATTAGTAGACACTCGTCCTTTACGACACTGGCAACGTTTAACGAGGCCATACTGATGTTTAACAAGTTCTTGGAAATGTTGGGACGTTGCCAAATAGATGTATTCAAAAACTTTACAATAGCTAGAAACTAAAGCTGTAGCAAAATTAATAAAACAAGTTAAACATAGTTTTATAAATTGACTAAACTTATGAGGCGTGTTCAAATGAAACGGTACCAAACTGCAACAGTGAACATACGTACGATGCGCGTGATAACGTTACTTCTGGTGTAAACAGTACATACCAACCGTCAAGTTTGAAACATTTTATTATCCTTCGTCTCATAGTTTCCTCGGCGGACCGTTGAAACCATGGCGAGTGTGATACGGAATCCATTCAGAGTTGATCAGCAAAAGGTGATGCGATTTCTAACAGCTGAAGGATGTCAACCAGTTGACATTCATCACAGAATGCAGACAGTATATGGGGACAAAAGTGTGTCGAAGACAACAGTGAAGAACTGGGCAACGATGTTTAAAGAATGACGTGAGTTAAGGCAACAATATGCGCCTGACCTGGTCCTGGAAGATCTTTTGGTAACTCATGTCCTGCTTTAAACATCATTGATCAGTTCTCTACTGTTGTTTTCGACACACTTTTGTCACCATACACTTTCTACATTCTGCGATGAATGTCAACTGTTCGACATCCTTCAGCTGTTAGAAACAGAATCACCGCTCGCTGATCAACTCTGAACGGATTCAGTATCACAACCGCCACGTTTTCAACGGTCTGCTTAGGAAACTATTAGTCGGAGGATATTTACATTTTGCAAACTTGACGGTTAGTATGTGCTGTTTACACCAGAAGTAACGTCATCATACGCCTCGTACGTATGTTCACTTCTTGCAGTTTGGTCCGGTTTCATTTGAACACGCCTCGTGTGTATATATATATATATATATATATATATATATATATATATATATATATATATATATACACTCACATACAAACACACACACACACACAAACACACACACACAAACACAAACTCACACATACGAGGTGTTCTAAAATTATCCGAATTATCCTTTGGCCGGAAATACACAATTGCCCACATGGAGGTTTGAAACCCTAATAATCCCTTTCAAAATATTCTTCTTGTGACTCCAAATACTACTCTCAGCGGTCCCGTCATTGTTGAAAGTCTACCAGTTCCACCTCTTTGGATTTGGAGTACAGCTGGGTCGTCGCACATCGCATAATGTTTTCTCGTGACTCAAGTAGGGTCCCCTTCAGTGGAATTTTCAGCTTGAGGAACAGCCAAAATTCCATGGGGTTACAAGTACGCACCACAAGGTACCAAAGAGTACTACCTGTAGGTTATCCGTCGCCTTTGTGGTGCAGTTCGACGCGAACGATAGAACATGTGGACAGCGGGAACTTGGCGGCTCCATCATAACAACGCATCCGCTCATTCTTCGCATCTTATTCAGACATTCTCGGCCAAAAATCAACATTTCTGATTCGTCAGGCTCTCCATTCTCCCGACATAGCCCAATGCGGTTTTTGGCTCTTCCCTAAGCTGAAAATTTCGCTGAAGGGACCCGATTTGAGGCATGAGAAGTCATGGGGAATGCGACGTTTCAGTTGTACTTCCTTCCAAAGGGGCCTTCCTGAAATAAATGCAACAAAAGCATGGCCACTTGGAGAAGTATGTGGAGTTCCAAGGTGAGTACTTTGAAGGGGATTAGGGTTTCAAACCTCCAGGTGAGTAATTGTATTTTATCAGTCACAATATATATATACATGAATGTTATGGTTAGTTGCGATTTCCAATTCCATGACACAATTGTCTTTCTTTTCAGATAATACACGTTTAAATATCTTCATTAATGTAAAATATCATATCTATGTTAACTTATTAACTATTTTGTACATTTGATGCAATCAAGTTGTTTAACACGTGACAACACAACATAACTTTTTTTGGTCTGTTTTATAAGTATTTGTTTGTCAGTTATCAAGCACAATCACGTAAACTACTTTGAATTTTCCTGAAATTTTAGATGGGAACCCAAACATAAAATGCACCATCCAAAGAGAGCGTACGTGTTAAACAAACAATTAATCTAATCTACACACCAGCGAACGATTATTACTTTTTCAGAAAAACAATTAAATGTTTTGTTTTTATTTGTTTCTTTCCTCGTTATTTGTGCCGTTTTCGACCAATCATTTTTTTCCAGAGGGTAATATTTAAAATGTTCACAAACTGACTCGGCGTAAGAGTTCACGAAATGACTCTCATTTTACCAACATAAGACCAATAACTTTCTGTATACACATTAACGTAGTTTACTATTTTACTGACCTGAATAAATGTGAATTTATGAATATTAATAATTTTATTACTATGATTTCATGATAGCTTAGCGTCACCTGGACAAACAGCCATTGGGATATATTCTAGTGTGTCGGAGTTGTTATAGTGTAGACAATTAAAGCACTGTCGGAGTATTAGAACACTGTAGGAACTAGGATATCAATGAGTATATCAATGCAGTATTGGACGAATCCGTGTCAATTGTCTTAGGCTGGGTTGTGAATATGATTACAACCTCAATGTTCTGTGCTTTATCGTAGACGTCATTTGGAAACCAAGTGCAAGTGTGGCCCTATATTTCGTATGTAGCGAAATTAAGATACGAGGAAGACGAAGTATATATTAGACATGGGATAAACAGCCCTTTCCAGATTATATGACAGACACATTGATTAACCAAAGGCAGTGATAATAAGATTTCCTTTTTAAAACAACATCAACAACCATCAACCCACATTGCGATTCTATGTAGGTCTCTAAACTATTTTTTTTTCAATTTAGAATGTTCGGCTAAATTAAGCCCGGGTAAGTCGAAGCAGCATCCATGCAACAAAGAACCCAAAGGAAAATATAAATGTTTCCTTTTTTCTAGGATAGATCCAATGTTTCTCACCGAGAACAATATTGATAATACAAAAACGAAAATTGAGTTGCCTAATACACAATATGCGACACGAAAGTCTACCGCAGAAGACACTCGCAGGCAAGAACCAGGAAAAAGTGGAAGGGGACGACCAAGACCCACTGTTACATCACTGGCAAGCAGAGATAAAACACGAACTTATGCTTAAATGAAGAGAACGGGCAAGGAGAGACTCAAATGAAAAGACATGCTTAGACAACTTCCCTAACAAGACTGAGGATAGGATCAAATAAAGAGACACCCTTATTAAAAAATGTCACAGCCAACTTAGCAGTGACCAACCATGGAATATGATCAATTGGAGAGACAGGCTTAGAGAATTTTACAATCAGTCCTAGGACTGACAAAACCGAAGATAGGATCAAATGGAGAGCCATGCTTGGACAATTTTACAATCAGTCCTAGGACTGACAAAACCGAAGATAAAATCAAATGGAGAGACATGCTTGGAGAATTTTACAATCAGTCCTAGGACTGACAAAACCGAAGATAGGATCAAATGGAGAGCCATGCTTGGACAATTTTACAATCAGTCCTAGGACTGACAAAACCGAAGATAGGATCAAATGGAGAGCCATGCTTGGACAATTTTACAACCAGTCTCAGAACTGAATAACCCGCGGATAGGGTCTAATGGAGAAACACGCTTAAACACCTTACAACCAGTGTCAGAACTGACCAACCAGGAGATAAGACGATGATGACTTATATAAGTCAGTGTAATATTATAACCATGTTATATCTGACATTACATTTGTCACAAGTCTCATGTTTTTAAATTAATGCGATTTAGTAGTGGACGTGTGATGAGACGACTTAAAGGTAAGGTAAAAGTAGTCACATTAGCAAGCACTGTTGATCAAGTGTCAGACATTTCATGACCCTAAATCTTACTTCTAAGTCACAAGTAGTTTCATAGTGATGGATTCTCGTCAAAATATCACACCACATGATTTTTTAAATTCTCCTCCTCCTTATTTTTCATCTCTTTATTTGTCGCCCTATTCTTTTTCAGCGTTTGTCCTGAAAATAAGGACGTGACGTCGTGCCGTAGTTTACGGCGAAGCTGCGGTATCTGCACCTTTCGGTCCGACACATTCGATTTCAGCTATTTATTTTAGTACAAGATTTGCCTTCCCAATACGATCACTATTCTCTTAGCAAGGCTACGTTAGTATAACTTGTTTTCAGGGCCTTCGTTTGAAAGCAGAAGAGGCTCTTGGTCATATCTGGTTCCCTGACCCTGATGCAAGCAGCCAGCTAGGAGTCGCTTGCTCCTGTAAGCTCATTGACTGTTGCACATCTTCGGCCCTATTTTCCTTCTCTGTGATTGGTCCCATGTCAATTGCGCCTCTGTTTCCGTTAAATATCCTTCCATATGTGTCTATTGTGTAAAGCATTTCCTATAATTTTGTAAATTTTCATTAACCGGTTTTCTCTCTTGTGCTTGCTACTGGTTGAATCTACTTTTTTGCTCCATTTAGGATTGAAAGTCTGATCAGGAAAACACAATAATAGCAGATACAACATGTATATATTTTAGAAGAGCATGAGCCAGTCACTTTCTAAACAGTGCAATTTCTTAGTTTCTTCTTGAATAAAGTTGTGTTCATTCAGTGGTTATTTTTTGTTGTAATTGTTGGTAATGGGAGTCTTCCTGAATGTAACAGGTTCCACACTAAGCTCACCGGTATGGGGATGACAATGCCAATCCCTTCTTTAGACTGCATGAAACACTCTGATTTCAGGGACAACCTCTTGGTAGTGAGCTTGGGTCTTGATCAGTGTGTTTCACATGACTCTGATTAGCATAGTCTAATCAGTATGTTTTGTCCGACGGAACGTTATCCTCTTCTCTTCGTTATTAGTTGATAGACAATCCATTTCACAGTTCTGGAAATATTTCAAATTTAGATTGATGATTTTGTTCATAACGCGTCAGGTAGAACTGATTTTTCCGTTTCATGTCAACCTCTAGAAGTCTGATATCATGCGGTGCAATTACTTGTTGAATGAAAGTTCAAAATAAAAAGAAACATGGTTACAATATTTAGGTAAGCAAACAATAGATCATCCGGTAAATATTTCCTCTGAGCTATGGATCTCTGAGTAGCGAGATCAGACACCCATGTGCAGTGGCGTGCACATTAAAAATACATTAGCAGTTGGAAATCGAAAAGAGTTGGGCTAACGGCCGCTGCTCGGGCAAAATTCAAATTAAATACATCTATTCACATTATTCTAGGGATATTCACCCCACAGAGAATATGTCGCAAAAAGGGAACTATGTGGCTACAACTTCAGGTCTTGGTTATGTGGTTAGCGGAGCGGCATAGTAGGCGCCTGACACGCTGCGAAGTTGCTCTAATTTACGCTCCCACCTCCAGCAGTTCCAAAAACAGGCGATCGTTTATTCCAGGGGCTAACTTGTGCTGGGATTGACCGGGCAATTCACCAGTGGATTGTCACCTGCCAACAAAATGTGAAACAAAGGAGGTCACACCTCCTTACGACGTTTAGCGACATAAATGGACTGAGGATAGATAGGTCCACTATTAGACAATTTTACCAGAAAATATTTGTTTGCCAAGAGAGTGGTTAATGTTTTGAATGCATTGCCACATGGAATAGTGGAGGATGGTTAAATTACTGTATTCAATAATAGACTGTACACGAATAGTTATTTATAGAGCAAATCAATATAAAAGAAAATGATCGTATACAGATTCTGCAAGGTCTTCTAAACCAGTATAAAGACTTTAAGTTATTAAATAATATGCCACATTGGCGTGTTAACGGGATCTTTACGTTTTGTTTAACCCTACTAGTTTGTGCAAGGAAATGGTGTTACTGCCAGCTTGCACTGAAACAGTGTACTGTAAGGTGTGAAATCATGTAGCACGACACTGTATTTTTACATAATGATGGATGTAGGTAGTTTAACAATCTGGTCGCTCTAGTGCTTCTCACCCATGATAATCAATAGCAGATCATACATCTGATGACAATTTTGTTTCCCCATCTGATGAAATATTTTAGAGAAACTGCTTAGTAGAGCTTACTTTCACGTGGCCAGGGCACGTGCCATGTCTGCCGTGCGCATAAAGATGAATAATGAGTGATGGATGTGTTGGAACGCGTCACAACCGGGTCACGAACTCTGTGCGTTTGCAACCAGAATCAATCATCATGTCCAATCTATAGTCCACTCGGAATCATTTGCTTTTTAAAATTCACTGCATCTCAACAACCACACGAATGAAATTGCTGAAAATATGCATTCGAAATGTTTCACATTATGACATTACCTTACATGTTTTTTTAGTCACACCTCGAGGCTGGTTTTCAGTTGAGCTTTCTTGAAGTATACAAAATGATAACAACATCAAATCGGCTAAGCAGCTTCATTACAGTCTAAAGTAACTGATTGATCATTTTATTTACTGAAAATCTGGAAGCAAACAAATTTCTTGTGCTGTCAAGAAATAAAAGGAAAGCGCTCGCTCACCACTATACCAAATGTTTCACAATACACGAGAAATATTCGCGTCTACATCATTACATAATTCTTTGCTTATTTTCCGAAAGCGTAAACTAACTTTAATCTGGCGTGTACATTACAAAAAAGGTTAAACGTTTAATTTTTAACGCTAAAAATATAACTATGAAGATGTATAAATATTTCACGTGGTCTTTCTGGTATTTTCCCGTATCTCAGGGTAGTAGAGTTCGGACCCCCGTGTGTAGTGTTGCGAACGTTAAAAATCCCCATGGCAGTTGGAAATCTAAAAGAGTAGGCTTAATGGCCGCTGCCCGGGAAAGCTTCAAACTCTATTACGGGATCCTCGTCGAGCCATGGAGTTCGTGCACTGTGCTGCGATTCTCCAACAATATGGAAAAGAACAGAGCACTGATGGGTTAAACTGTGTGCAATGACGTTGATTCTTCAACTAAACTAAACTAAACATTTATCTATGTGCGCTCAATGTGGGAGTATTTATCATTGTATTTCCCACTCAGAGAAGAGAACAATACATGCATTGAGTATAAGTCAAAGGTCATTCTCACGCTGCGTCTAATACTTTGGAAATCCATCTTCAAGGACCACGAGAAAGCAAAGAAGAAAGTTGAAGTTAAATCGTTTTGACAAATATTATTAAACGATAAATTTATTAAAATATTTGATTCTAAATAAAACAATTACACAAAAGAAATTTAAAATTTGACTGGAAATGAACAATGACATTGCTGTCTCAAAATCTACATTATTAAAAAAGGTAAGAAAGGCAGGCTTCATCTTTCGCAAGTATACAGGCGTCAACAGATCCAGGTATGAAATACAGGTATGGCTAACATAGAAACCTATTCAATTTCTCAAATGGACCCCAAACCTGAATTGTTGTCCTTTGTAAAGGAGACATATCAGACAAAGACATTTTATATTGACACGATAATCATGCATCATAATCTTTGAGACTGCCCCCTTACGTCATACATACTCTTTGTATGCTTTTTACAATAAATAATCATATTAATTATTTCATGTTTACACACATCGCGAAACTCACTACATAATGTTACACATACATTAAAAATACACATAAAATCACACACAAAAATAAACAGAGTTGGCCAATAACTTTCTTCACCCCCTACTAAGAAAACACATTAAATACAATTTAAATATCAGTGCATATCATTTGGCACAACGTATATAAATCTTCCCACATGGTTCATGAAGATACGTCTGTGGCTTATATTTGACACCGTCAACAAAGAGAGATTCTGGAGAATCATGGGGAAATTCGGCTGACCAAGCAGATTCACAAAGATTCTCAAACAATTCCATGAATGTATAATGCTCGTGTGCTGAGTGATGGAGAAACGTCAAATACCTTTCCTATCTCAAATAGTGTCAGGCTAGGTTTTGTAATGGCCCCGACTCTCTTCAGCATAATGTTTGCTCAATGATAACTCTCGGTGTTGTATTGCTAACAGAGTGGAAATGAAATACAGTCCTGATGGAAAACGTTTCAATCACAGACCGCTGCAGGCTCACATTAAGGTATAGAGGTTGGCCGACCACGTCGTGCGCATGTTAGACAACCGCATCCGCAAATAAGTAATGCATAACAAGCTGGAAGACAGTCTGTGTCTGGCCCAGGTGGGAAAAACAAGCGCTTCAAAGACTCCCTCAATATCTTTGACTCGCTTCAACATAGATGTAAACTCATGATAGTGCCTGGCATAGAACCACCAGCCATGGCGAAGAACCACCATTTAAGGCACCTCCACGGCTGACAAACGCCAAATGTCCGAGGCTCGGAGAAAACGTACTGTACGAAAATACAAAACAGCTGAAACTCACATATCTAACTCCGACCGTAAGTGCTGCATATGTGTAAGGGATTTCTGTGTCAGAATTGGACTATACAGCCGCCTAAGGACTCACCGGTGACGTACAACACAATTTTCCTGACTGCTGATGTAATCATCGCATGCGATTGGCAGCTAGTTTTATGACTCATAAACATTATACTCTTTGTAAATATACAGTAAAATATGTTTTAAAGCAGCCAAATATTTTAATCGTCAAAAAATATAAAAGAAAACAATCTGGTTTGACATACCGGTAGAGCATTCATACTTGTAATTAGCAATAACTAAATGTTATGGCAAATATAAGTCCATTTGCAAAAAAGCCTTGTTGAAAAGTTATTGAATTCTGAAGAAAGTATTTATATTTTGAGTACACATGTTTCCGAGCGAACTGTACTAAAAATACTCATACTTATTAGTCTATGAAAATGTTTGAAATCTAGCTATAATCGTATGAGAGAACGCCATTTATAAATGCAGTTGTATTACTGCCCATAGTCTTGTTATCGTACACTTTCCATTTCAATGATACTATTTATTGAATTCGTTTCGCGGGCATTATTTGTCTTAGCGGTATAGACTATCTTCAACAGACTGTATCTTTCTGGCATATATGACAGAGACTACAACTCTACACCAACTACGTCCTAAGCTACTCTTTTCAATTCATGTCAAGGGGGACGGCGTGGTCTAGTGCCTTCCATAACAGTAAACCAAGTAACAAGTTACATCAGAGTAGATCGCTACCAAGGAAACGAACCTTATCATTGTGTCTTGAAAAACAAATGTTTTAACCACTGCATTTTTGGGGACGCGGGGGCTAGTGAAGTGGCACGGCTCACAATCCGAAGGTGCTTGGTTCGAACTCCATTACAGCACCAGTCGTTACCCCGGGGAAGCAAACCCTTAGAAAATACAGGAGGAAGCAAACCTTTACATAAAATGCATGCTGAAGTCGGATGCACTGGGCAGACAGGCGCAAAATAAAAACCACAGTGCAACGCACACTGCCTTGGGGATAAGAGAAATAAGGCGAACGCAAAAATAAAAAAATAAAAACATTTTCATGTCAATTATCTTCAGTTTTTCTTATTCCTAAAAAGTTCTGACTCCAAAAGTTGATAGTCTCATGCAAGTTAGCAAGTTAACAAGTTAACAAGCTAGCAAGTTAACAAGTTAGCAATTAAACAAGCTAGCAAGCTAACAAGTTAGCAAGTTACTAAGTTAGCAAGACAAACGGTTATCATAGAGCTCGGAGTTCGTAAACCTGCCACTGTATTCTAAACCAAATCTGCTCGAGTAACCTTCTCGAGGGTGAACGGAAAGAATGTATTGTGCAATGTGGGTGGGAGTTTGTGTTTGACAAGAAAAGGTTATTGTAGTCATATCGCAGACTCTTACATACATACATACATATACATACATACATACATATACATACATACATATACATACATACATATACATTCATACATACATACATACATATACATACATACAGACATACATACACACATACATACATATATACATACATATACATACATACAGACATATACATACATACATACATACATACATACATACAGGCATATGAATAAATACTTACATGCATGCACACATACATAAATACATACATATATCCATACATGCATGTATGCATACATACATACATACATACATACATACATGCATAAATACATACATACATGCATGCATAAATACTTACTTACATACATACATACATACATACATGCATAAATACTTACATACATACATACATGCATGCATTAATACTTACATACATGCATGCATAAATACTTACATACATGCATAAATACTTACATACATACATACATGCATGCATAAATACTTACATACATACATACATGCATGCATAAATAGTTACATACATACATACATACATGCATACATAAATACCTACATAAATACTTACATAGATACTTACATAAATACTTACATACATGCATGCATAACTACTTACATACCTACATACATGCATGCATGCATAAATACTTACATACATACAATGAAACGAAAAGCTAGTTGCCCATCGCACGTGAAACTGACGACACCATTAACCAGTTTTCGTTTTGATGATGTAACCAGCGCTGTTTTTAGATTATAATGAGAAAGAAGCAGCGCTAATTACTAACCTCACTTTCTAGTCCTAAACTAACATGGACTAGTGGCAAGACATAAGTCTATAGGTAATTCAGGGTGCAGACACTTTGGTCCCA
Organism: Ariolimax columbianus; assembly: GCA_036924085.1. Classification (NCBI taxonomy): domain Eukaryota; kingdom Metazoa; phylum Mollusca; class Gastropoda; order Stylommatophora; family Arionidae; genus Ariolimax; species Ariolimax columbianus. The sequence goes on along the minus strand of JAVGWX010000011.1, from coordinate 75,884,613 downwards.
CCTCCTTTGAGACCAGGGGTCGCTTTAAATCTTCATGGCTCGAACCAACACCGTTTTCTGTCATCGCTTTGAGAGGCGTGTGCCTTGCCTCTCGACCACTGATAAACATGCATACAAGCATATATATATATATATATATATATATATATATATATATATATATATATATATATATATATATATATATATGGGTAAAAGATCATCACAGTAGAAGTAATCACTGGTGTGAAATGAAGTGTTATAGACTTCAGTATCATAAGATATAGCTTGTATGGGAGAGGATGGGATGAGCTGGCCAGTCAGGTGTCCATATAAAGCTGGATCTTCTGGAACGTAATGGCGGCATGAGTTGAACCACCGACCTTTGTCATGAAAAAATATATATTTTGTAATTTTTCAAATAAACTTGCCTGTATTAATCTGTCTCAAGACACCATCGATAGGTCATGCGATGTTGCCTAAATTATTTTAATATTGATATTAGAGCGATAAGATCAGAAGCAAGTTTAGAGTACATGCGAATATAAATCATATCACAGACATGCAGACAGAAACGTCTTACCAGCGCACATTGGCATGTATCAAGAGCATAAATATGCACTAGGTTTAACATGAGAATCAATACATCTAAAACATGCGCAGAACTCAAGTTCAGCAGATCTCCAACACTGTTCATTGCACTTTCTACAGACAAATCAAGACGTTAAATATAAAGGTTGTAGTATAAAGGTTGTTCATAGAATAGCTTAGTACAGTATTTTTTCAAACATTGTATGTTCACTTCACGACATACTTGTGCATTTCTTGCAGCCCATTTATGTGACCCAATGCGCGAATAGAAAGTAAATCTCATTTTCGATCGCTATTTAACAAATACTTCTGTACACAAAGCACATTTAATCAAATTAAAAGACATACATACAATTGTCAAGTGGCAGCATTTGTGCGGTATACTTAGAATTGAAGTCTCACAAGCGCAACTAAATACCCCGTTCTTTAAAAACAGGTCTATGTAATTACGACACCGATTATCAGAACACCAGAATAGGCTATTGCTATTGAGCAGTATCAGGCTAGCAGAATAGCTAGGGTTATGACTTCTAAGACTAAATTTTCACTCTCGACACGCTCTAGTCTATGCAGCTGTCAATGAGCACCTAATTACCAAATTTTGGAAAGGATATGCAGCGAAAACTGAATACTACACACACCAAGAAAAGAAGTGAAGTTTCAGTGAAGTCTCAAGCATTTCGTTACCGACAGTAGTGTATGCTCTGGAACTACATTGACTTTCAACTGCAAAATGAATGGTTCTCGTCTTAAAAGACTCTCAATAATATACTGGAGCCCATTCCGTAATCTTAAAATGTTAAGGCGTATTGAGCATTATCAATAATTATCATTTTGACATATCATCGTTGCAGTAAAAAGCTCTTAAGACTGGAAAAAGGCTATTACTAATAAACAATATGTTATATAGTTAAATGCCTATCATACATAGTCATTTACCGAATCAGGAAAGAAGGAGCAATGAAATAGGAAAACAGGGAGTTTCGGTGAAATTCGAAGTGTAAATTAATGCCAATCTTGAGAGACACTTACCATTTCAAAATTCTGATTTAATTCATCTGACCTATCCTAAGCTTAACTTAATTGTATTCGTAAAGTGAACTGACAACCAATTATATTCTTTAAAATATATATGAAATAATAAATAGCTGAAATGTATATTTACGGTTAATCTACTCGTACATTATTTTTTTCAGACCGCAATGGCTCCCGGGTCGAGCCAGCCTTAAATGGGTACTGGTTCAGTCCGGGAAGTAAAGAGGAGTGAGAGAGGAGATGGCTACCGCCCTCATATAGCCGAGCCTTTGAAATGTGAGATCGTTAACACCTCACACCTCTACGGCAGTAATGCTATGGGTTACTTTACTTTACTTTATTTTACATTATTTTTTACTAGTGGCATAACGTAAATCAAATACAAAATTGCCAAAAGCTAAATATTTTTGATAAATAAATACAAATATCTTAACACTGTCAAATAACATTATGTGGCATATTCCGTCGATATTTTACATTCGTTATGAGACTCGCGATCATGGCCATCCATTTTGCCTGAAATTAATTCTCTAACCCTTACTTCGGCCCTCAATTTTGCCTGATGTTAATTCTCTAACCCCTACTTCGGCCATCAATGTTGCCTGATGTTAATTCTTTAACCCTATATTCGGCCATCAATTTTGCCGGATGTTCATTTTCTAACCCTTACTTCGATCATCAATGTTGCCTGATGTTAACTCTCTAACCCTATATTCGGCCATCAATTTTGCCGGATGTTCATTTTCTAACCCTTACTTCGACCATCAATGTTGCCTGATGTTAATTCTCTAACCCTCTAACTCTTTTGTGCGCTCTGAAAAGGATGTTAAATGGCCGGTTGTAGTTGCTTTTCTGACATCCCGAGCATGCTGAAGAAGGTGGACTGCGGTCCTCCAGGCGGTTGCCGTATGCTTGACTTCATCTGCGTGGCTCTCGCTACTACAGGGACCACATCGATCCACTTCTCTTCGCCAGGCTGTCTTAAAAACAACCTGTTTTCAGGGAACGCTACATGGAAGGGAGATTGTGGTCCTGTACAGTGTATTTACCCTGACGCGACGTCCTGGCCAGTATGGTGTGCCTGACTAGACTAGACTAGCGTCTCAGTTTCCCTGCATCATCATGTAAAGGCCATTGCTATGGAACAGTACCAAAAATTACTGGAATCAGGTTTTCCTAAAAGTTGGTTAAGGTAAACAAAATATAGCGCCAAATCTATGCGACTGGACACACGTGAGTGAATGTATATAATACAATTACATGCGACAACTTTGGAAAAATTTAAGAAACGTTAATTTATAATTTCATAATATAAGTCCAGTTAATCATTTACAGGTGCTTGGGTAAATGTATACGTACTTATTATCCCCAATTATGTATCGGTTTGCAAAGCAGTGATAATCAAATGACAAATATTACTTATTCATGAACAAGAATAAAGCAGTAACAATCAAATGACAAACCGCCTTGGGGATTAGAGAAATAAGGCGAACGCAAAAAAAAAAAAAAAAAAAAAAAAATGACAAACATTACTTATTCATGTACAAAAACAAAGCAGTAACGATCAAATGACAAACATTACGTATTCATGTACAAGAACAAAACAGTAACAATCGAATGACAAACATTACTTATTCATGTGGAAATAGAAGGGAAACAAGTGAAAATGGAGGAAATTTTAAAGAAGCTGCAGTCAAGGTGTAGTCAAGGAAGTAAGGGAGATTTGAGTGAGGAAACAGCTCACAGGGCAGAGAGCTTTGGAGAGAAGTATGCACATATAGGTGAGGGGTCAGTTTTGGTAGTAGGAGATTCAATGGTGAGAGAGGTTGGCAGACATTTGTCTAAACAACACAACATGTTTGAAAGAATGGATATTGGGGGAGCAAAAATAGAGGACATAGAGGGGAGAATAAAGAGGTTAGATGACAAAGGAAACAGTCATGTGGTAGTATTGGCAGGTACAAATAATGTAAAGAGAGATGGTACAGAAATAATTATGGATAAATATAAAAGTCTTATGAGAACACTTAAGGAAAAAAAGTTTAGAAAGGTCACAATGATGGGCATTTTAGACAGAGCAGATGGGTCAGACTATCTAGATAGCAAAATAATAGGTATCAACCTTAGGTTACAGGTGATGTGTGCGGACATGGGAATGGAATTTATTGATGTTAAAGTAGACAAAAGTAAAATGTTAGATAGGGGAGGTTTACATCTAAATGAGATAGGACAGCATGTTGTAGCAAAGTATATGTTCTATCATTGTGTTAGAAATTTAAACTAGTTAGGCCTATGAAGTATGAGACTAAAGATAGGCCTACAATAGGGTGCTATAGAGGATGTAGTCAAAGGGGTAATTTGGTGTCAGGGAAGTGTGAAATACATAGTAGAAAAGCAAACACTAAAATGATAAAGCAGAAGCAAAAAGAGGAAAACCAACAACATTACAAACTAAAATGTTTTTATGCAAATGTGAGAAGCATAGTAAATAAAAGAGAAGAATTGGAACTGTATGTAGAAGAAGAAAAACCAGATATAATAGGGTTAACAGAATCATGGACATATGAGGAGATTGCAGATAGTGAACTTGAAATTGAGGGATATACAATGTTAAGGAAAGATAGGATAATTGGAGACAAGACTAAGGGAGGTGGCGTTTTATTATACTGTATAAATTCTGTTAATATAACGATCAAAGATTATGTATCATGTGGTAACAAAAATGAAAGTGTATGGGGAGAAATAGAAAGTGGGGGTGAAAAAACAGTGATTGGAGTGTGCTATAGATGTCCATCAAGTCAAAAAGAGGAAGATGAGGAGCTGATTAGTAGCATAGCAAAGGCAAGTAAAGGGAAATTATTATTAATGGGAGATTTCAACTATCCAGAAATAAAATGGGATATGGCAGAAGCACTTGTAGAGTCAAAACCTTTTGTTACGTGCATAACTGACAATTTTTTAATTCAACGTATAGAAGCAGCCACCAGAGGCAAAAACATACTCGACCTAGTTTTTACCACAGAGGAAAATATGATTGAAAACGTTACCGTTGGGGAACTGTTTGGCTCAAGTGACCATCAAATCATCCGTTGGGATCTTATTGCAGGGAAAGAAGTAAACATAAACACGCGAACATACGACTACTCTAAGACAGATGTTAAGAGGATGAAAGAGGCAGCGAACCACATAATCTGGAAAGATATTATTGTAGGAACAGATGTTGAACAGGAGTGGGAAAGTTTTAAAACAGTTCTAGAAACGCTAAAAGAGGAATGTGTTCCATGTAGGGAGGTAAACCCCAAGCGTAAAAAGTGGATAACTAGATTTGTAGTGAAATGTAGAAGAGCAAAAAATAAAGCATGGCAAAAATATATAGAGGCAGGTAAATCAAAAGAAACATATGTAAAATATTTGGACAAGCAGAACATATCTCAGAAAGCGAATAAAACAGCAAAAATAGACTTTGAAAAAAAACTTGCTCAGAGGATCAAGACTGACAGTAAAAGCTTCTTTTCTTATGTTAGAAATAAACAAAGAACGAAAGACAAAGTAGGCCCTCTCATAGACAGTACAGGGAAAATAATAAGTGAGAATAGAGAGGCTGCTAATCTGCTTAATCAGTACTTTGGCACAGTCTTCACAAAGGAGGACTGCTCCGAGATCCCAGAGCCTATAGATATTTTTCAAAGAGACATGGATACAGCGGGATTAAGATCAATCTGTATTACAGAGGAAATGGTTTTTAAAAAATTGGAGGGGTTGAAAGTGAATAAATGTCCAGGTCAAGATGGTATTCACCCAAAATTGCTGTATGAAATTAGAAACCAACTAGCAAAACCATTGGCTATATTATGTTCTCAATCACTTACAAAAGGGATTGTTCCACGGGATTGGAAAGATGCAGGAGTGATCCCCTTATTCAAAAAAGGCAAAAAATCAGATCCGGCAAATTATAGACCGGTGAGTTTAACGAGCATAGTCTGTAAATTGTTAGAGTCAATAATCAAAGAAAACATTGTAATGCATTTAGAAAAATTTAATCTAATTAGAAATAGTCAGCATGGGTTTACTAGAGGGAGATCATGCTTAACAAATCTATTAGAATTCATGGAGGAGGTTACTAAAATCATAGATAAAGGGGAGCCAGTGGATGTTATTTATCTAGACTTTGCAAAGGCCTTTGATAGAGTACCTCATCAAAGATTATTTCAAAAGTTAAAATCACATGGAATAGGTGGCGAAGTTGCCAAATGGATTGAAAATTGGTTAACAGGAAGAAGGCAGAGGGTGGGCATAAATAAGGAGTACTCTGAGTGGAGTGAAGTGAAAAGTGGTGTGCCACAGGGCTCGGTTTTGGGACCAATTTTGTTCTTGATATATATAAATGATTTGGACATTGATATGAGATCCATGATTGCAAAATTTGCTGATGACACAAAACTATGCAGTAGTGTCTCATCTAAAGCGGAAGTGGATATATTGATGTCGGATTTAGATAAAATTCGAGAATGGTCTGTAAGCTGGCAAATGGAGTTTAATGTAGATAAATGTACAGTTATCCACATGGGTAGATCCAATATGGAACATAAATACAGAATGGGAGAAAACAATATTAGAAAGATAGATAAGGAAAGGGACCTAGGGGTTATAATAGATCATACAGGAAAGGTGAGTGAGCAAGTTAAGGTAGCAGTGAAAAAGGCAAATGCAATGTTAGGTATGATAAAAAGAAATATTAAACATAGGAGCAAGGAAGTGATCGTCAAACTGTATAAAGCTTTAGTTAGACCTAGATTGGAGTACTGTGTACAGGTGTGGAGTCCTTATCATAGAGGGGACATAAACATGCTAGAAAGAATACAAAAAAGAGCGACAAAGATGATAGTTGGATTCCAGAATTACAGTTATGAGGAACGACTCAGAAAAACAGGTCTACAGTGTCTCGAAGAGAGAAGAATTCGTGGTGACTTAATACAGGTTTATAAGATGATCAGAGGAATTGATAAATTAGACTATAACAAGTTTTTTAAAATACAGCCACCTACAATAACACGAGGGCATAGCTACAAGCTGATTAAAGAGAGGTCCAGGTTAGATATTAGGAAATATTTTTTTAGTCAGAGAGTGGTGTCTGCTTGGAATGCATTGCCAGGGGAGGTGGTGGAGGCAGGGACAGTTAATGCGTGTAAGAATAAACTGGATGCGCATAGATTTTAGAGCAAGGTGATGTAAATGTAACTGGTTGTATACAGACTCTGCAGGGTCTTCTAAACCAGTATAAAGACGTTAAGTTAAGTTAAGTTATGTACAAAAAAAAAGCAGTAACGATCAAATGACAAACATTAACTATTCATGTACAAAAACAAAGCAGTAACAATCAAATAACAAACATTACTTATTCCTGTTCAAGAACAAAGCAGTAACAATCAAATGACAAATATTACCTATTCATAACTTAACTTAACGTCTTTATACTGGTTTAGAAGACCCTGCATAGTCTGTATACAACCATTTACATTTACATCACCTTGCTCTAAAATCTATGCGCATCCAGTTTATTCTTAAATTTTAACTGTCCCTGCCTCCACTACCTCCCCTGGCAATGCATTCCAAGCAGACACCACTCTCTGACTAAAAAAATATTTCTTATATCTAATCTGGACCTCTTTTTAGTCAGCTTATAGCTATGCCCTCTTGTTATTGTGGGTGGGTGTATTAAAAAAAAACACAACTTGTTATGGTCTAATTTACAAGAACAAAGCACATTGTGGGGATCACACAGTAAAAGTAATTATTCTCAACAACAAATCAGACGAAATGACAATATAATTACGATAACAAAATAAATAACACATGGGAGAGTGGCACGAATATAAGCAGAGCAGAGAAAGAAAGCAAAATAATACTAATAAATGGGATCAAAATACTGAGCAGTATATAAGCTGCAGTAGTCAGCGACCCATAGCTGACTGCTAGCGTCAGGGCCAGCAAACCAGAGCTGCCAAGACCCTTCTACACCTCCACAAAGTCATGTCGTCGTCATACTAATGCATAAAGACTAGTAATTTAAAATATAATAAAAATAATAAAAATAATGATGATGAAAATTTGGAATTTGTGATGATGATAATAATGCTTATAACAATAGATATGCCCATAATATATGTTATGTTTGTTAATATGTAATAAGTAAACCAAGTTAAAATGCGGTTAAGACAAATGAAAGAAGAGAAAGAAAAGACAAATGAAAAAAAAAGACCGTACATTTAAGAAACATAGAAAAAGCCTAATAATGAAGCACAATTCATTATAATGTGTGCTGCATCTGCAGAATGAACATATCGTATACACGTGTGTATTTGGTTGTATACTAGACTGATTTTTGTTCATCGACATAATTTGCGTATGATCATCATCCTCATCAAGTGCCCTACCGGTTGGTGTTGGCGATCATGGATGTCCACTTCTTCTTATCACGTGTGTCGTATCACAGTTCCGCTGTTGATCGTCTCCTATACCTTTTCTTCAAACTGTCCAATATTTTCTCTTTGTCACCCTCTGTTCTTCTTCTCTGCAATTCTGTCCTTTGCCATCGTGTTTTCCAGCCTACCACTTCCCATGAAATGCCCGAAAAGGATGACTGCTTTGTTCTGATATTTTACTTTAGCTGTCTTTGTGTCTGTGCCTCTTCAGATATCACGTTAATAGCTGTCTTTGTGTCTGTGCCTCTTCAGATATCACGTTAATAGCTGTCTTTCTGTCTGTGCCTCTTCAGATATCACGTTAATAGCTGTCTTTCTGTCTGTGCCTCTTCAGATCTCACGTTAATAGCCGTCTTTGTGTATGTGCCTCTTCAGATATCACGTTAATAGCTGTCTTTGTGTCTGTGCCTCTTCAGATATCACGTTAATAGCCGTCTTTGTGTCTGTGCCTCTTCAGATATCACGTTAATAGCTGTCTTTGTGTCTGTGCCTCTTCAGATCTCACGTTAATAGCCGTCTTTGTGTCTGTGCCTCTTCAGATCTCACGTTAATAGCTGTCTTTGTGTCTGTGCCTCTTCAGATATCTTGTTAATAGCTGTCTTTGTGTCTGTGCCTCTTCAGATCTCACGTTAATAGCCGTCTTAGTGTCTGTGCCTCTTCAGATATCACGTTAATAGCTGTCTTTGTGTCTGTTCCTCTTCAGATATCACGTTAATAGCCGTCTTTGTGTCTGTGCCTCTTGAGATATCACGTTAATAGCCGTCTTTGTGCCTGTGCCTCTTCAGATATCACGTTAATAGCTGTCTTTGTGTCTGTGCCTCTTCAGATATCACGTTAATAGCCGTCTTTGTGTCTGTGCCTCTTCAGATATCTTGTTAATAGCTGTCTTTGTGTCTGTGCCTCTTCAGATCTCACGTTAATAGCCGTCTTTGTGTCTGTGCCTCTTCAGATATCACGTTAATAGCTGTCTTTGTGTCTGTTCCTCTTCAGATATCACGTTAATAGCCGTCTTTGTGTCTGTGCCTCTTCAGATATCACGTTAATAGCCGTCTTTGTGCCTGTGCCTCTTCAGATATCACGTTAATAGCCGTCTTTGTGTCTGTGCCTCTTCAGATATCACGTTAATAGCCGTCTTTGTGTCTGTGCCTCTTTAGATATCATGTTAATAGCCGTCTTTGTGTCTGTGCCTCTTCAGATATCACGTTAATAGCCGTCTTTGTGTCTGTGCCTCTTCAGATATCACGTTAATAGCCGTCTTTGTGTCTGTGCCTCTTCAGATATCACGTTAATAGCCGTCTTTGTGTCTGTGCCTCTTCAGATCTCACGTTAATAGCCGTCTTTGTGTCTGTGCCTCTTCAGATCTCACGTTAATAGCCGTCTTTGTGTCTGTGCCTCTTCAGATCTCACGTTAATAGCCGTCATTGCCATCCATGTAATTCTCAATATTCTTCTGTAAAAACCACAACTGCGTTACCTTCAGTGATCCATGTGCTTGCCTACTGATTGTTTATGACTCAATGTCGTATACCACGTATCATTCAAGAACACTCTTCGTTAATTCCAGTGATAGGGTATTGTTGCACAAGATCCACCCCCCCCCCCCAATCCCCCTCCTCCAATATCCTGAAGACTGATTGTGTCGAAACTATTCTGTTCTTTATTTTTCGTGAATGTATCTTTCATCAGATCGGATGTGAGTGCTCAAGTTTTGAAATGGGTGTACTTACCTTGCCTCATTCATCTTTATACATTATTTTGGAGATTTGTGGTTCTTTCTTTACTACCATTACTTCTGTTTTCATTAGAATTAAACTGAGGTCTTTATTTTCCTTTGAATAACTATCAAGTTGACCATTTGTTTGGAAGTCTGACTCATTTAAAGAAAGAACAGCAAGAGTACTACTGCACTCCAGTTTCCAGAACAGTATTTGCCTGAATATTCAGGACCTGGTATTCGTGAGCAAAGCATGTGTATTGCATGTTTAGCGTGTCACTAAGGTGAGTTGAACACAGGGATTGATAGAACATGATATTCATGTAACAATTACATTAACAATCCTTGCAGTTCCACACACAGTGGTGACTCCCATTCTCCAAGCTGCATACAACAACATAAAATAACGACTGGTCTTTCGTTGTCTGGCATTTAATTTGTGTGTATATTGGTTGTTCATGCATGACTTATGAAAACCTTATTTGACGCAGAGTTCAGACCCTGAATTTGTCATTATTTCCATCACGTTGTTCAAAACTGTTCTGCAGTGGTGAGAGAGCTTTTTGTAGGATTCAAGGATCCAACTTAATAGTTCCTTGTTTGCGCCGATACTGTCATTATAACTTTATTATTGATGGTTTTCTAGTAGTAAATATACAATGTGCGCCCCCTTATCGACACCTTCAAGTCAACCCAGATAATATAGATGCCTGGCATACTTTTAGATAAGGAAAGCAGAAAGAAAGGACACTAGCCACCCCGGTTTATAAAAAAAAGCTTAGTGGAGTCTCAAACATTTCAATACTGACAGCAGTATCAGGTGGACGACTATCTATATTTTTTTAAATTGATGGCATCTCAGCTTTCTGCAATTGTTCCGTCATGACAAGTCTGCACTTTATCCAAAGTCATTAAAACTGTGAAGCGAACAGGAATAACCTAACCAGGCATAACAGATGTGACCCACTTGCTGTGCAATCTATTTCTGGGCCACAGATGCTCACATCGGCCGCAATTAGCGTTATTGCACGTCCGAGACAGACGGTGAAAGAGTCCTGTATGTGTGTTTGTTGCGCAGTTTGTGTTGTATTAGGGACAATATTTTTGACATTTCAATCCGGGACGAGGCTCATGTCGAGTTAATACAAGGGGGACGATGCAATAACTACGTTTAATATAACCAAAAACACTGAACTGGCCTAGGTCTTTATGAAGTGCAGTATTACCACATTCTAATAAACTATCCCTGGACCAAGAGAGCAATATCAATTTAGGCAAGGCAGCAACAACAATGCGCAGATTAACAAAAAGGGTCTGGGAGAGCCAGAAGTTCACTGTTAAAACAAAACTACTTATTTACCAGGTCTGTGTCTTCAGCACCCTTCTATATGGCAGTGAGACATGGTCTTCCTACATGCAACAGGAGAGGCGGCTAAACAGCTATCACATGAGGGGCCTGCGCATAAACCTGGGGGTTTGGTGGCAAGACAAGATCACCAACGCAGAGATGTTGGAGAGAACAGGCACTGTCACAATCTTTTCCATACTTAGTCTTCGAAGGCTTCGATGGCTAGGACACATTCGGAGGATGGATGATGACAGAATATCAAAATATCTTCTCTATGGGGAATTACAGTTGAGGAAAAGGATTCGAGGCCGGCCACTACTTCGGTACAAGGATGTATGAAAGCGGGATATGAATGACGCAGGCATCGATTTGAAATCATGGGAACAGTACGCCATGGATCGTGTTACATGGATTGGCATGATTAAGCATGGAGTACAGACAAACCAGATACCGATTGCTGATAAGCTAGACTTATCGTTTGAGACGACACGCCACACCATGCGATGTGGCAAACGGTTCCAACTTTCCTTGCACACACTGTGGAAGACGCTTCTCTGCTCGGATTGGTCTTACGAGTCACATTCGTTACCGTCATGGACTGCATAGGGACATTCTTATCGCGCATGTGAATAACATGCCCGGCCCAATTGATTTGGGTTCACTGCAACAGCGTATGGATGAACAATAACTTCGCCTGTTGTGGACTTCAGAGTAGATTTTGTTAGCATACAGCTGATCATAAGCAGCATGTAGAGACAGGTCGCGAGAATTGGTTGAATTTCCTCGCAGGATTAAAAATTAGACAAAGACGACAATAGATTCACCCCCATTGACCACCAGAGCGAGCACGCCATAAGATCTGACTAGCTAATAGTGTAGACTAGCCAATTTAAGGTAGGCGATGTCTCAAAATAGTGACATTACGCTATCCATTCATGTCAACAATGTGGTCAATGTGTGCATATTTCTTGGTAAGTAAGAAAACATTTAGAAGTGTTTACCGTATGTACGGCTATATAATATAAGGAGGTTGAAGAGCCGAAGACGTAGCAGTGGCTGAGCTGAGAACAGTCACCGTCTGGATGCTTGAGTCAAGTTCTGAAAATGTATAGCTGGCCACGACGTTATTCTACCGCCAGGTGGCAGCCCAGGAAAGACTGCGCGTGTTTAGTCCACTAAGAGAATAAGGATGGAAGAAGAAAGATGGTAAAGCCGGCCACCAAAATACTGTCATGAAACAGGATGCATCTACGCGAAGGGCGCATATGTTACAACTTCGCTGTAAACTACAACACAGCGTAACAAAGCGCCGTTTCGAAATAAAAGCTTAATAATAATAACAATAATTAATAATAACAATAATAATAATAATTTAATAATAAGTTATGAAAGTTGCGCACGTATTCATTGCTGACATATACTCGGATCAGTTTAGTAATGACATGATTTGCTACAAATTTAATTTAACTTAACTTAACCTTAACTTAACTTAACTTAACTTATTTTTGGTATTTTTGTTGTTCTTGTTGTTTCGGTTTTTAATAAAGTCATATTTAGGTAGAAACGTTGGTTAGCGTCCTTAAACTGTTCTCATGTAAAGCTTCATTTAAAACCTGTTTGTAGCCGTGTCCCATTTATGGTAAAGCTTCTTCTTCTTCTTTTGATTCTTCTTCTTCTTCTTCATCGTATTCTTCTTCTTTTGTCCGACTGCATTTGCCAAGAGGAGTCGCAAATAGGAGAGACGCGTAGATTTCTTCCTATCGTCAGGTGGGAGACTCGTGCTGTCGTTAGGTGTAACTTGCTGAGTGTGTCTGAGACACCCTCATTCGGCCGACGTCCAATTCCGCCCCTTGCACGAGGACCGGAGACCTACATATGATATGTAGCGCTCCACGTTAGTGATAATGCATTCTGACTAAATTACCAAACGATTATATTTTTTTATCGTCAATGTGGACACTGATTGGGTTTGTCCCCACTTTCTGCCTCAGCATGGTGTTGCGGATTCGGTCACGGATTGTTATTACGGCTGCACATCTCACACAGCTCAAGTCAAAGGTCTGGATCTTACTCTTATGTGTTCATAGTAAGGATCAATATTGACATTAGTAACACAATGTAGGAATAAAGATAACATTTTTCAGCGTCTTCTTATGTGATATAAGCCCGCTAGGGGGTTTCAAAATGGTGCAATCTGATAGTGAACACTGTTCACCTTCTGAATTATATGTACGATCTCTCTGTTTACTCTACGGTCATCAGTATTTGAACTCCCGTACTTGCTTGCTATTTTTGTCACTGCTGTGAAAACTTCTCTGTACGTTTTCACGTGATATCAACATAGTCTATGTCTTGTCTGTGTTGATCTTCATAGTATATTAGTTACAAGCGAAATTGAGATAAGTTAGGTGCTGTTGTTGGTCTTCTCCATTTCGGTAAAAGATGACCTGATTATCAGCAAACAACAGTTCATTTAAGTACTCTTTATGAGGGTTAGCCAACTGTGTGATTTTATACATATACATTACGGATACAAGTGGAGAAATAACACACCTCTGTCGTAGTCCACTTATCACAGGAGAACAATTTGTCATACCGGCATTTGGGACAGAAAATAATTTTAAAAAAAAAGTTAACTCGTTTTTCTGCTGATCGGGAGACGAAGAATATCTATTAATATCAGTTCTAACATCACCAGTTCACTACTTTCCTTCCTATCCATCAGTTTTGGTATTATAATTTCTATACTTACTGACTTGACAGTAACACAAACACCGATAAGAAAGAGGGTGAATATAGAGATGAGCTGGTTTGATAAAACTGATGACCAAAGTATTTTTCTCCCTAGTTCTAATGAGCCAATCTATTCCATTTGAATGAGTCTTCGATTGTGGATTGCCGTTCTTGCAAAATACTGGGGTTTCCTAGTCCTCCCACATGAAAAGGAAAAGACGACCACTCCCGATAGAGTTAAAATCAATAAGGGATAGATACAGGGTAATAGAAAACTGAACTAGTTTATCTGTCTCACACGTCACATAGCTTATTATTTTTTGTTAGGGATGCACCGAATGTTTTTTTTACTATTCCGTCGAATGTGAATAGATGTTTTTAACAATTTGACCGAATATGAATTAAGGTTATGAATAGTTAGTGAATGTTTAGCATTGTGTCCAATGAATCTACCGATATTAGAAGTAGGTATGAAGTAATCAACAACAACATATGACGCGTCTAAGTGTTCGGTTCAGATCAAGGGCCATCTCTGCACAGGAGGTCGGCTGCAATGGATCTCCAGTGTACTCTATCTCTTGCCTCAATGGATCTCCAGTGTACTCTATTTCTTGCCTCAATGGATCTCCAGTGTACTCTATCTCTTGCCACAATGGATCTCCAGTGTACTCTATCTCTTGCCTCAATGGATCTTTATTGTACTCTACCTCTTGCCTCAATGGATCTCCAGTGTACTCTATCTCTTGCCTCAATGGATCTCCAGTGTACTCTATCTCTTGCCTCAATGGATCTCCAGTGTACTCTATCTCTTGCCTCAATGGATCTCCAGTGTACTCTATCTCTTGCCTCAATGGATCTCCAGTGTACTCTATCTCTTGCCTCAATGGATCTCCAGTGTACTCTATCTCTCGCATCAATGGATCTCCAGTGTACTCTATCTCTTGCCCCAATGGATCTCCAGTGTACTCTATCTCTTGCCTCAATGGATCTCCTGTGTACTCTATCTCTTGCCTCAATGGATCTCCAGTGTACTCTATCTCTTGCCGAAATGGTGCAATCTGAGAGGCTTTTTTCCCAGTCTATATCCTGTTGTTATCCACCCACTTAAAACGTTGTCTACCTCTTTAACGACCACCTTCCACATTACCCTATAGTATGATTTTCAACAAGGAGGTGTATGTCTTGCTATTTGACTAAAATAACTTAACTAAAAATAACCTAACTAAAAATAACCTAACTGTCTAACCCTGACTTCGGCTATTAATTTTCTTTTAATCCCCAACTCTTTCAATACCTCCACATTTATTTTCTTCTCTTTCCAAGAAATGCAACCCAATCTTCTGTCTATCCAGATTTCGAAGGCTTCAATACTATTGTACAACTTGTTATTCGGTGTCCATGTTTCTACGCCATAAAGTAGTGACGAGTATACATAACACCTGATAATTCTCATTTTCATTTTATGATTTATCTGTTTGGATGTCAGTATGTGTTGTATGTTGATGAATACCATCTTGGCCATACCTATAATCATTCTTATTTCTTTCGCACAACTGCCTTCTTCTATTAGTTTATGACCTTGATAGGATAAACTCTATACCTGTTCCAATTGTTGATCTCTTATTTTTACCTGCATACGTGGTTCCCAAATATCATAGTGTTTGTTTTCTTTATGTTTATGTCTAATCCAAACTCTTTACTTATTTCGTATATTGTTGTCATAAGCTTCTACAATTCTTGCTCACTCTTTGCTCCTAAAACTATAAAATCCGCACATTGAAAGTCATACATTGTCACTCCTCCAATGACAAGTCCTGGCATCCCCGCCATATTAGTGGTACATTGTTACAGAAATGTCTTACAGCTATTAAATTCTATGAACTAATTACTAAACATGAAAAAAGTTATGTAAAAACTCATTGATGCATCAAATATGCATTCACTTTATTTTTAAAATACGAATCTCTCAACATGGTCTGCCAAAAAACATCTGATGTCCGAACATGAACGTTTTCTTGTAATACTTGTTGGTTGGAGTGAAGTGGAGAAGAGGAACTCTGTCAGCGTTGTTCTGTCACCACATCTGATCAATATCCCTCAGCATACAGGGATCGTTCAGAAACAGGGCCAGTCAATACGGTTTGAGGTTCTGGTTTATGACTGGTTGTTACATGTTTGCTCAGAATCCCATTAAGACCAATAATCATCGGATATGATATTACTATTTTTTGCTGCGAGGATTCTCATATTTCACGTAGATACTGTTGTTATTGACAGTGGTGATGTTTTATAATTGACAAAGTTACGATACAGGTGCTAATACTTGTCCCTTGCCTTTACTTTTGTGCGTTTCAATTCCGAAATTAAGAATGAAGCGTAGATCAAATCCTGCAGAAACAAAACACACACAAAATTCGATAAAAAAAGGATCAGAGAGTCTGTATTGTAGAAAACTGAGATAATCTCCCCAACCGTCTTTTTACAAATTCCATCACCACATCCTTCAAATAAAGCAAGAAAACATGAACATCCGGCTACATTAATGGCAGACATACGTTTGTACAAGAAATATCACGCGCAAGATGCTCAACAGTCTTCAGTAATGTTTTAGCTGGAACTAAAACTGAAAAATTTCCAACTTTTTTGGAATACCATTATAACTCCATCCTTTGAACTATTCATTTCCGCTTGACAGGTAATATTCATACGAATACAAGCAGTTTTTAATAATATTCACTTTTATGTACTGAATAAATACGAATGGATTAATTTGTGCGTCCCTACTTGTTATCATTAACTACAACTTCAGCCGCTGTACCATTAACATCTTCAACATTACCAGTTGTTGTTTTCGTGTCCAAGCACAACGTTATATAGTATGTATTCAATATTCAGCGACATGGATACCCTTAACATTTGCCTCCAGCATATTGCACCGATTGCATGTTTTCTGGAGATTCTGTCAGGTCACCAGATAGTCTGGATCATGTATTGCGCCACACTCATATGTATCATCCCGTTGGGATCTATGTATCACCATTTCTTCATGTTCATCTTACTCCTTGATTCACCAGTTTAACATTCACACCTACACTCGTACACCTTGATTCACTAGTTCAACATTCACACCTACACTCGTACACCTTGATTCATTAGTTAAACATTCACACCTACACTCGTACACCTTGATTGACTAGTTCAACATTCACACCTACACTCGTACACCTTGATTCACTAGTTCATCTGGGGTAGTTGTCTCGCCGCCGCGATTCAATTTCAACCAGTGTTCGTAAAGCGATCTCAGTCCCGCCAGGCGGAGCGATAGCGCGGGCTTGCGGAAAACGCTCGCTCGCCTTTCCCCGTAGAGCTATTGGGGTGCGGTTTGTTTTGGCGTCTCCTCCACCGAGGTGCGCTTCTCTGGTCCGTATCGAGAAACGTTGTCAGTCCGTGGTGATTTATCTAAGGCTTATAGCAGAGCTCGACATTTCGTCTTGCTGGTGGTCAGACTCTCGCAAAGAGCTTGTGACCGGCAAATGGAAAGCAGGAATCGTGCCTCAAGGCCCTGTGTTCTACCGGGGACCAACCCTCGGGAGAAGGGCAGGCCGGCAGGCCAAATTGTCTCTAGTCCCAGTGAAATTCATCGCTGCCATCCCTCCTCGAGCGAGCCCGGTCGGTCGATCGGTGCGTGTAGGGGCCCCTGTCAGGCGGTCCTAGGTCGACGGAGTGAGGGACGAGTGGAACAACCGTCTGTCCGTTCCGTCAGTCGGTCCCTGCGGCCGTCCCAGTGAGGCTTTTTACACACCCGTCCTCCGCCGACCGACCGGTGTGTGCGCTACGTACGTCTCCGACAGATATCTGGTTGATTCTGCCAGTAGTCATATGCTTGTCTCAAAGATTAAGCCATGCATGTCTAGTTCACACTCTCTCACGGTGAAACCGCGAATGGCTCATTAAATCAGTCGAGGTTCCTTAGATGACACGATCCTACTTGGATAACTGTGGCAATTCTAGAGCTAATACATGCTTACCAAGCTCCGACCCTCGCGGAAAGAGCGCTTTTATTAGTTCAAAACCAATCGTCGTTTCCCCTCGCGGGGTTGCGGCGTCCCCACTGGTAACTCTGGATAACTTTGTGCTGATCGCATGGCCTCATGTGCCGGCGACGCATCTTTCAAATGTCTGCCCTATCAAATGTCGATGGTACGTGACATGCCTACCATGTTTGTAACGGGTAACGGGGAATCAGGGTTCGATTCCGGAGAGGGAGCATGAGAAACGGCTACCACATCCAAGGAAGGCAGCAGGCGCGCAACTTACCCACTCCCGGCACGGGGAGGTAGTGACGAAAAATAACAATACGGGACTCTTTCGAGGCCCCGTAATTGGAATGAGTACACTTTAAACCCTTTAACGAGGATCTATTGGAGGGCAAGTCTGGTGCCAGCAGCCGCGGTAATGCCAGCTCCAATAGCGTATATTAAAGTTGTTGCAGTTAAAAAGCTCGTAGTTGGATCTCAGGCGCAGGCGGGCGGTCCGGCTTGCGCCGGTTCACTGCCTGTTGTCTCCTGCCCTACCGTCAGCCGGCACTCTCCCACGGGTGCTCTTCGCTGAGCGTCCTGGGTGGCCGGCGCGTTTACTTTGAAAAATTAGAGTGTTCAAAGCAGGCCTCGGCTGCCTGAATAATGGTGCATGGAATAATGGAATAGGACCTCGGTTCTATTTTGTTGGTTTTCGGAACTGGAGGTAATCATTAACAGGGACAAACGGGGACATTCGTATTGCGGCGTTAGAGGTTAAATTCTTGGATCGCCGCAAGACGAGCTACTGCGAAAGCATTTGTCAAGAATGTTTTCATTAATCAAGAACGAAAATCAGAGGCGCGAAGACGATCAGATACCGTCGTAGTTCTGACCATAAACGATGCCGACTAGCGATCCGCAGGAGTTGCTTTGAAGACTCTGCGGGCAGCTTCCGGGAAACCAAAGTGTTTGGGTTCCGGGGGAAGTATGGTTGCAAAGCTGAAACTTAAAGGAATTGACTGAAGGGCACCACCAGGAGTGGAGCCTGCGGCTTAATTTGACTCAACACGGCCAACAATGAAATGACTGACATGCCGAGACCACTTTCCTTGGGTCTTATATGGAACTGGTGCTGGATTTAAACCCTCAGAAATCTGGGGTTATGCCCTCTGTGGCTCGGTTGGTCTGCATCCAGTGTTTGATAAAGGAATTGACGGAAGAACACTATCAGGAGTGGAGCCTGCGGCTTAACTTGACACAACACGCAAACACTGTAGAACGACTGACAAATCGAGAGCACTTTCTTTGGGTCTAATAGTGAACGTGTGCTGGTATTAGACCCACGGAAGACAGGTCAGCTCTCTAACCTTCTAATGAGTGATCGCTACGGAAACCGTGTCTTAACACCGCGGAAACCGCAGGCTCCAGATACCTGGTCACGGACAAACAAAAGCCCTCGATTAATTCGTCCTGGCCAAAAAATGAACGGGTGCTGGAAATAGACTATCGGAAGGCAGATCAGTTTTACCCTACAAATGACAGGGCGTTGCTACGGAAATCCTGCTCAACTCGAGAGGAACTGCAGACATCTGGTTCACGTACCACGCTGATAAGCCAATGGCGCGAGGCTACCACGTGAGGGATTACGGCCGGACGCTTGTTAGCCGGAATCCCGCCCAAATTCTCAGCACCACTGCAATGGGAGGCTACGATATGGTCGGGACCTGGGGATCGCGCCTCAACCCTACTAGGTCGAGCCACAGAAAGAGGTCTCTTCCATCCGCTGATCAAAACGGGCGGATAGCTGCACGATATTCACCCTATTCGGCGATGAGGTGCGAAACCACCAACATAAGACTTAGTTCCTAGTCGGGGTGTCGAAAACAGTAGAGTAGCCACCTCACTGTGAACTGTCGAGACTCACTCCTTGACCACGAGATATGTCCGCAAACCAGGCGAACAACATCTCCGTGATATTACCAGGCTTGTCCCCTGGTTAAATGCACTTCTGCTTCGATATCTACCTCTGTACGCTATGAGCCATACTAATGGACGCAGAAGAGATGCAGACCAGCGGACATTGCACACCTGCCCCACTGTGTCAACATCCCAGGTGGCGGGGAATGCTAGGCGTACCATCCCTGCATAGAAGCCAAGAAAATAAAGGAAGCAAAGAGATACCCCACTCACATGCAAATGCTACGTTTCTGGCAGGACGTGACGATCCTGGGGTACAGACACACTGGACTGCCTCTCTTCCGGGTAAACCAGTCCATATCATATATCATCTCATATATCAACACCGCCCCCTATAGACACGAGTAGTGAAGACTCGTTAGTCTGGACAACTTCCATAAGAAAGACAACTCTGAACATAAACATCTGCTGCCTTGCAGATAGGCTGGGGACAGCCAAAGGCTAAGGAGGGCATCCCTACAGAAACGCCTGTTGAAATCGGATGCACGGGGCCGCAAGCCTAACAAAACAGTGCAACGTAAATCGCAGTATGATGACAGTACAACCGATCAGAAAAACGTATGGCGCTCATCCTGCGGAGTCCCGCCAGGCAGCGATAGTGCCGGGCCTCACGCCTCGAAGGGGCCCACCCTTGACTACTGGTGGTCACCCACCCATGTGTCGTGGAGTCAAGGCACATGGCTATGGGGCAACTTTTATTGACCAAAAACTCAAGACCCTCAAAATACTACAGTGGAATGCGGAGGGTGTCGTTAACAAAAAGCTTTCCCTAACACATCACTTGCATGAAGGTAAGATTGACGTGGCATGTATCCAGGAAACGCACCTCAACAAAAATCATAAATTCTCAATCAGAGGATACCAGACCTTCCGCCTCGATAAAGAAGGTCACAAAAGAGGGGTCCTGATACTGACCTGAAACTGCATACCGAGTCGCGCGGTATCTGTCAATCACACCGGACAAGCAGAAATTGTAGGAGTTGACATAATGGCTCAAGAGACGAAGCTCCGCATTTTCAATCTCTCCGGACCACCAAATAAATCCCTATCGCTCTCGAGTATGGACGTCAGAGACGGGGATACTCGGACACAGACAGCAGAGGTGACGAAGTGGAAGATTGGGAGATGCAAATCTCTCCCTAATCAATAGGCCGGATGATAGCCCTAGTTTCTTTTCTAGAACATGGCATACCACCTCGACTCCAGATTTGACCTTCTCCACACAGGACATCCACCATAAAATAGACCGCCAGGTGCTAAAGTAACTGGCAGGTAGCGACCACAGGCCGATCAGGCTAGACATTGATATGGAAGTAGGCCCACAGGAAACAAAACCGCTCCCACGTTGGAATTACAAACGAGCCGACTGGGACAGATTTGCAATCCTGACAGACGGGCTGTGTGAAACCATCAACACACGAAACAACAA
Source organism: Ariolimax columbianus (assembly GCA_036924085.1). Lineage (NCBI taxonomy): Eukaryota > Metazoa > Mollusca > Gastropoda > Stylommatophora > Arionidae > Ariolimax > Ariolimax columbianus. Next base: position 75,863,306 of record JAVGWX010000011.1, on the reverse strand, counting down.
AATGAAGCCCATGGTGGAAAGCCTAAGCAAGGCAATAATGCAAGCCGCCACTAAAACCATCCTAAGAGGGGCTAGGAAAAACTATAAGCCCTATTGGAATGATGAGTTGCAGAAAGCGGAAGATTCAGTAACACATGCTAGGAACATGGCAGAGCGAGAACAAACTATGGAGGCAAACATCGCCCTCAAAGCCGCCACGGCGAAATACAAATACACTCTCAAGCAAACAGCAAGAGAGAGCTGGAAAAACAAAACGGAAAGCCTAAACCTGGACAGAGAAGGGAACAAGCTATGGAAGCTAGTCAGAGCCATGAATGACGAGACCCTGTCAAACAAACAAATTACCATCAAGCAGGGCGAAAACTTGCTCACTGGTAAAAAAGCTGCAAACGCTTTTGTCGATCACTATGCCAGAGCAAACCACATCGAGGTCCCTGCAGTTAGGCATACAGACATTAGTGAAGAGCAAAAGGGGCACGACAACATCAGTACGGCTCCTGAAGAGCATATGATGGCCAAATTAACAATGAGCGAAATGGAAGAGGCTATGAGAACATTAAAGAAAAGGAAATCTCCCGGAAAAGATGGGATAACAAACGAAATGCTGATGGGGCTGGGCCAAACAGCAAAGAGGAAGCTGCTATCGGTCCTGAACCAAAGCTGAATAGGGGGAAAGACGCAGTACTGGTACCAGTACCAAAAAAAGGAAAGGACAAAACAGATCCAAATGGATACAGGCCTATCAGCCTACTGAGCTGTGTCGGCAAACTGATGGAACGTATGATAAACACCAGAATGATGTGGCATCTGGAAGAATAACGAATACTAATTCCACAGCAATCCGGCTTTAGACAGAACCGATCCACTGAGGACCAGGTCATCCTCATAGCCCAGGGAAATAGAAGATGCCTACCAGGCACAGAAACACACAGTAGCGGTTTAGGTGGACCTGGAAAAGGCATTTGACAAAGTCTGGAAAGATGGACTTAGAGTCAAGCTAAGAAGAAGTGATGTCTGTGGGAAAATGTACAAGTGGATCAACCACTACCTCAAACAAAGAACGGTCAGAGTCCAAGTACAAGGGCAGATGAGCAAAAAAAGGTGACACTCGAGCAGGGAGTACCCCAAGGGGGAGTACTGTCACCCACACTCTTCCTGGTATATATAAACGACATTACAGAGAATATACCAAGGAGAGTCCATAGCTCAATGTTTGCAGACGATATGGCTTTGTGGACCTCTGAAAAGAATCTCACCATAGCAAGAAATCGGATGCAGCAGGCCCTAACATCGCTGGAAGAGTGGGCGAACACATGACTGGTCTAAATAAACGAGGAGAAAACCACATGCACAATATTCTCGCTTTCCATCAAACCCCAAAATACCAAGTTAAGTTTAAATGGCAAATTATGGAAATGGGAAACTAAAGCGGAGAAACTTTGCAGAAATAGCCAAAGCAAAGATGCACGAAGATCCCATAAACGCACTAACACCAAAACCCATCACTACTGTGCGAAAACCTACCTGGAGGCAGGATATATTTCCAGAGGTGGTAGAAAATATACCAGGTATTGGAAACAAAAACTGCCAGACTGAAAAAGAAAGGAGAGATACTACCCTAAGCTTTACATAAAAAAACTACCCAAGCATGGACTGGACCCATGCATACACCGACGGTTCTGTAACAAACATTACACAGAACGGAGGGGCAGGAGCATTCCTGAACCTACCAAATGGCAGAAAAATAACACTGTCATTCGCTACTGGTAAGTATACAAGCGATTTCAGAGCGGAGGCAGAGGCACTGAGGGCGACAGTGGAAGAAATGGTGACGCATAAAGAAAATGAAAGCCATATAGTCCTGCTTACAGATGCTCTCGCCGTAGTCACAGCGCTAAAAAGCCAGAAAAACACTGAGCTTAATGACTTAAGAGCAGCACTCTGCAAACTGTGCCAGCAGTCCGCACCAAAAAGGGTAGTGGTACAGTGGGTCCCATCACACTGCAACATCCAAGGCAACGAGGAGGCAGACAGACTGGCAAAAGAAGGCGCTAGACTACCACAAACAGATACTAGTATGACGTACGAAGAGTCAAAACGGCTTATCAAAGCCAGATACATGACCAAATGGGAAACCGAACATACTGGTTACACCAAAAACGATGCCTATTACCAGTTGAACCGAAGAGAGCAGGTCGTTGTCTTCAGACTTCGCACTGGCCACAATAGACTGAGATACCACCTATTCAACAAATTGAAGATAGGTGGTACCGACGAATGCCCGTGCGGTACCGGTAAAATGACTGCTGAACATCTGCTGCAGAACTGCCCGACATACGAGGATCAGAGAGAGCAGATGTGGCCATCACCAGTGGAACTGCAAGACAAGCTCTATGGCAGTGTCGACAGCCTCAGGATGACCGCCGCTTTTTTCGAAAAAATAATGGTTACTGTCTGACTGCGTACGAAGAAGAAGAAGAAGAAGAAGATTCACCAGTTCAACATTCACACCTACACTCGTACACCTCGATTCATTAGTTCAACATTCACACCTACACTCGTACACCTTGATTCATTAGTTCAACATTCACACCTACACTCGTACACCTTGATGCACTAGTTCAACTTTCACACCTACACTCGTACACCTTGATTCACCAGTTCAACAATCACACCTACACTCGTACACCTTGATTCACCAGTTCAACATTCACACCTACACTCGTACACCTTGATTCACCAGTTCAACATTCACACCTACACTCGTACACCTTGATTCACCAGTTCAACATTCACACCTACACTCAAACAATTAATATTGTCAGTAGTAGAAATTGATATGCTTTTTCGATTATGTATCGCGCTGTACTGCCTTCTGTCTGTTCAAACCTTTAGTCTGTTCATATCGTTTGTTTGTCGAACCTTTTGTCTGTTATCAAAAATAAGGTCACACCACCTCACACAACACCACATTAAATCATTCCATAATAATCCATACTACACCATATCATATCACACCACATCACACTATACCAAACTATACCACACCACACCCCACCACGCAACACCCCACCATATAATACCACACCATACCGTAATATATCCTACAATACCATACCACACCACATCACACCATACTACACATCACCACACTACACCATACTGCACATCACCACACTACACCACACCACACCCTACCATACCATACCATACCATACCATACCATACCATACCATACCACACCACGCAGCACCACACCATACCGCACTATGCATACCACACAGCACTATATAATGCCGCGCCACACAATACCATACTATACCATATTATGAAAAACCATCACCACACCAGACGACACAACACCATACCCTACCCCACCACACCATATACTACCACACCATACCATAACACACCCCACAATACCATACTACACCACAGCGCATGTCATTATACCATGCCATGTCACACTACACCACATCACACCACACTACACCACGCAACACCACACCAGACAACACCATGCAACACCACACCACATTATACCGCACCATGCATACAACGCAACACCGAACTATATAATGCCACACCACATAATACCATACCATACCATATCATAACCATACCATATCATGAAAAACCATTACCACAGCAGACGACACAACACCATACCACACCATACCATAGCATACTATACTATATCATACCATACCATACCATACCATACCATACCATACCATACCATATCATACCATACCATAGCACACCACACCACACACCATACATCACCGCACCACACCACACCACACCACACCACATCATACCATACCATACCATACCATACCATACCATACCATACCATACCATACCATACTATACCATACCAACCATCAACAATAAAGCAAACAACATCACATAATTCATAACCTAAATTAATGTTCGTATTATAGAGCCAGTGAATTGATAGCGTCGGCACGGTGTCACATTAGACTGTTATTGGATTGTGTGCGCGCGTGTGTGTGTATGTGTGTGTGCGGGGGCGGGGGGGGGGGTGTGGGTGTGTCATTTATGACAAGACAGCCATTTTGTTAAAGCAGTCAGGACTACCTTCCTAAAGTCTGGTCATCGTTTACCTTCCTAACTTCTAGTCATCGTATTGTTCATTCTTGTTCGTGAGCTAATTTTTTTTCTCACTTTTAAAGTGTAGATATCAAACAGCACAGAAGATCGCAGAGAACCTTGGGGCATTCATGTACATGATCACATAGGTTCTGATGTCCAAGATCCGAAACGGAGTGCGATTCTTTTCTTTATCAGTGGAGTGATTGTCCTTTTCACTTTCAGGCAGGAAATGCTCACACTCTAGATTAAACAATACATTTCTCAACCAGTTGGCCACGGACATTCTGTGAGGAAATGATATCTACTGCATAGCATGTAGTCCTTGGTAACTTTAGAAGTAGACGTAGATAGTTATGAGGGCTTTCCTCATACCCTAATGCCTTCTATATTTGGGGTCATGTTTATAAAGTAGCATCAGAGGGTTCGTTCTGTTTAAAATAAAATTGCCTTTTTTCTCCCATCCAGGGACATGTACTATTTTATTGTACACTCAAGCTCGAAACGATTTTGCACGATTGTTTTGTTTTGGAAATTATCTGTTAATTATTTATGAAAAATATATGTAATGTCATGATGCTATTTTACCTAGGTAGACTTGTTACAAGCGTATGCAAGTAAATACGACCTAGATAGCGTATTAGAGACAACATTTGAGAAAATAATGTAGTAAAATTAAGCAATAATTTAAAGTAATGGAAAATCTATGTCGTCGGATGGAAGTGGTTGCCCAAAAAAACCGATGAATGAAAAGTTCAATAACCAGTCAAACTTAGAACATTATTTGTAAATGTTCTCGTTCATTCGTTTAGTCTTTTTGTTTCTTTATGCCGGTCCAACATTTTTGTTGAACACATATAATAATGGAAACACACGTTTCAGTTTAAAGAAAATTAGCAATCAATCTATCTTAGTTTTAGTCGACCTGGAATTCTACACAGCCTGATGCCCGTGTGCAGGTCCAAGCTCTGGTGTGGGCTGGATGTGGATAGTAGGATGATTTCCTACTGCTAGAGCAGCTTATTACTCCGCTGCGTCGGAAAAAGGGCCACGGAGGGTGGTTAACCGATGTTCGAATCCATTTTAATATACTAAAACACTAGAGCAAAATAGACCAGCAGCCTGTTAGGCGCCATCTATGCTGCTCTTAACAAACCACCTAACTATGGCCGGTGTTATGACGTGTCACACAGTAAGTAGCCTTTTACGACATGCTCTCTGTGGGTCAGTGATGTCATTCTTGTTTTTGACATACACAAAGACCAGGGCGGACGACTCGGGACTAATCAATTTATACTCAAATCAATAAATCATTCTAATCAATATAATCAATCAACTAATCAATAAATATATTAATTACACATATAATCTATAAATCAATTGTTATATCCGTCATGCAATCAATCAGTCCATGTATCAATCAATCATTAAATCAAAGAGTTACCAATCAATCGATATATCTATTCGGAAGAAGTGCGTAAATGAACGTTATTCATGTCATAACAATGTGCACCAGAAAGTATTTAATGTGATGAAGTGAGATCGATACTCATAATCATCATACCCATACACCAGTGGAGGGCAAGAGTAACAGGTTTATAATCTGCTGTTTCTGCATGGCCTAATGCTGTTTCTGCATGGTATAATGCTGTTTCTGCATGGCATAATGCTGTTTCTGCATGACATAATGCTGTTTCTGCATGACATAATGCTGTTTCTGCATGGTATAATGCTGTTTCTGCATGGCATAATGCTGTTTCTGCATGACATAATGCTGTTTCTGCATGGTATAATGCTGTTTCTGCATGGTATAATGCTGTTTCTGCATGGTATAATGCTGTTTCTGCATGGTATAATGCTGTTTCTGCATGGTATAATGCTGTTTCTGCATGGCATAATGCTGTTTCTGCATGACATAATGCTGTTTCTTGAGTTTTCTTTTTAATTCAAACCGCTGCACCACACTCAACTCAGTTTTTGGAATTGTGTTAATGGAATGGTGGGCAAAACCATAAGGTGGAGTGTACTCTATCGGATAGAGTATAGAACTGGCGGCTAGTAGACTCCCTTGGGAGGTTCATAGATTGTTTGGGCACAAGATATTGCGGTGATATCGTTACTTCTTGTGTTTATGTTGAAACTTCAATAAGTGCAACCGGTGTTCTATGAAGGGTTCCGAATTTGGACATGCACATACACACAGGCATATACTTCCACCCCCCACCCCCATACATACATACATCCACACACATATATACACATCCCAACACACACATACCCAAACCCACACAAACACACATACACACCCATACATACATACATACACATACCCATACACACTCTCACACATGCACCGATGTACACTCTAACGCACACACACACACACACACATATATATATATATATACAAGCGAAAGAAAGTTACATATCCCCTACCTGTATAGGTGTATTGGTGATGATATAAAACAGACTAGTACAAAACCAGTTTGGGTGTAGGAATCTGTGAAATTGAAAGGAGTGTGTAGATTAACGATAGCAGATGGAAGAGCATGGGTAATGGAAGAATGCAATATCGATTAGTTGCTATTGATAGTCAATGGGTAGTGTCTGTTTAGATGTGGCATTGGCGCAAATATGAACATCAATCGTACTCAGGGGACCCCCATATTAATAGTAAAGGAACTAATGTCACATATTATGTTTGGCATATTCTATGGATGTATATATACCATTGTGTATCCTGATACAGAATCTTCTTATTCTTCTTCGTACGCTGTCAGACGTCAACTTGAATTTGTTCGAAGAAAGCAGCTGTCATCCTGAGGCTGTCGACACTGCCATAGAGCTTGTCTAGTGTTGCCACTGGTGATGGCCACATGTGCTTTCTCTGGTCATCGTATGTCGGGCAGTTTTGCAGCAGATGTTCAGCGGTCATTTTCCCTGTGCCTCAGGTGCATTCGTCAGTGCCACCATTCTTCAGTTTATTAAATAGATGGTACATCAGTCTGTTGTGGCCTGTGCGGAGTCTGAAGACCACGACCTGCTCTCTTCTGTTCAGCTGGTAGTAGGCATCATTTTTTGTGTAGCCAGTATGTTCGTATCATGATACAGAATGACTTATGCCAGTTCAGTTTCGATAACATATGTGGAATTTTTTACTTTTAGTAGCGTATATAAGAGTGGGAAAATGGGAGATTGAGAGAGAGAGAGAGAGAGAGAGAGAGAGAGAGAGAGAGAGAGATAGAGAGTGGAACAGCGAGAAAGAGGGAAAGAGAGAAACGAAGAAGAAGATAAAGAAAGAAAGATTGAGACATACTGTGCGAATATTTGTGTGCAAAGCTTTCCAGCGTACTTGTAAATCTAGTTAATCTTGGGTGATAATGGCCAGGCAGTGATATTGTTCTTCATAAAGAAAACTGCTACTGAAACCACCACTGCAAAATGTACAGAAATGGATTTGGGGCAGTCTTCTCTAAAGGATGTCAACTGTAGTTGTGACCCTATATTCCAACTGGAGTGAAAATTGGACAAGACAAATTAAGTTACGTAATTTATATACAGGGTGTCCCAATCTATACCGGCTTTTTCGCTATAACGTTTAAACCATTGAATGTAATTCAATCAAATTAGACATGGATATTCTGTGAACCAGTTGGACGAAGAAGAACTCTGTAATGGACATTCTGTGAACCAGTTGGACGACGAAGAACTCTGTAATGGACATACTGTGAACCAGATAGACGAAGAAGAACTCTGTAATGGACATACTGTGAACGAGATGGACGACGAAGAACTCTGTAATGGACATACTGTCAACCAGTTGGACGACGAAGAACTCTGTACTGGCTATTTTCTTCAGCAGGATGGAGCTACATCCACACCTCAAATGTTAGTACGGCTGAAATAATCTTCCTTCTTTGAAGATCATGCCATTTGTAAGGCACTTTGACCACCAAGTCGCCTAGCGTTACCCGACCTGCTTTCTTACAATGGGGAATGCTGAAACGAAAAGGGTATTGCAACAAGCCAAGGAATTTCATATAATTGTAAGAAATCCTTCGGCGGGAAATTAAGTATGTGTAACCAGGATATACACCTCGTTCCAACAGTGAATTCCAGACAAAATGTGGTTCTACCGAATCAAAAGCCTTTTTATAGTCGATGAAAGTAAATATCAAGGGTGTCTGCAACTCTCAGGCTGCCCCAATAAGGCGAAAATAGATTGAAATATGGTCCATTGTGCTGTACGAACAACGAAAGCCTGCTTGTTCGACTTAGTTGCGATTCTACGAGAGTAGTGTGCACTCTGGCAAGGATACATTTTGTAAACAGCTTGTAAGTGACTTTCGTAAATGACAAGACGTCACCGCATGAGTTCTGGCAACCTTCTCGTCTTTTAACACGGTCCTGGATGGTTGTCATGACCAAAACCTACGAGCCTCCCTCTTCAATTCTACTGCGATGGGCTACGGTGCCCAGACGTGGACACTAACAAAATCACTAGAGGATAAATTGAGTTAATCATGTCTTCCTTGTGAGATGCTTGGTACGAATTAATCTTCGGAACCAACGTATGCAAGGTCTCCATAATTCTGACATAAGACGATTGTCCCTGGTGAAGGATGCGGTAATCCATGCAGACAAGACAAAACATAGATGGGCTGCTCACATCTTGGACGAAACGATGGTCGATAGAGAACATCGACAGCAGTCTGGTAAACCCGCGGTAAGAAGAGATCGCGGGGAAGACCTCCAATGCGTTGTTCAGGCTCCCTTTCTGTTCGCTGCAACATTCGAGATGCCTCTGGAGGAGCACTTACCACGCACTGATCCAAGATAGGGTCCGCTGGAGACAAAGATGGGACCCGCAGCTACGCTAAGGAACGGATCATTAGGATCATCAAGATCAAGATCAAGAACTACTATCATTAATTAGTCGTAGAATTATCTAAGCGTGCATTAAAATATGTTGATAAAAATGTAATATGATCGAACAAGAACAATTTCCAACTGTCTCTACTACAACGGATAAATCCCCGCTTATTTCTCACATTGATAAGTTTGGAAAGCATTGGCATAGATCATGCAAAATACTAAGTTTATTACCGTTAATCTACAAATTTATGTACTATTGTTGTCAATTTCGCTGACAGTACACAAACTCTATGATCAATGTTGATATTCTTCTCTATGTGTCCTTTGTAGAGCTACAAGCCTAGATGCAAGAGGCAGGGAAAAATATGTTTACACACAGATGAATGACGTAGTATGTAACTGCTGTTTTCAATTACGTGCACTGTTGTATGTTTTGCCATTTCTTGTTCTATATAACTGCTGCAGCAAATGTAGCTGATTGATTGCTTCCGTTTCTGTCATTGTCAAGACGCGCTTATCTTTCAAATAGAACTCCAACTTTATCACAGTTCTTACAACTATTTCTCTTATTTTTACTTGCAGTTATTTCTTATTTATCGTCTTTTAATACTTCATTATATTTATTTTATAGTTGTTTCTTATATGTACTCTTTCCAGTTTCTTTTTCTTTTAATGTCTTCCAATCCTATTTTGGAATAGTTTCTTGTTTTTCATTTCTTTATTCAAATCCTGATCTCCCAATTCCGTTTCAGCTTTATTGTCTTTTATAGCTTTCTAGTTTGTTTATATTAATTCTTTCTTGCATTTGTTCTCCATATTCACTTTCCATTTTTTGGAGATAATTCTTTTTATTCGTTCCTAATTTTCTTTAAACTCATATTGTCTTTCTTTTATAATGCTTTTACGCCGTTTTTTCTTACTATGTATGTATTTTATTTTCCCATTTTATCATCTAATTCTTACTCACATTTTATTTTCTAATTTTCAATCACATTTATCACCTTAATTATTTTTTGTTATCTTCTTCTAATTTTGTATTTGTATCTTTGTCCAATTCATCATCACAGTTTTTCTTAAAATGATTAAGCCTCCTTTCTTCTACCAATTATAATCTCATATGTAACGAAGATGGCTTGGTAACCGACTGCGGGTCTACATTGCTCTGCTGTTTTAGTACATCATAGATGACAACAGACCACGGATTTGCCTGGAATTCAAACTAGTCGACGACTTACGTTTGTGTTCACGGAAATGTTTCCATTTGGGCTGATTAATTCATTCGTTTTTTGTGTGTTTTCTTCTGGCCAATTACCTTGGAATGGACATCGCTATATGAATATCATTACGCTTTAGCCCGTGTCTTATTTCACGGTCTAGTTCACACGGCAGTACATAACGAGATTGACTCCCTCAGTTTTGGTGTGTGAAATTTAGACACGACTATAATGGACTGGAACATAGCCCGGGAGAGATGCCCAACTCCTTCATACGCTGCCCTGTCGACCTCTTGCGGTAATGGGAAAGGTACGACGCACAACGTTAGATGTCACCCCCCCCCCCCCCTAACCTGTTTACGGGAAAGGCTTCGGGAGTAAACCATGATGAAAATTTGTATCATGTGCCATCTCCAGTCGTCTCGATAACTATCTTCCACTTGGCCAATGGCAGCTCAGGAATAGAGAGTGAGGTTAACAAAAGGCGTAGTTTCTTTCTCACTTTAATCCGAATCCCCGCGCGCCACACATTTCAGTGGACACAGCAAGAGAAAAGACTGTCCATACGTCTGAACAAAGAGAGTAGTCTCCATCACATGTCATGAACGAACATCCTAATCTCCTACACTGCATTATTTTGTTCTCCGCTGCACCTAGCTAATTCTTCATTCTTTCATTTGATCTACAACTCCCACGACCTTCTTGGCTTCGCTATCTGCCGATTGTCTAATATTATCCGAACGGTTAAGTTAGCATCCTCGGTAAAACAAGTACAAGTTGTTGAACATTCAAAATGGTGACTGACTAAATTAGTCAGAACTGCCTGTTTAGTGTTGTGTAGGAAAAAAAAATGGTTAATGTGCTATTGACTTTACATTTAAAGACTGAGCATATAAATTTGTGTGCATTTTAGACTTTGTCGTCTTCTTTTTTTCATTCGCAGCTTTTCTTTATCGACTTTAAGTTCTTGTACGTTATTTTAATGGCTTTTGTTTTCTGCAATCATTCTAAAATTGTAGAAAATGACAGGACGTAAATTTCTGTTCTCTTTATACTTGATAAAATCTCGTCCTAACAATTCATCTTTCTCACAACTTCTTCCTTCATCTCGTCATATCCTCGTCTTACCCTACGCCATAGTTAGCATGAATAGCACGTGATTTCCTTCACGAGCAGTTGGTATCTGCTACATGACGTCTGCTGAGTGAATTAACGATGTAAAAATCAGGGCATGATGTGAGTGCACAATGCGAAACGATCACATTTAACAAAACAAGTTAAACATTTATTTTGGTGAAAGCTGTTAGTGGAGAAGCTGCATATGCTGCATCTTGAAAACAACAATAATGACAATAAAATAAAATATAATCTGGAAAATATGACTTTCTACACATGATATTCGAAACTTTGCTTCCCGTTTACCTTTCACGAGATGTCACTGATGTCTTAGGTCTTCTCCGTTTGTGTAAAAGATGACCTGTCATCAATAAGGAACAGTTTATTTAGGAACTCCTCATAGGGATAGAAAACTGTATGATTTTCTCCATATTAATTATTAAGAAAAGTGCAGAAAGAAAATACCCTTGTTGTGTACCACTTAGCACTGGAAACCATACGGGCATTTGTTCGTACAGCACCTTCGCTGTTTACGTACAAGGTACGCCATCCAGTAGTTGTTCCTCCATTATCTCCCATTGCCTACATTGGTTTACTCGGACAAATGCCTTTTCTTGATCAATGAAGGCAAAGCAGGTTTCTAACTGCATTATATTGTTTTTTTCACTTAACTGTCGGAGCGTAAATGTAGCATCAGTACATTCGCTGCTTTTTTGGAAACCCAATTGTGAAGTACTGAGCAGTGGCGCCACAATAGTTCGTACTCGCTGGTCACGGATCCGTGAGAAGAAGGACGGATTTGTGCCTTTCAGAGCTATAATCTTTTCTCCTGCCATTGTTTTTCCAAAACAGGTACACAATAGCTCTTTGCCAATCGCCAGGTACCTTTTCTTCCCTCCAACGCCTGATGAAAGACTTTTGGGAGCCATCTTACCCATTTATCGTGACAAGCTTTTATAACATCTACACCAGGGGCCTTGTAGTTAGGGCTTATTCTAATTGCTTCTCTGACTTCTTTCTCGAGTATCAACCTGTCATGATTCGCAATTAATGTCTATATTCCCGCTACTCAAAATAACACGAGGTTTCTGTGCCGAATATGAGAAACTCGTTGTATCACGGTTCATTATATGCACTTTTAGTGCCTGCGTATGTAGACATTGTTTATTTGGCAACTTTGCTTAAAGAAAATGAGGAACGAAGATACGTGACTTTGTTACTCACCAAACACGAATTAAGTCTCAATATGGAGAGGCGCGTGAGTAAAATGTGTGTTTAGAAGAGATTGACTTGCAGGCAGGAACAGACAAGCGAGCACTTACAGAATGGGCGATCATTATTTGAGGCAAGCACGCAGTGAGAGTCGAAAATATGAAATATTGAGAAGTAGTTCCCCTACATTAATAGCCTGCACGCTCCGAGTCCAATATTTATGCGCTCTCATGAGCACAACAGGAAGAAAATAGGTCAATAAGATATGCTCTCCGGAGCACGAGCGCTGCATATATTGTGAATAACATGCCACTAATGTCACAATTTTAAGTAAAGACAGAGCGCGCGTGCAAACACGAACTGATATCGGGTATAGAAAACCTGCTCATTCAAATCAAGCGCATGTAAAAGTACGACCATAGAAGAAACTGCTGTCAGGGATAAAGTGTTAGAGACTTCTCGGCATTATGTTACATTTTGTCTGGGGTGTGGGCGTCCAGTTCTTTCATATCTGCTTTGTCAGGTTACCATTTAAAACATTGTGGACTGAAATGTATCAAACTGGAGAATAATCGTCGTCCTTCTGTCGTGAAAGACAACAATTCTAACGATAGTGATCCTCGCACGTTTAAAACAAGCTATATACATAGAGATCGCTTTCGGTCGAGTGTTACCAGAGGTTGGAAGGCGAGAAAGACATAGTAACACTATCACATGACAGGCATCCAGTCAGGAGTGATTATGGAGAGTTGAGCAAGTAATTGGATATTCCATCGTGTTGAGAACTGTAGCCACAATAAACACAAAACAACGACCGAAAAGTCAATTGAAAGCAACAATCCGACTCCATCATTCAAGACAGAAGAAGGTCCTTTGATAAGAGGGCTAAGGATGTGGTGCCACAGAAAAAGCCGTATGGGGTGTATGGATGACATAGCCGTTTTCCTCTAGGTGAACTCCAGAAACAGTCGCTGTCAAACAAACAGGAAACAGGGAAAACGTAGAGAAAGCTGGAGAGGATGGCTCAGGCCAGGTGGGAGTGGCTTGTCATTTTGAAGGCTAGTTGTCTAAAAGTAACAGCGTAATTTGATTGATTAATTGAAAGAGCCTATCCTGAAATGATCCCACAAATTTTGTACGTTCACATAAACAAACTCTCATGTACACAAACACTTCTGACAGAAAACATATAACATAACTCAGTTAGTCAACACTTCTGACAGAAAACATATCACATATCTCAGTTAGTCAACACTTCTGACAGAAAACATATCACATATCTCAGTTAGTCAACACTTCTGACAGAAAACATATCACATATCTCAGTTAGTCAACACGATAACAAACTATACATGGTGATGATCATTCGCCGATTTTCTTCAAAAGAAAGATCATAAGGACTGAATCCAAGAATTTATAGTGGTGGCTACATACCAAATATTTGTACATGATGGGATTGCTAGTTCCATGAATGACGCTCTTTAGCAGCCCAGTACGACATGCTTAGAAGAATGCTTGGAAGATCAAAGTGGACTAATTTTATTTCAACTCAAGTACCACTCGAAGGAACAACCTATTAGTTTTACACACAACAGACGTCTGAATTATTACGAGCAAATCATAGGCCAACTCTAATCCTCCAAGCGTTTCGTAAATTGCGGCTATTGAGACTTGCGAATGGGGCTAGCAAGCAGTTACTTAAAATGAATTGTAAGAGGAACTACCGCTTCAGTAGTCCACGAAATGTTTGTCACCGATTCCCGGTAAGAGGTTAAATCACATTCGTTTCTTGCTGGATTCTATGAGTCACAGAGCGGTGAATAAGTCCACTGACACAACGAGAACATACCACAAGGGGCGATTAGCTGTGAGGTTGATCCATCCTAGGGTAGAAGTCTCTCTACTTTGTGGCACTGCACACACTACCGTTTGACTCGACCTGTCACTCAATTTGGTGAGGCATAGATCCATCATTCCATATGGCTCTCCTAACCAGCTTTTAGGAAAGTTTGACTTTCGTCATTTACAGTTCTTTTTTCATTGCAATGAATTTTACATGATGAGGTTGTCTACTCCATACACAACCTTCTTTAGCCGTCTCTTAAGATATTCAAAGAAGAAAATAGTAGGTTTATTCTGCCTGGCCAGAAACTAGTCGTCTAGCATCATCCGTTCTCACAGAGTGAAACCCTGAATAATCTGGAATAGCATTGTGGTTTTGAAAGCTCTAGAAACAATGTCCAGGAATGGGACACAGGAAAACAGTAACAAATAAGTTTCTTGGGACCTGATGATGAAGAACGAATGTGAGATTAAATGAAGAGGTAGTTTTTGGTATTGTAAGGAAATGTAGGAGCAAAGCAAATAAGAATCTGCACACAAACACCTCTTGATATTTTATACGGTACCTTCTAACTTCAAGAACCCAAACGCCAACCACCTGTTCTTATTCTATGGTATCTCTGTTTGTCACTGCTTCAATTTCGTATCTATTGAAAATGTGCAAATAATCGTCGGCAGCTATTTAAATGCGTTTTGTCCCCTTTCTCTATTTCTGTTTTCTTTCCCGTTTCTTAAATACTTTTTTCTGTCTTTCTTTCTTTCTGTCTTTGTGTCTTTCTTTCTTTCTTTCTTTCTTTTTTTCTTTCTGTCCTTATTTCTTTTGTCGAATTTTTCTTTTTTTGTTTCTTTCACATCTGTCCAATTCACATGTTTCCTACCAAAAACTTTGACATATACATTCTATCGATTGAATCAATCAAAACCTTCGTCCAATGTAGCAAATATACATATCACTGTTCATTCATGTCATTTTATTGAACATATAATGTTCATGCCATTACCACACCAAAACACACAATCTGGCCTCATTTCCTAAACCTTATTTATTTGTCACGTCTTTGACTTGGCTGCGAGATGGGGTTCCATTATTCTTCGGTGGATGTTTAAATTTTTTTAGTCGGATATATTCACCTCAGAAAAGGGTTTGTGGTTAAGCTTAATTACTTCCAGGATTTATAGTAATCTTTATATGTAACAAAGGAAGCCAGAAGTCCGTCTAAGAGTTGGAGATATGACTTGGATTTTCTATCAATTTGACTTTTGTGTGTTACTGGAAAAAAATGAACGTTTAGTCTAAATTATTTCCTCAAGCTGTTTTTGCACACTAACTATGTATGTATATCTTTGTGTTTTCCTTTTATTCGCAGTGTTATCGCTATATTTCTTCACTAAATTGCATTTGTCTGCTTATCTCTTGTTGTTGTTGTTGTTGTTTTGAATGCCCACAATGAATAGGTGTACTCTTTTGTGGGCCCTGAAAAGGACGTTTAAGTGACGGGCTGCAGCTGCTTTCCTCACAACCCGACCGTGCTGATGAAGGTTGACCGGGGTCCTCCAGGCGGTTGTGTTATGCTTGACTTTATCTGCGTGTAGCTCACTACTACAGGGATCACGTCGATCCCTCACCTTATTAGCCAGGCTGCTATGAAAGCAGCCCATTTCCAGGGAGAGCTACAAGGAAGCCGAGGCGAGCGTCTTGGCCAGTATATTTTGCCTGACTGACTAACATGTCTGATCAGTATATTTTGCCTGACTGACTAACATGTCTGATCAGTATGTTTTGCCTGACCCTGACTAACATGTCTGATCAGTATGTTTTGCCTGACCCTGACTAACATGTCTGATCAGTATGTTTTGCCTGACTGACTAACATGTCTGATCAGTATATTATCATGGTTTTCATGTTTTCCTTCTGTTTTTCTATTTTTTGTTTTCTTTATTTTGTTCTTCCACTTTTCTATTTTCTGTTTTTTGATTTTTCCTTTTTTCTTTCTGTTTTTATTTTTGTAGTTCTTTTCTTAACATTCTCTTTAATAATTCGTAAAAATTTAGTAATTCTCTTCCATGATTCATTATTCTTTCTCACTGATGTTATCGACTATTTTCTTTCTTTATGTTTAATCTGTGCCTCTTTTTTCACTATGGTGCATTTGCACGTATTATTTTTGCTAATTTATTCAATATGCCTCGCGTGTTCTTGCCTTTCGCTCTGCTCACACCATCTTTGCACACATAATTATATTTGTCTCATTATTGTGTAATTGTGTTGCTGTCAGTCGTCCTGATCTGATAATACATATCAAGAGGTTCTTTAGATGGCTTTTTAGTGGTTTCATATACATTTTTTTGTTTGTTTCTTTCTATTTTTCGTGTTTGTTTATTTCTTTTTTCTTGATCTTTCTTCCGTTCTTTCCGTCATTTTTTCTGTCGTTTTTTTCTTTCTTTTTTTCTTTCTTTCATTTTTTCTTCCTTTCTAACATGTTTTCTTTCTTCCTTTCTGTCTTGTTTTCTTTCTTCCTTTCTTTCTTTCTTCCTTACTTTCTTTCTTTCTTACTTTATTTCTGTATGTTAATCGTTCATTATATTATTCTGTATGTCATTCTTGGTTTTATTATATTTTTGTGTCTGTATTTCTTACTTTTATTATTGTTTTATTTTACTGTCAGCCTTCTGCTTTCCTTTTTTCTTTCTTTCTTTTTCCTGCCTCTCGGTATAATGTGTTTTTTTACCTTAATGTTTCCCTTTTCTATTAATTTTTTCTTATTTATATTTTTTCATCAGATCTATCTTTTCTGTTTTTCTTCCTAATATATCTATCAGATTTCCATGTGGTCTATCTTAGACCTTCACAATCTCATTCGTTTACAAAATAGATAGAACGTGTACCATTCTCTCATGTTATTGCACGTGTTATTATCTTCTGATTGTTCTTCTTCTCCATAAGTTTTCTTTCTTGGCAGAGTCGAATTCCCGAGTACCCTCAGTTTGACAAGGCTCGTCTTTTATGAAGTTGAATTCGCGAACTTCAAAAAGAAATGGATGTAATTCTAGTCAAAGTAACACTCATGACCAAGTAGCCTAAACAAATGGATGTAATTCTAGTCAAAGTAACACTCATGACCAAGTAGCATAAATAAATGGACGTAATTCTAGTCAAAGTAACACTCATGACCAAGTAGCCTAAATAAATGGATGTACGAGTAATTATAGTCAAAGTAGCACTCATGACATTCTTCCATCAGTTCTCTTTCCCCCTCTCTTATATCAATATCACGCCTTCCCGGCTTATATTGCCTTCTCATTGTTCTCATATCTGGACCACTATTTGGCCACGCTTGGCTTATCAGGCATATTCCGCCACTTTTTGTTTGACCGCTCCTTTTTCAGTTTCTATCGAGCACTTGGCACAACCGGTCGCTTAGACAGAAAGCGTCTACTACCTGAAACAGATGAGTTGACCATTTTTTCTTATATGTTGATTTGTTAGTTCAGTGTTGTTGTCCCTGATGAAGGCCTATTGGTCGTAACGTAGGTTTTGTTTGTGTTCTCGTCTCGGTGCGGTATCTGACCATACCCATTTTTAAATTTTGATTAAGCTCAACCTTAATCAACTTTTACTAGTTTTTTTTTTTCATGTTTTTTTCCCACTCATGACAAAGTAGCATAATTAAATTGATGTATTTCTAGTAAAAGTAGTACTCATGGCCAGGAAACGCAAATAAATTAATGCAATGCTAGTCAAAGTAACACTCATAGAAACAGATCTGGAAGGCACTGGATGTAAGACCAGTGAAAGTAACACTAATTGAACAAGAATGCAGAACTTGAAAAGATTACAAAACTGCAATCCATGACCGACAGAAGAGACTGCAGAGCCCAGCTGCAGTCAGAGAAACTCCGAAGACTGACGGACCATCCAATGTACCAGAGGCTAAACAATTTGGGAACTGGGAAACTAAAGCGGAGAAACTTTGCAGAAATAGCCAAAGCAAAGATGCACGAAGATCCCATAAACGCACTAACAACACCAAAACCCATCACTACTGTACGAAAACCTACTTGGAGGCAGGATATATTTCCAGAGGTGGTAGAAAATATACCAGGTATTGCAAACAAAAACTGCCAGACCGAAAAAGAAAGGAGAGACACTACCCTAAGCTTCATAACGAAAAGCTACCCAAGCATGGACTGGACCCATGCATACACCGACGGTTCTGTAACAAACACTACACAGAACGGAGGGGCAGGAGCATTCCTGAACCTACCAAATGGCAGAAAAATAACACTGTCATTCGCTACTGGTAAGTACACGAGCAATTTCAGAGCAGAGGCAGAGGCACTGAGGGCGGCAGTGGAAGAAATGGTAACACACAGTGAAAATGAGAGCCATATAGTCCTGCTGACAGATGCTCTCGAAGTAGTCACAGCGCTAAAAAGCCAGAAAAACACTGAGCTTAATGACTTAAGAGCAGCACTCTGCAAACCGTGCCAACAGTCCGCACCAAAAAGGGTAGTGGTACAGTGGGTTCCGTCACACTGCAACATCCAAGGCAACGAGGAGGCAGACAGACTGGCAAAAGAAGGTGCAAGGCTACCACAAATAGATACCAGTATGACGTACGAAGAGTCAAAACGGCTTATCAAAGCCAGGTACATGTCCAAATGGGAAACCGAACATACTGGTTACACCAAAAACGATGCCTATTACCAGTTGAACCGAAGAGAGCAGGTCGTTGTCTTCAGACTTCGCACTGGCCACAACAGACTGAGGTACCACCTCTTCAACAAATTGAAGATAGGGTGTACCGACGAATGCCCGTGCGGTACTGGTAAAATGACCACTGAACATCTGCTGCAGAACTGCCCGACATACGAGGATCAGAGAGAGCAGATGTGGCCATTGCCAGTGGAACTGCAAGACAAGCTCTATGGTAGTGGCGAGAGTCTCAGGATGACCGCCGCTTTTTTCGAGAAAATAATGGTTACTGTCTGACTGTGTACGCAGAAGAAGAAGAAGAAGAACAAGAATGCAGAATCAAACTAGAATGAAAACTATCAAAGCACCATGTGTTGTATTAGAACCGTGTACAAACCCAATTTTAGCCCACATCCAACAAAACAAAACAAACCACCACAACAAATCACATTTCTTATAATAAGTTTAGTTTGGCAGAAAGCTGAGTAGAAGTACAAGTATTAGCAAATGAAAAAATTAAAGTACACGCGCAATACAGGTAACAATATACAAAATTGAAAATCATGATGTTATTAATACCTGTGGGTAATGTTATTTCTCATTCTGTTAGCATAAGTTGATAAGGCTAGATTTTCTTTTGAAGTTGAAACGGATTTTTTAGTCACGGATTCGCTAGTGTTGAAGCCTAATGCTAAAACATTTTCTTCCGCTGGAATCTAACTACAAACGGGTTAACGAAGTTGAATGTTCCATGTTCTAAATTAACATATCGCCGTCAGCTAGCACGATAGCTCTTAGAAATTAAGATGTCTCTATTAAGCGAGAATCTTTGCTGATAAAACTGAAATTGTTTACGTTAAACGACTTGCATTGCAAGAGAAGAGAGAAAACATTTTGGATAATGGTTAACAAATATAGAGGAAGGGATAAAGAGGAAAACTTCAAACAGATGCTTTCGTGAACAAAAATGAGGTCTACGAAATAGAGAAGATGTGGACGAACCACACGATTTAGGATGATCTTGGCATTTGACAAAAATAACCTGAAACCATGCTGATAATTTTCTTGGAAGATTAAAATTAGAGATTACCACGTTTAGTAATTCAGAATGTTTGTAAAAGATCGTAGATCTATTTTAACATTTTGTATGTGGTCCTTTTTTCATTTTAGCACATTTCATTAAGTGTTCTATTTAGGGTCCCGTCAAACTAAGTGCGCCATTTAACGGTCTAATGTTGGTCTAATAAAGTAATCGCCTGAATAATCCAGAACATCTGTTAAAGTCGTCTCCTGAACACTCCAGACCATCTGTAAGAAACGTCACCTAAACACTCCAGACTACCTGTTAAAGTTATCTACTTAACACTACAGACCACCTGTTAAAGTTATCTACTTAACACTACAGACAACCTGTTAAAGTTATCTACTTAACACTACATATCATCTGTTAATATTCGTCTCCTTAACAGTACAAACCATCTAAGAAAATTATCTACTTAACACTACAGACCATCTGTAAAGTAATCTCCTTAACACTTTAGATCATTGTAACATCTGTTAAAATAGTCTCATTATTCTAGTTCACACGTTAAAATTATGTATTTAATAGTAATAGCTCCTTTGAGCCATGTCTGACTATGATACGACTTGTAGTGGTAAACAAAACATAGATACTTATCTATATCTTGTTTTCTTTCTCATTACGGCGTTGTCTTTTTACTTCTCCGTGTTTCAAAGAGCTTTCCTTCACCAAGCGTCAGGTGGCACTTCAGAGGCGAGGACCCCCAGCAACTGCGAAGCCCAAAATATCACAATGACAGGCTTAAAATAACAAAAAATAAGGTAATGTTTGAAACACTAAACATATAACAAAACAGCAATGTTTAAAATACTAGTAATATAACAATAAGGTAATGTTTAGAATACTAAAAATACCACAGATGTTATATGAACTAAACATATCACACACAGTAAGATAATGTTTGAAATACTAAAAATGGCACAGCTAGGTAATGTACTAAAATTATAACAGCGAGGTAATGTTTCAAATATTAAAAATATCACAGTGAGGTAATGTTTGAATTACTAAAAATATCAAAGTGAGGTAATGTTTGATACACTAAAAACATCACAGTAAGGCAATGTTTGAAATACTAAAAATATCATAGTAAGGTAATGTTTAAAATACTTACACCTTGCTGAGATAACGTACACCATATTTAAACTACCACAAACAGGAAAATTTTGATATGCTAAAAATGCCACAAAGAGCATATATACTAAAAATACCACAGTGAGGTAATGATTGAAATACTAAACATAACACAGTGAGATAATGTATGAAACACAAATAATACCACAACGAGGTAAACTTGTATATATTAAAAATACCTCAGTGAGGTAATGTATGAAACACTAAAAATACCACAGTGAGATAAAGCATGAAATGATAATAATATCTTGGACATATGTGTACACAGATGGATCTGCCCCGGTGAGTGATAAAAGGCGAAGCAGTGAAAACTACATCAAACACTCCAATAGCGACATAGAAAATGAACATCCTACAAGCAGGAGTGCCTTGTACTAATTTCAATGTTGAAGCATCAACTCAGATTCTTATCAGCCAAAACAAAAATGCAAGGAAAACTGTCATTCTTACAGACTCCTAGAGTGTACTCAAAGCCATCTCAAGCCACAAACAAGATAGACACTCATGAAATACAATACAACATAGGATTGTTGTCTCAAAAAACA
This sequence comes from Ariolimax columbianus, assembly GCA_036924085.1. Taxonomy (NCBI): domain Eukaryota; kingdom Metazoa; phylum Mollusca; class Gastropoda; order Stylommatophora; family Arionidae; genus Ariolimax; species Ariolimax columbianus. The sequence goes on along the minus strand of JAVGWX010000011.1, from coordinate 75,841,478 downwards.
GATTTAGTCCTACAATGGATTCCGGCTCACTGTAGGATGCCTGAAAACGGGAAAGCAGATGAGCTCGCAACAGCCGGAAGTGGCAGCAAGCAGATTCTCCATCTGCAGAGCAATAAAGAAGCAAAGACACCCATCAAACGATCCACGAGGAAATAATGGAGAGACCAGCAGCAAAAAAAATACAAGCCAGAAAATGACAGCATAGACAAACTTGGCAGAGATAGGCAGACAAAGATCTTCAGACTCAAAACGGAACATTGTATGCTCAAGGCCACCTCCACAGAATGGGTTTCAGAGACACTGCCACGTGCGATTGTAGAGCACCCAAGCAAACACGAGAACATATTCTGCAAGAATGCCCTACCTATGCAGACCAAAAAGAGGCAGTGTGGCCTGGGGGAGCGACCATGCTGGAAAAGCTGTGGTGGACCGGCGATAACCTAAAACGCACAGTCTCCTTCGTGAACCTCACCGGACTAGAAGCATAGCATCAGTTGACTGATGAAGAAGAAGCAAATAATATCACAACGAGGTAAATTTTGATATACTAAAAATACCACAGTGAGATAATGTATGAAATACTGTAAATGCTACACAAAGGTAAATTTTGATTTACTAAAAATTCCACAAAGAGGTAATTTTTTATATATTAAAAATACCACAAATAGGTAATCTTTGATATGCTAAAATACCCCAGTGAGGTAATGTAATAATAGCTGTCCATCGTTGTCGATGAGGACCGCCGACATCATCCTTGTCACAGATTTCCCTGTTGGGTGTGGGTGCGCATGTGGCTGAACAGGCCAGTGCGGACACGAAAACATCTGCTACATATCGGGCACACGAGGTTTGTAGAAGGTGATGGTGTTCCCGCTGTTCGGGATTTCCGGGTCTCGCGTCTGCTCTGGGCTTTCACAACACGGGCGTCTTCGCCGGTAGCTACACCCGCTTTGACTGCGCTTCTCCAATCAGATCTGTTCTGCGCAAGACATTCCCAGGTGTGGATGTCTATCTGGCAACTTTTCAGTGAGTCCTTCAGACCGTCTTTAAATCGTTTCTTTGGGCGCCCTCTCTCACGCCATCCCTCTCTAAGCTCGCCGTAGAGAAGCTTCTTTGGGAGCCGCTCGTCTGACATACGGACGAGGTGTCCGGCCCATCCTAGTCGTGCTTTTTCTAGCAGTGCATGGATGCTGGGCATGTTAGCCCTCGAGAGAACCTCGATGACAGTGCCACGATCTTGCCATCGGATGTGGAATATTCGCCCCAGGCAACCTGTGTGGAAGTGGTTTAACCTCCTTGCATGTCCAGAGTATACAGTCCAGCTTTCGCAAGCGTATAGAAGGGTTAGAATGATGGTTGCACGGTAGACTTTGAGTTTGGTCTTGACGCTGATGCCACGACGTGCCCAGACCATTGCTGACTGTAGTCTCTGGTTTTGTGTACGGCATGCCTGGTGCTGGTTGGTACATGACCTCTGTTTTTTTGGCATTTATGGTCAGGCCAACATTGTCGCATGCGGCAGAAAACCGGTCCATTTCAACCTGCATGTTCAGTTCTGAGTTGCTCATTAGAGCGCAGTCGTCAGCAAATACAAGTTCCCTGATTATGTCGCTAGCCACTTTGGTGTTGGCCTTCATTCTTCTTGGATTGAGTAACTTGCCATCTGTGCGGTACTTTATGGGTATTCCAAGCTCCAGTGATCTGAAGGCGTCTTTCATTGTGGCTGCGAACGTCATGCTGAACAAGGTCAGGGCGAGTACACATCCTTGTTTTACTCCGTTTGATACTAGAAACGTTTTAGAGATTGCACTGCTGTTAAGTACACGAGCACACATGCCTTCGTGTAGCTGTTTCACCATGGTTATGAACTTGTTGGGGCAGCCAAACTTGGACATTATCATCCACAGCCCTCCTCTGTTTACTGTATCAAATGCCTTTGTCAAATCAATAAATGTGGTATACAAGGCCTGATTTTGTTCCCGACACTTCTCTTGTACTTGTCGAACGGCAAAAATCATATCCACTGTTCCTCTTCCGGCTCTGAACAGACATTGGCTTTCTGGGAGATGGTGGCTTTGTTCAAGGTGTTTGTTGAGCCTGTTTAGCAGTAAGCGCTCTAGGATCTTGCCTGCTACGGAGAGTAGTGATATTCCACGATGGTTTTCGCATTCCTGACGGTTGCCTTTTCTTTTGTACAGGTGAACGATTGAGGCGTCCTTTAGCTCCTGCGGAATTTTTCCTTCAGCCCACATGTGGCAGAAGAGTTCAGTGATCCTTCTGGTGAGGGATGGGCCAGCTGTCTTATATACCTCTGCTGGTATTGCATCCGCTCCTGGAGCTATTCCTATAGATAGTGAACTGATTGCCCTGTCGACTTCCTCCTCAGTAATGACTTCATCCAACGCCAGGTTCAGTTCCACCTGCGGCATTCACCCGATGGCATCCTTATTTATGGACGATGGGTGGGTTAGTATTTTGCAGACGTGGTCTGCCCATCTGTCTAGAATCTGAACCTTATCTGTTAGCAGTACTCCATCCGCACTGCGAACTGGAGTATTACTAGAGGGCTGAGGGCCGTAGAGAGCTTTCAGTGCCTCGTAAAACCGTTTGGTGTCATGACGCTCGGCGAACATCTCACTTTCGTCAGCTCTTTTGCTGAGCCAGGAGTCTTGCATCTCTCTAAGCCTGGTCTGGACAGCTTTGCGAGCAGTATTGAAGGCAGATTTTGCTGCCGGACATGGTGTGTCCCTCTGGTATTCCCTATGTGCTTCATGGTTTGCATCGAGAAGGCCCTGTATTTCTAGATCGTTCTCGTCAAACCAGTCCTTATGCTTGTGCGTGAGTGGGCCAATGTGTTTAACAGCTGTATCGTAGAGTGTGTTTCTCAATGATGCCCAGTTCTCTTCGATGTCTTTCTTTTCAAAACGTAGCACAGATAATCTACCCTCAAGCTCTTCCTGGAAGCCTCCTCTCGTGGGTTCGTATTTCAGCTGAGAGATATATAGCCTCCTCGGTGGTTTCTTTTCCTGGCGGCGCATTTTGGCCTGGATCTTGAAGTTTAGTTTGGCAATGACATGTCGAGTGTCGGTCCAACATTCTGCACCACACATGCTCTTCATTACCATAGCATCCGCTCGATCCCTACGTCTGATAATAATGTAATCAATGAGGTGCCAGTGGCGGGACCTTGGGTTCTATTTCGGACCGGAAGTCGGAAAGCTGTGTTTGTAATGAGTAATTCATTTGCGGCACATGTCCTCAGAAGGAGCAGTCTGTTACTATTGCATTTTCCGATACCATGTCTGCCAATGGCCCCCTCCCAGGCTGTATGTTCTGTGCGAACCCTAGCTTTAAAATCACCGAGGATGACCAATTTGTCAGGTTTGGGGACTGCATGCATCGATGAGCGCCTCAAGGTCCTCATAAAACGTATTTTTAGTTTCTTGAGGATTTGTTATTGTGGGTGCTTATGCACTAATAAGTGTTGCATGGCGCCCTCCTATTAGAGGGAGACGCAGTGTAAACAGGCGGTTATTAATTCCTCTGGCCATGCTTGTGAGCTTTGCGACCATGTTGGTCTTGATGGCAAAGCCAACTCCAGCTTCACGGCGTTCTTCTTTCCTGCGGCCGCTCCAGAAGAAAGTATAACCAGCGCCTTCTTCTGTGATCTGTCCTTCCTCTGCCAGTCGTGTCTCGCTCAGGGCAGCTATGCAGATGTTGTATCTAGCCAGTTCCCTGGCTATCAGTGCTGTCCGTCGTTCGGGTCTGTTCGCTTTGGCGTTGTCCAGTAGCGTGCGGACATTCCATGTTGCAAGCGAGGTAATGTATGAATTACTAAAAATACCATAGAGAGATAATGCATGAAATACTAATAATACCCCAACCAGGTATGTTTGATATACTGAAAATACCACAGTGAGAAAATGCATGAAATTCTAAAAATACCAAGAAGTAATTTTGATATACTAAAAATACCACAGGGAGATTTTGCATGAAATATTTTAAAAATATCACAAGGAAGTAATGTTTAATAACATACAATCAGAGACTGATTTAAATAGTCAGAAATATAATAAGATATGAATTGAAATATTAACATTACAACAATAAAAGACGGTCTATGGGATTACAAAAATAAAATATCAAGAGATGTACATTTAGCACTAACATTAACACACGATCGGACAAGTTAAAAAACCACACTAATATTGATAATATTTGGATTAATTAAAGGCCGGAACATATATCACATGGTGTGCGAAATGAGGTATACGAGAAAAGCTGTAGGGATCGCAAGGCTGGGTAGAGTACGTAACGAAATAATCCGACAGAAGATGGGGGGGGGGGGGGGGGGGGCTACACATGAAAGGCAAAGAATAGAATTGGTTCGGACACCTGACAAGAATGCAACCAAAGTTGCCAGCTGCTCGTATCTATAATACCAAACATTAGGGGTGCAATGGAAGAGGCAGACCACGAACAAATGGATAGATGGTGTCAGTGATACACTGCAGAAACCTGGGATGACAACAACATCGGAGACAAAGATGGGCACGACACAACACTACACCTCCCCACGCTTTCTTACAACACAGGTGGATATAAGATAATGATCATGAAAGACCCTAATAGCAGTAAAGGAATGAAAGGCAACACAACACACTATCAAACACCACAAACACATCTTAAAGATGCCCCATTAAAGTGATGAGTAGCCACCAGCAAATAATACTTGTGGTAGATGGGCTGAAATTAATAGTGTACAGTACTAAAAATACCACTCTATTGGAATAATATAATAAGAATCTGGTACCATCCCTAGCTTGATGCTAGAAATGGCCATGGGTTAGGCAAATAGCTGTACCATCCTGTAAAAGAAACACGTAGCCATGACAACTAAGTCATTACTTTACTCAAGCTAGCCATCCGGAATCGGGAAATGTTCTCTAACAAGGTAGATTAAGTCACCATTCTGTACGTTAGGGGAGGACTCGAAGTGAACTGAACAGAACAATGAACCAGGGACACATACAAGGAATGCCTTTGCCTACAGGGAGGGTGTGAAAATGGGGATAAGTTGATTATTTTTTGTATTTGATGAAAAAAGAAGAAATGAGAATTTGAGAAAACTATGAGAATCTAAAAAGATGCTAATTATAGAATGATAATATGATGATGATGACATAAATAATTGACGGTGCGAGTACAAGAAGAAGATGATATGAGAAGATGATGATGAGGCTAGGAGACGATGATTAAGGTATGAGAAGATGATGATGAGGCTAGGAGACGATGATTAAGGTATGAGAAGATGATGATGAGGGTAGGAGACGATGGTTAAGGTATGAAAAGATGATGATGAGGCTAGGAGACGATGATTAAGGTATGAGAAGATGATGATGAGGCTAGGAGACGATGATTAAGGTATGAGAAGATGATGATGAGGCTAGGAGACGATGGTTAAGGTATGAGAAGATGATGATGAGGTTAGGAGACGATGGTTAAGGTATGAGAAGATGATGATGAGGGTAGGAGACGATGATTAAGGTATGAGAAGATGATGATGAAGGTAGGAGACGAAGATTAAGGTATGAGAAGATGATGATGAGGGTAGGAGACGATGATTAAGGTATGAAAATATTATGATGAGGCTAGGAGACGATGATTAAGGTATGAAAATATTAAAATGAGGGTAGGAGACGATGATTAAGGTATGAGAAGATGATGATGGGGGTAGGAGACGATGGTTAAGGTATGAGAAGATGATGATGAGGCTAGGAGACGATGATTAAGGTATGAGAAGATGATGATGAGGCTAGGAGACGATGATTAAGGTATGAAAAGATGATGATGAGGCTAGGAGACGATGATTAAGGTATGAAAAGATGATGATGAGGCTAGGAGACGATGATTAAGGTATGAGAAGATGATGATGAGGGTAGGAGACGATGGTTAAGGTATGAGAAGATGATGATGAGGTTAGGAGACGAAGATTAAGGTATGAGAAGATGATGATGAGGGTAGGAGACGATGGTTAAGGTATGAGAAGATGATGATGAGGCTAGGAGACGATGATTAAGGTATGAGAAGATGATGATGAGGGTAGGAGACGATGATTAAGGTATGAGAAGATGATGATGAAGGTAGGAGACGAAAATTAAGGTATGAGAAGATGATGATGAGGGTAAGAGACGATGATTAAGGTATGAAAATATTATGATGAGGCTAGGAAACGATGATTAAGGTATGAAAATATTATGATGAGGGTAGGAGACGATGATTAAGGTATGAGAAGATGATGATGGGGGTAGGAGACGATGATTAAGGTATGAGAAGATGATGATGAGGCTAGAAGACGATGATTAAGGTATGAGAAGATGATGAAGAGGCTAGAAGACGATGATTAAGGTATGAGAAGATGATGATGAGGGTAGGAGACGATGGTTAAGGTATGAGAAGAATATGATGAGGTTAGGAGACGAAGATTAAGGTATGAGAAGATGATGATGAGGGTAGGAGACGATGATTAAGGTATGAGAAGATGATGATGAGGCTAGAAGACGATGATTAAGGTATGAGAAGATGATGATGAGGGTAGGAGACGATGATTAAGGTATGAGAAGATGATGATGAGGGTAGGAGACGATGATTAAGGTATGAGAAGATGATGATGAGGCTAGAAGACGATGATTAAGGTATGAGAAGATGATGAAGAGGCTAGAAGACGATGATTATGGTATGAGAAGATGATGATGAGGGTAGGAGACGATGGTTAAGGTATGAGAAAATGATGATGAGGGTAGGAGACGATGATTAAGGTAGGAGAAGAGGATGATGAGGTTAGGAGACGAAGATTAAGGTATGAGAAGATGATGATGAGGGTAGGAGACGATGATTAAGGTAGGAGAAGATGATGATGATGGTAGGAGACGATGATTAAGGTATGAGAAGATGAGGATGAGGGTAGGAGACGATGATTAAGGTATGAGAAGATGATGATGAGGGTAGGAGACGATGATTAAGGTATGAGAAGATGATGATGAGGCTAGAAGACGATGATTAAGGTATGAGAAGATGATGAAGAGGCTAGAAGACGATGATTAAGGTATGAGAAGATGATGATGAGGGTAGGAGACGATGGTTAAGGTATGAGAAAATGATGATGAGGGTAGGAGACGATGATTAAGGTAGGAGAAGATGATGATGAGGTTAGGAGACGAAGATTAAGGTATGAGAAGATGATGATGAGGGTAGGAGACGATGATTAAGGTAGGAGAAGATGATGATGATGGTAGGAGACGATGATTAAGGTATGAGAAGATGATGATGAGGGTAGGAGACGATGATTAAGGTATGAGAAGATGATGATGAGGGTAGGAGACGATGATTAAGGTATGAGAAGATGATGATGAGGGTAGGAGACGATGATTAAGGTATGAGAAGATGATGATGAGGGTAGGAGACGATGATTAAGGTATGAGAAGATGATGATGGGGGTAGGAGACGATGATTAAGGTATGAGAAGATGATGATGAGGGTAGGAGACGATGATTAAGGTATAAGAAGATGATGATGAGCGTTCAAGAAGAAGATGATGAGTGTATGAAAAGATGTTTTCAGAAGATGATGATGGGAGTATGAGAAGATGTTGATGGTGGTATGAGAAGAAGATGATGAAGGTATGACATCATGATATGTAAGAAATGAGAGGATGATGAGAATATTGAAAGGGTCAAGGATATGAGAAACGATTTTAGATTTGGGAAGAAATGAGGATATAATAAGAGATGGGGAAATGGAAAGAGATTAGGATATGAAAAGAGATCAGGATATGAGAACATATGGGGAAATTGGAAGAGATTAGGAAATGCGAAGACATAAGGACATGTGGGGGAGATATGAGAAAAGATGAGGAAATGAGAAGAGATGGGGTATTGTGAAGAGATGGAAAAATGCAACGACAAAAGAAAACGAGAAAAAATCAGGATATGAGAAGATATGGTGATATCATAGAAGATGGGCATATTGAAAGAAATAGCGGTATGAAAAGAGATGGACACATGTGAAGGGATAGAGATCTAATAAGAGATGGGATATGAGAATCGAGGCAGAGGCAGATCGGGAGAAAATGACGCAAGCCATTTAGGAGAATCAGAGGATGACTGGGACAGAGAGCTGGCCAAAATTCAAGAATCTTACAGATCGACTGTTATGAGAGCAACGTTCCGCAAAGGATATGCTACAACATGTATTCGATGGATGAATATATGAAAAGACATGGGAATTCTAGAAGAGGATATGAGAAGAGATGGGGATATGGGAAGAATATGAAGGTATGAGAAAAAGAGTATTTGAGAAGTAGATTAGGAAATGATGAGAATTTGAGGAAAAAATAAAGAGTATTATATGAGGAGATTTTAACAAGAATATGACAATGAAAAATATTTTTGATAATTTAAGTAATGAGAAACAATAACAAAAGACACCAGATGAGGTCGTCTGAAGTGTTCTATCCACATGTATAAATCTCCAGCATTTCCTCTCTCATTCGATTGGATGCTTCAGACAACTGCTTTCTGTATGCTATGATTATTACCAGCTGATTTCACGATCGCTCTCTCCCCCTCAATCTGTACACTATGATTATTACCAGCTGATTTCACGATCACTCTCTCCCCCTCAATCTGTACACTATGATTATTACCAGCTGATTTCACGATCGCTCTCTCCCCCTCAATCTGTACACTATGATTATTACCAGCTGATTTCACGATCGCTCTCTCCCCCTCAATCTGTACACTATGATTATTACCAGCTGATTTCACGATCGCTCTCTCCCCCTCAATCTGTACACTATGATTATTACCAGCTGATTTCACGATCGCTCTCTCCCCCTCAATCTGTACACTATGATTATTACCAGCTGATTTCACGATCGCTCTCTCCCCCTCAATCTGTACACTATGATTATTACCAGCTGATTTCACGATCGCTCTCTCCCCCTCAATCTGTACACTATGATTATTACCAGCTGATTTCACGATCGCTCTCTCCCCCTCAATCTGTACACTATGATTATTACCAGCTGATTTCACGATCGCTCTCTCCCCCTCAATCTGTACACTATGATTATTACCAGCTGATTTCACGATCGCTCTCTCCCCCTCAATCTGTACACTATGATTATTACCAGCTGATTTCAGGATCGCTCTCTCCCCCTCAATCTGTACACTATTCTAGCAAAGGAAAGAACCAAAAGCTATCTTGGCGAAAATTTTAGAATTCTCCTGATTGTGGAGACATCTTGACATCGTTAAGGCTGTCACTTGGTACAATGGTCTCTCCGGTAACGGTCGTGACCTGTGCCGTAACGAGATTAGTTAAGCTGCTCGTGTGTTATCCGGATGTCGTTTACGTCATGGATTCGTTTCTTTATGTTGGCTTCAGCTGATTGCTAAGCGAGTTTACGATCGTTATAGGAATACGTGCTAATATGCCAAATATAGTCTAATTTTTTGTTGTTCGGAGTATCAATATAAAGTGGTTTAAATTGTAAATCTGTCTCAATAGGTGATTTTCAAACTTTGTTGTATGCGGAACAACTAAACAATATGTGATTTTCATACTTTAAAAATGTGCATTCACCGAATTATATGAACATTTTTTTTTTTTATCGAACTGGGACAATTGATGCATTTAAGAAAAGATTGGATGCACATAGCTTTTAAAGAAAGGAAATATAAAAGAAACTGGTTGTTTACAGACTGCAGAGTCTTCTAAACCAGTATAATAACGTTAAGTTAAGTTAACTCTTCTGTATGAACTCATTGAAGTATACAATTCAACAAACTGTTTATGGGATCCACTGACGTAAATCATTCCAGAACTATTTTATGTGGATTAAGAAAAGCACATGGCCAAAATTATTTGAAAGTGAATTAAGTAAAAATATAATTCTCTAATTTTCATGTCAATCAATTAAAGTATGTGATTTCGAAACTGTGTTATAAGTATTAACTAAAATATATTATTCTCTAACTTTTTGTATGTAAATCAATTAAAGTATGTTGTTTCAAAACTGTGAGGCAGCCTGTCCTATGAGTGAAATATTCATTTCGGAATCCTAACTAACAATGTCCAGTTTGGCAGACAAGAAATTTGTATCTCAATACGACAGCATTTCCGCGCATGTCCCAAATGTGAATATGTTTTTTCTGCACGCAAACATATAGTATACACTTTTACTTTCTTTATGGTACAAAAAAAATAAACCAGCCATCCTAATGAAACCAGTTCTGTGAAACAATTACCCCTTCATAACAGTGAGTATTTTTTGAAATAACGTTTTCCAAGTGTTTCACTGAATCTTTCCAACTTCAACACAAAGCGCACTCACGGCCAGCTGTAGTTGGTCATGGATCACTCATTTTTAACAGTCCTAGTGAGCCATCCGGTGGGCATTCAATTTGTCGATACAAATTGTTACATAGGCGTAGTATAACTAATTGTTAACGTTCACGACTACAATGAGTCAAGTTTTTTTTACACTCCATACAATTACATTGAAAATGTATCAAAATGTTTTTAGAGAAGCAAAGAGTTGTAAATTTTATCAGAACATTCCAAATCCTGAAAAGAAAACTATTCACACTTTGGATTTAAGTAAACGGTCATTTTATCGACTGCTCCAAGAATATGGAAGTTCGTATATCATCAAGACAAATACTCAAGAAAGAAAGAAACAGGTAGATAGCTTTGACAGAAGAGATTTGTAGAATGTTTTATTCCAAAGAAACAGTGATACAAAGGAAACTGAAGTCTTGTCGTGAGAACACACAATGGCATTGATGTATTGAAATCTACGTTGTTAAGAACTGCAAGGCTTTACAATTAAAAAGTTTGCTAGTGGGAAAAACGTCATCTGTGAGAAGCCGCATCTAGTATCCATGATAATAAAGTATTTACGTAAAGTACGCGACATGCGTAAGCAATGTTATGATATTGTGTATGTGGATGAAACATGGAGAAATGGTCACCTCACAAGTGAAAAGGAATGGCAATCAGCGGATGGAAAGTTAAAAAAATTAGTACCAAGTGGCAAAGGGCAGCGCTTGATAACAGCACATGCAGGTAGAATATATAATGGGCTGGTGAAGAATGTAGAACTTGTGTTCCTCTCTAATTATACGGACAACCGGAACTACCATACCGAGATGAATGGTAACATATTTTTAAAGTGGATTAAAAAACTGTTCTTCCCTCCTTGGATATACCCTACTGTCTGATAATGGACAATGCACCATGCAACAACGCAGTGACACAAGAAAACAAAACTCCGATACCATGCAGTACAATAAAGATGTGGCTCAAACAGGAACACATACCATTTAGCGAAACGTATCTAAAACATGAAATTGCTTTCCCTTGTCTAGCAACCATAAAAGGAAACGATATTTCATATAGATAGATTGATCTAAGAGCATGGTCATATATGTCCGATACTGCCACATTACCATGTCCACATAAACCCAATTGAATTCGTTTGGGCAAAAGGTAAAGGACAAGTAACAGCTAAAAATAAAACTTTCAGACTGTGCGAGATGAAAGGACTAACATTTGCCGCCCTCTCAAATATAGACACAGATTTATTGGCATAAATGAGAGGGAATGAGAGAAAATGATGTTTTTAAAAAAGAAGAAAGGTATTGGAAAAAAGATGGGCTGTCGTTCGTTTAACCGAGAGCAGTCATCAATTTGTTATTATCGTCCGACTCTGAATAAGTGAGAAATTAAATTGAATGATTGTTTTCCGAGAAATATAAGTTTTCATTACCTTGGCAAAACAATCCTGTGCATGGCCATCCCAATCAGTAAGAAGATGGATCTAAGAACTGAATTATGATCATTTATTGTTTGCTCTACTGGACCAATCCAGCTGAAGTATGTGCTTTATATGTTCTATATATCATGTGCTGTTACATATTCCCACATTCTTTCTACGAAATGCGCAGTTACTTCTTACTGTTCCCTTAAATACAAGAAATAAATAAAAATGACATTATGCGTTATCTAATGTAGAAAATCTCATTAGAATTGGAGAGACACATATGCCTAAAGACAGACAATTTTCAAATTTACGTTAAATTATTATCTGCAGTGACAAGAATAAATCTTTTGCTAACAAAGATCTAAGGAACTAGCCGCTTTAAGAAAATGATAGTACCTGACAAAATGTAAATTATAAAATCGTTGGTACATTGGGAATATAAGACCACATAAAAAAAAATCACTTTTATCGGTACAAATATTATTGTGATATTAGATGGAAATTGACGGCAACCATTATGAAACAGACTATACCAAGAAACTTATAGCAGCCAAATAGGGCAGAGGTTGCAAGAAGTGACGTTCTGAAAAGGGCTTGCTACTTACATTTACGATTTCAAAACTGTGCTACATGCATCAACGAAAATATATTTTTCTACAACTTTTTTATCTGAATCAATTACAGTATGTGATTTATAACTTGCCTTTTGTGTTTATCAATTAAGGTATTTGATTTTCAAACTGTTTTAATTGAATCAGATACAAATATGGTATTTCCAAATTGGGTTTTGGACAAACAAAATCTCGTCTTTTACATATATACTTAATGAAAATTTCGAGGAAAGTAAACATAAACATTTGAATGATGCAAACAAGTTGCAAACGGAAATGTCTTCAGACATAACGAAACATATCCTGGAGGTAGGTTTCTATAATTGAAAAGTAAAAAGTTTAGAGCTTTAAAGATGGGAACCTTTAGTATTATTGCTGCTGATATTTAAAGACGAATACACGCATGCATGTATTTGTGCATGAATGACAAGCGGATGTTAATCTTGCACCAAACAAAACCAAAAATAAAAAGAAGACTCCAGCTCTTCAATTTGCAAGCTGGAACGTGCGTACTATGTGCACAGGAGGCATCTCTGATGATATTCAAGGTTGGATATGCCAGGGAAGCCATCATTGATAGGAAGCTCTCTCGACTGAATGTGGACATAACTGTCCTACAGCAGACCAGACTTGCCTCTAGTGGCTCACTAAGGGAAAACAACTACACTTTCGTCTGGAAGAGTCGTGAACCTAAGGAATACACTTAGGGCCGTAGTCGATTCTCCTTTAGAGGGCTCGGAGAGGTTACTGGCCATTCGCCTCATCACCGCTATAGGTCCTGTTAATATCTTCAGCGTCTATGCCTCAACCCTGACATCTCCGGAGGAAGCGAAGAATCAATTCTACGAGCAGCTGGAGGAAATGATCAAAACAGCCCTAAGGAAGATGGCACACATCCTTCTTGGCGACTTTAATGCTAGAGTAGATGGGGACCACATAGCATAGCCCACCTGCCTTGGACATCATGGTATTGGCAGGATAAATGACAATGGTCAAAGGTTGCAGGAGATGTGCACTCAACAAGGTCTAAGTATCACAAATATTATCTTCAAGGCAGGCCAAATCTAACGTTTTCTGGAAACTGCCAAGGTCACATCGATGGCATCAAATCGACTTGATTGTCAGCAGACGTTCAGCTCTAATCATGGTCCTCTCCACTAGAAACTATCACAGTGCAGACAGCAACTCTAACCATGCTCTTGTATGCAGCAGGGTACGCTTGCAGCTTCGCACAATATACCGCTCCAAGCAGAGGGGGCACCCCGTAATAATACTGCGCAGACGGTGACTCCTTTCAAGACAGAGAGGTTTGTGTCTGACCTGAATCTTGCTCTTCAGGGAGGATCTGAGTGTGGGAGGATCCCAAATAAGAGTATGCTTGCTGCCATCCGGAGGGCCCGAATTACCAATCAACGGACCGCTAGACAATGCGCGAATGAGTACTGGCAGAAACTGTGTGAAGAAATTCAGTTAAATGGAGAGATATGAAATATTCAGGGCATGTATAGAGGCATAAAGAAAGCACTAGGCCCTACTGCGAGAGGTGCTGCCCCACCCCCTCCCCCACCCCCTTGAAATCTCTGACAGGTGTGATAATCATGGACAGTGACTAGCAGATAGTCAGATGGGTGGAGCACTACTCTGAGCTCTACTCTCGGGAAACGCTGGTAATTGGTGAGTCCTTGTGCAGGCTACATGTACCATTATGGAGGAACAACACGCCACCTGCTCTGAATGAGCTTGATAACAACTAACTCTCAAAGGGCACAGCATTAGGGAGAGATGGTATCCCACCCGAAGCATTCAAATGCGGGAAATCAGCACTAGCCCAGCCGATGTTCGATCTTCCATGCCTCTGCTGGGAGGAAGGTGCAAATTCCCAAAGATATGCGTGACGCCGTCATTGTGACTATTTACAAAAACAAAGGTGACAGCGGGGACTGCAATAAATATATAAGTTTACGCTCGCATGCTACTAAACAGGTTGAGACTGCTTGCGGACAGGGTGTACCCAGAATCCCAGTGTGGCTTTAGAGTAGGTAAATCATCAGCGGAAAAGATTTTCTCGCTTCGCCAAATCCAGAAGAAGAGCATAGAACAAGCCCAGCCGCTCTGTATGATGTTTCTAGACCTGACCAAGGCTTTCGACTTGGTAAGTAGGAAGGGTCAATTCGAACTACTCGGAAGATGGGCTGCCCCCCAAAAAAAACAAAAACTAAACAAAACTACCTATCATGATAATGTCTTTTCACACTGATATGAAGGGCTCAGTTCTATCCGATGAATCATCTTCAAACTCTTTTCCCATCAAGAGTGGAGTGAACTGATGTGTGCTCACGCCGACTCTCTTTTCTGATCTTCTTCTCCATGCTCCTGTTCTTCGCTTATGATACATCTGTTGACGGTGTCTATCTGCACAGCAGGTTAGATGGGCGGCTGTTTAACCTGTCCCGACTGCGTGCGAGGACCAAGGTGAGGACGGTGCTCATTAGGGAGATGCTATTTGCGGATGATGCAGTTCTGGTGACGAATAGGGAGGAGGCCCCACAGAGATTGGGAGACAGATTTGCCGAGGGATGCAAGCAATTTAAGCTCACCATAAGCCTGGAAAAGACAAAGGTCTGCGTACAGGGCGTTACCACTACGTCCTCCATAAAGATTGATGGCGTCACTTTGGAGATCGTCAACAGTTTCACTTATCTGGGATCTGCCATCAGCAACACTCTCTCGCTCGAGAAGGAGATAGACAGTAGGCTTGGCAGAGCAAGTAGCCTCACCAAAAGAGAGCATGGGAGAATACAGCACTGTCTCACTACACGAAGATCAGTCTATCAGACCTCCGTTCTTGGTACTCTCATGTATGGAAGCGAGACCTAGATCACTACACTAAACAGGAACGGCCGCTCAATACCTTCCACGTGAGGTGTCTGCGGCGTATATTGGAGATTGGGTGGCAAGAGATAGTGTCATATAGTACGGTCTTACAGTGAGCAAACATTCACAGAATGTACTCGATGTTGAGCCAGCGACAACTACAGTTGTTGGAACATGTTTAACGCACGGAAGACGGGAGGCTGCCAAAGGATATCCTTTAAGGACAGCTAGCCAATGGTTTAAGAAGAATCGACCGTCCCGCACTGCGATCCAAGGACGCATGTAAGAGGGAAATGAAGTCAAACGACATCCCATACAAAGGCTGGGAAGAAATTGCTCAGGACCGAGCTATCTTAAGACAGTCAGTTGCAGGTTGCATAGTGACTTCTAACGCTCGTAGAATCCTTCAGGATGCAGAGAAAGGAGAAAGACTAAAGAGATCAAGGAACAGCTAGGCAAGCTAGCCTCCTCAGCATGGTTTTACCATCTGCGGCAGGTACTGTCACTCCCGGATCGGACTTTATTGCCATAGCCATATTGCAGATATACAGGCGACAGAATTGGACAAAACTTACAGGGCGACACGCGCATGGTCTATACAGACTGAGACGCCTATGATGATTTAGAGACGAATAAAAATACGACTTCTGTGCTTTTAACGGTAATATTATGTTACAGGAACAATGATTTTAATAAGATTTTGAAGTACATGTACGATTGTCACCTGATTCTGGTTTCCTAATTTGATACTACACTTGCATTCGATGTGTCTCAGAGCTTGACATCTCAGATGTGATATTAAATATATTAAAAAAATATAAGCCCATCTTTGAGATTGTAACATATGCATTTTTGAGGGATGTTTTTAGAATATTGCTTTCGTTGTGTATATACATCAGTGCACAACAATCGCAATACATTTGCAATTCTATGGCCTTGAGCCGGAGAACATAATGGCTCTGTAAAATGTATTTCAATTTTACATTGGCAATAAGTGAGCTATTCTTCTCAAAATGTCACTCGACTCGCAGAGCATTTCTAAGAATCGATGCTAAAGATGAGTGGAATATTTTACTTAATTTTTCAAATTGGTTCAGTTATTGCTCTGCAAATCTTCTTCTTTTGTCCTCCTGTCCTTGCCATCAGGCGTCACAGAGAGGCCATGCGAATATTTCTTTCTTGTAATCGATAAGTGGGATTCTTGTGCTTCCGATAGGTTTAACTTCCTGAGAGTGTCAGAGACACCATAGATCCACCGACGTCGAGGTCGGCCTCTTACACGTGAACTGGGAATCTGCATATGGTATCCTCTCGCTACAGGCTGATCGTAAGGCCTTCTGACTAAATAACCAAACCACTTGACTTGTTGGGCCTCAATGAAGACACTAACTGGGTTTGTTCCCACTGTCTGCCTCAGCGTGGTGTTACGCATTCCGTAGAGGATTGTCTTTCCGGCTGCACCTCTCACACAACGCAAATCATAGCTCTTGGTCTTACTTTTATTTCGTATTTACAGCAAAGACCAAAGCTGGCATTGATAACACATTTCTCAGCTTCTTTTTAGTTAAAAGAAGCATTCTAAGATGTTTTAAATCGATGCAATTTGCTGATTGACATTGTTCACCTTGTGATTGTTATATGCGATCTCTATGTTCACTCTGCTGTCATCAATGAACATACTACCTGTGTATTTGAACGCCCATACTTGCTTGATACTTTTGTCACTGATGTGGAAACGAGATATCATCGTTGTCTCGGTTTTGCTTGTGTTGACTTTCATGTAAATCCGTTATAATCGTAATTGAGATAGGATAAGTGGTGTTTGTAGGTCTTCTCCATTTTGATAAAAGATGACCCGCTCATCAGCAAACAACAAATCATGTCTGGATTCCTCATGGAGGTTAGCCAACTGTGTGATTTTATCCATATTTATTATGGATAAACGGGGAGGAAGAACACACGCTGCTTCCATTACAACCTGAAACAAAGATTGATGTTGACATAGCTGCTTCCACTACAACCTGAAACAAAGATTGATGTTGACATCGCGGCTTCCACTACAACCCGAAACCAAGCTTGATGTTGACATCGCGGCTTCCACTACAACCTGAAACAAAGATTGATGTTGACATAGCTGCTTCCACTACAACCTGAAACAAAGATTGATGTTGACATCGCTGCTTCCACAACAACTCGAAACCAAGCTTGATGTTGACATTTCGGCTTCGACTGCAACCTGAAACAAAGATTGATGTCGAATTTCTTCAGGTCGGATCTTATCCTGGTTCGACATTTTTAGCACGCGCCGTTCCATTGCTCTCTGATTGATTGAGCTTGTCATCATCTGTTTAGCGCATGTGTAGCATATCCCACTGTTTGCCTTAGGGTTATTCTCACTTAAACGTTACCACACTCAACCACAACATTCATTACTACACACAGCAAATAATATAGAACACAGCAGATGGCATATTTATTATATAATACTCATACCCCCCAAAAAAATGAGTAGTGAAATTACAAACACAATACAATACATATCATCTTAACTACATATTCATTCAATACATATATGTTAATATAAATATTTAACTAAAGCGGAAATTTTAAGCATTAGCTATTGATGGAATTCCCAACTATCAACACCCAGTTCTATTGCCGTACACACATCACACAACCCTCTCAGATATGCATCCTATACACACTCTCAAAAACTCTTCCTCACTCAAATCTCCCCAGGCGGGCGATCTGTACATAATGCATTCAATATATTCCACGTATACTCACATATGATCTCTCAACCTAAGTCGAGTTTCGTATACACACATTTCTAGAACATACCTCGTTCCCTCGGTTTCTACACACACCACACACACACCTAGATCTCACCTAGTCAATCTACACACTGGCTTAATTCGTCAGGACATACCTCGTTCACAAGGTATCCTGCGTACAACACACATTCAGATTACCTCTATACAAAATGCCCACACACATACATCTATTTGAGCGTCTGGCCCCGACTCAATGGCGTATGCTGTTTGAGCGATCCTGTTCTATCTCCATTCGTACAGCAGTCTATCAATCGCTCTTCTACTAAGTCGGTGAGCTAAACAGACTCCTATCTATTTTCACTCATTCCCTCTCCATGCCAGCCTGCTTGAGCTAAACTTTGTCTAGTGTTATATACTCTCAAGCAGTATTATAACTGACCAATGGATCTCTGAGGGATGGCTCTATTCAGTCATTATTGGAACGAATTACTCTGAACACCTGTCACTCATCTATCGCAGCAAGCTCCGCTGCCCTCCCGTCTGTCACTCACCCACCACTACCCAAATCGGAACGCCAGTGGTCAGTTCCTACCTGTACATTCTTTCCCCAACTCCGATTTCCTTTGTTTAGACGGTGAGTGACCTTGGCGTAGTGACCCGACAGAGAGTGACCTTGGCACGCATTCCGGTACCTATGTTTTCAGAAACCATATCCCCCCTGCCCTAAACTCTCATGCTCGGGGTGGAACTGTTACACATGTTCCACACTTCACAACTGTAAATCATTGCTGGAATGACCATGACATTGGAAATGTATACTCTTGCGTGATATCTTTCATCTCTTGGAGTATTGGCTTCATATTTAATATTTACTTTTCAGTTACCCGTTTTTTTTGTTTTAGTTTTTTTTACCCATTAAATTAAAATGATAAAATTGACCCTGCCTTCTTGTTGTAATGATCACATTGAATTGGATATGCTACTTAGTTTCTAGTTGGACACATTCTTTGCCAATTGGCGGTCAGCGATGAGTTAGTCCCAACTCAGGATCGAATCGTTTCTGTCGCAGACGTGTGTCGTACAATTTGATAGTAGTCCGTGCATTGTGCATTCTTCTTCTTCTTCTTCTTCTTCTTCTTCTTCTTCTTCGTTGATCCTCAGATCAAGGTTCCGGTTTCTCTTACAAAGGACACCGCTGTTTGTAAGGCTGTATCATCGTCTCCATACAGTAAATTTTGTCTAGTTGGTCTTATCCAAAGTTTATCAACGGTAACGCCATAAAAGGACAAAGTAACATAATCGCTGAGCGGAGACGAAGGCCAGTGTTTAAATTTATTTCATTAGGATTTCTGTCAAATTTTGCTTTATAGTGAAATAGGAGATGCAGTATTTTTCATTATAGTCAAACGAGTTGATATTGTAAGCTCGTCTTGCTCTATTATCACTGTTATATCATATATTATTCGTCTCTTTCGTTGTCTTGCTTATATCCTATAACCAGATGTTCTATTTTTAGGAACGCAGTGGATCAAATTACGTTTTCATGAGATCACCGATTAGTTATTTGACGCCAATTCAGCAGGGATAATAGTTTCCACAACATTTATGGCACCATCATTTCTAAATATATCTAGCTTTATTACGTTGATGACATTTCTCAGGAAGTTTTCCACACGACGTATTGTCTCACCTTTGTGCCTTTGTTGTTGTTGTTACGGAACCAGCATCATGGGGGCTCCCGCCCTTCGGCCCAATGCCACGTATTTGTATTTGGACGTGTTTATCAGTTGCTGTCTAGTGCTATACAAAGTGTTCTATTTATCTGGGTTCGGAGGAAGAAGCATTTACCTAACATCGTTGAGCGCTGAGCACTCAAAGAAATGATGATCAACGGTTTCATACTGATATGTACTGTACGAGACTCTCCCTTTCAAATAAACCGCAGAACATCAAAATAAGTCTTAATGGCAAATATCTGCGGCTAAACGACAACCCATACTACTTGGGCGTCACATTTGATCGGCGCATGACATGGAAAAGTCAGATCGAGAGAAACCGAATGAGAGCAAGACAAAGAATGACAATCATGAGGAAACTTGCTGGCACAAGCTGGGGAGCAGACGAAAGAATACTGAAGAAACTGTACACTGGAAGAGTGAGACCAGTTCTCGAGTATGGTATTGCAGCATGGGCAACAGCAGGAAAAGCGAATTTTGATAAAATTAGCAAACTTCAAAACTAAGCCATGAGAGTTATAACAGGAGGCATGAAGTCAACGCCAATTATAGAACTTGAAAAGATTACAAATCTGCAATCCATGACCGATAGAAGAGACAGCAGACCCCAGCAGAAAGTAGAGAAACTAAGAAGACTGACAGGCCATCCAATGCATCAGAGACTAAATAGATTTGGAAAAGGGAGAATAAAGCGAAAAAACTTTGCAGAAATACCCAAAGCAAAGATGAGCGAAGACCCTACGAACACCATAACAACACGAAAGCCCATCGCTACTGTACGCAAACACACCTGGAAGCAGCATATCGTTCCAGAGGTGGTAGAAAATATACCAGGTATTGGAAACAAGAACAGCCAGACTGAAAAAAGAAAGAAGAGACATAACTCTTAGGTACATAGTGAAAAAACTACCCAAGCGTGGACTGGACCCATGCATTCACCGACGGTTCTGCAACAAACACAACAAAGACTGGAGGGGGAGGGATATTCCTGAGCCTAACAAACGGTATACAAATAACACTGTCAGTGGCAACTGGAAAATTCTCAAGCAATTTCAGAGCGTAGGCAGAGGCATTGAAGGCTGCAGTAGAAGCAATACTTACTTTTTCGCTCCTCTTCTACCTTGAAGTGTAGAGGTTTGCCAAAGAGAACGCCACACTGCTCTATCCGCCGTCTTTTTCCTGGCTTCTTTCCAATCCAGCCCTCTATCACTTAGGGACTGTCGTATGTTATCTTCCCAACGTACTTTGGGACGTCCTTGGGGTCTGCGTCCTTGACTTTTGATCTCCCATGACCGCTTTGGTATCCGATCTTCTTCCATTCTACAGACATGGACAAACCACTGTAGTTGGGACTGCTCCACTCGTGTCTGCAGGGGTTGAACTTCGTATTGCTTCGTATTGTCTGGTTACGGATCTTGTCCCTTTTCGTCACCTGAACCGCCTTTCTTAGGTACCTCATTTCTGATGTTTGTAATTGCCTTTCTTGGGCTGTAGTCATTGCCCATGACTCACATCCATATGTCAGGACAGGCACATAGGTCGAGCGGTATACACCCATCTTTGTTTTCCTGCTTATTTCTCTTCTACTGAGGAAACCTCTGTTCATTGCATGGAACAGTCTACCTGCTGCTGCCCTTCGTGCAGTTAACTACTCTTTGATTCCTCCCCTGCTGTCTATTACCACTCCTAGATATTTAAAGTTGCTGACCTGCTCCAGTGCTCGTGTTTCCAGGGTTATCTGATGTCTCTTTTCATCCCTGGCGATCACCATGGTTTTTGGTTTGGAGTTGCTGATGTGCATTCCTCTCTTCTTCAACTCTTCTTCCCAGACCTGCAAGTTGATCTGGAGATGTGCTTCGGTTTTCGTGATCAGGGCCACATCGTCTGCAAATGCTAGTTCCGATATGTAGCTTGGTCTCATCTTCCAGTACCCTACTTCATACTTTTTTGTCCGTTCCTTGCAGGCTTTGATGACTTCATCAATAAAGAGTATGAAAAGGTACGGTGATAGAATGTCCCCCTGTCTTACTCCGCTAGTGGTCTGGAACTCTCCTGACTTTTGATTTGATGTCCGCACATAATTTCTGCATGTTTTATAGAAACTCTGTATGGCAGGGATCAGCGGTCCTGTGATGTTCTTCCTTGTCAGGCACTCCCAGAGTTTGTCCCAAGGAACTTTATCAAATGCTTTCTCCAAATCCAAAAAGCAGAGATGCATCTCTTTATCATATTCAAGAGCCTTTTCACTTAGCTGTCTGAGTATAAAGATAAGGTCTTGAGTACTTCTGTTTGCCCTAAACCCACATTGAGTTTCATCCATGTTTGGCTCTGCTAGACCTCTTAATCGCCATTCTAGAATCTAGACTTTCCCGGGGTCACCGAGAAGGGAAATACCTCTGTGATTTTCACATTGTCGATTGTCACCCTTTTTAAATATTGGTATTATTATTGCAACCTCCCAGTCTCTTGGTATCAGCTTGTCTCGCCAAGCTGCCTTGAGAATCTTCACGAATAGCATCTCTCCTGCCACTCCCATATATTTAACCATTTCTGGTGCTTTACCAATCTTAATTTTCTCCAATGCTGCCATTAGTTCTTCCATTGTGATATTATCGTTTCCCTCCATGGCTCCCTCTTCTTGAATTGGGAATGTTACTTCCAGAGCTTGGTTTTCCTCCACTCCAAGGAGATCTGAGAAATATTCTTTCCATCTGTTCATTATCTTTTCTGGAGTGGTCAACAGCGCACCTTGTTTATCTTTAACAAATTTCAGGGGGCATTCCTTTTCTTTCCGTATGTTCTTTAAGGTCCCGTAGAACAGTTTCTGGTTTTCTCCAGCATTATTTTCCAGTTTCTCTCCAAATTCCTTCCAGGATTTCTGTTTGGCCTTGAGCAGTCTTTTTTGCTTCTGTTCTAAAATTTACATATTCTTTATATTTCTTTGTTTGTTCTTCTGTATTCCTAGCCCCTAGGTATTGCTTCCATGCCTTTTTCTTTTCTCGTATTATTGTTTTCACTTCTTCTGTCCACCATGGTGTACTCTTTCTCTTCCACCCTTCTTTGGTTTGACCGCATGCCTCTGCTGCAGCCTCTTTGAGGATGTCTTTGAATTTTACCAAGAACATTTCCAAATCTTCTTCAGATTCCTCTATCCTTTCTATTGCTGTTGTTATGAGCACTTTGTATCTCCTCTTAACATCTGGTTCTCGTAGTTTGTAAGCCTTAATTTTATTTTCTCCTCGTGTATTATGTTTCATGCTTTATGATGGGTGTTGCCTGGCTGGATAGTGTTTTTCAATTTCTCTCTTTATTTTAACTAGTTAGTGATCGCTTCCTATCTCTGGTCCTCTGAACACTTTAGCATCCTTCACATGCTTGAAATCAGTTTTCCCTCACTATCGCATAGTCAATTATAGATCTTTCATTTCTTGCCGGCTCGTATCTTGTGTAGGCATGGATACGCTTGTGTGGAAACCTTGTATTTGTAATGACAAGGTTTTGTTCTCTACAGAATCTCAGCAGTCGTTTTCCATTGTCATTTAAGACATCTTCTCCATACCTACCGATCACTCCATCCCATCTAGAATAGTCGTTTCCAACTCTTGCGTTGAAGTCTCCAAGGAGAAGTATTTCATTATGACAATCGTCAATGGTCCTTTGAAGGAGCTCATAAAATTAATCTTGTATGTCTTCGTTTGGTGCATACACAGTGACGATATCCATTTTTTTTGTTTTTTTGCGTTCGCCTTATTTCTCTTACCCCTAAGGCGGTGTGCGTTACACTGTGGTTTTTATTTTGCGCCTATCGGCCCAATGCATCCGACTTCAGCATGTCGATATCCATTTTACTATCCTCCTCTTGTAGACTTAGAACCATCAGTCGTTCTGAAAAGAATTTCCATCCTTTAATGTTTGCTTTGTTGTTACTATTCACTATACATCCAACCCCTGCTCTGGCTCGTTCACTCATGGGAACTCCGCTGTAGTATAGCATGTTACCGTCATGGTCCAGAACGCCCTGTCCCTTTTTCTTTGTTTCTGTAAGTGCCAGGACTGTCAATTTAGAAGCAATGCTGATAGGCGAAAACAATGAAAGCCAGATAGTCCTGTTTATAGATGCTCTGTCCGTGGTTACAGCACTAAAAAAACTAAGAAAAATACTGAACTTAATGACTTAAGAGCTCTACTGTCAACTATGCCCGAAGTCCGCACCAAAAAGAGTAGTGGTACAGTGAGTTCCATCCCACTGTAACATCCAAGGCAACGAGGAGGCAGACAGACTGACAGAAGAAGGTGCAAGGTTACCACAACCAGATTCTAGTGTGACCTACGAAGAGTCCAAAAGGTTTATTAGAGCCAGATACATGGCCAAATGGGAAACAGAGCATACTGGCGACACAACAAAATTATGCCTTTCACCAGCTGAACAGAAGAGAGCAGGTTGTGGTCTTCAGACTCCGCACAGGCCACAACAGACTGAGGTACCATCTATTCAATAAACTGAAGATAGGTTGTACTGACGAATGCACATGTGATACATGGAAAATGACCGCTGAACATCTGCTCCAAAATTGCCCGACATACGAGGACCAGAGAAAGCACATGTGGCCATCACCAGTGCCAACACTAGACAAGCTCTTTGGCAGTGCCAACACTAGACAAGCTCTATGGCAGTGCCAACACTAGACAAGCTCTATGGCAGTGCCAACACTAGACAAGCTCTATGGCAGTGCCAACACTAGACAAGCTCTATGGCAGTGCCAACACTAGACAAGCTCTATGGCAGTGCCAACACTAGACAAGCTCTATGGCAGTGCCAACACTAGACACGCTCTATGGCAGTGCCAACACTAGACAAGCTCTATGGCAGTGCCAACACTAGACAAGCTCTATGGCAGTGCCAACACTAGACAAGCTCTATGGCAGTGCCAACACTAGACATGCTCTATGGCAGTGCCAACACTAGACAAGCTCTATGGCAGTGCCAACACTAGACAAGCTCTATGGCAGTGCCAACACTAGACAAGCTCTATGGCAGTGCCAACACTAGACAAGCTCTATGGCAGTGCCAACACTAGACAAGCTCTATGGCAGTGTCAACACTAGACAAGCTCTATGTCAGTGTCGACAGCTTGAGGATGGCCGCTGCTTTCTTCGAACAAATTCAAGTTGACGTCAGACAGCGTACGAAGAAGAAGACGATACTGATATGTACACACCTGAAATTCAGGAGTGTGTTGTGGTTGCATTCTGTTCAGGTGTTTGTTACGTGGGATTATTTGTTCCCTAAATATAGAAACCATCCATTATACTGATAACAGAGAGTAGGTTTAAAAACACCGTTGATCAGTTGTCGTTTATTTCTAAAATTTTTCACCCGGATTTCAGCGTTTGCAAAGCACATAAATGTACTGTGTACTGTGTCATGAGATAAAAACGTTCGCAGACCTCATCAACAATATATCAGAATGTAGCGGCTTCAATCTATCTGCCTTTCTTCCTTCACCTTCCACTTTGTTCTCTTTACTTTTTTCTTTCTTAAAGTTTAAATCCTTACTTTAGTATCTAATTGTTTTCTAATTCATCTTAATCAATAAATAATTTACCGCTTATCAATCACCCGTACATCACCCAACCAATTAATCAATCACTTAATCATTGATCACTCAACCAGTCAATCACTCAACCATGCCTGACACCAAATAATCTTTTTGATTAAATGACAACCATCTAACACACAGACTAATCACTCACTCAACACCCCATCACGCGAAGTTTCGATAACCCAACTACTCATTACACAATCAAATCCATAACTTAACCACCTATTCCCCCCTCCCCCCAATTAATCTCTCAACCATTCATCACCCTACCAATAAATTCCAACCAATAAACCAACCAATAAATCACTCAATAACCAATCACCTCACCAATCAATCACTCAACCATCAATCACCAAACCAATCAGTCACTCAACCACCCATCAATCAATCACCCAAACAACCCATAGTCATACAAATCAATCACTCAACCATCCATCATTCAACCAATCAATCACTCAATCATCCATCACAAAAATCAATCAATTTCTCAGCCATCTATTATCCAACCAACCAATCACTCAACCACCAATCATCCAACCAATAAATCCACTATGGCAACTATTACCCAATCAATCAATCACTCATCCAACCATCCCGCAACCAATTCACTCACTCAAACAACCCAGCGCCAAAACAATCAACTACTGAACCATATCATCAAACCAATCAATCACTCAATCATACATCACCAAAACCAATCAATCATTCAACAACCCATCACCCACCCAATCAATCATTCAACAACCCATCACCCACCCAATCAATCATTCAACAACCCATCACCCACCCAATCAATCATTCAACAACCCATCACCAAAACCAATCAATCATTCAACAACCCATCACCCACCCAATCAATCATTCAACAACCCATCACCCACCCAATAAATCATTCAACAACCCATCACCAAAACCAATCAATCATTCAACAACCCATCACCCACCCACTCAATCATTCAACATCCCATCACCCAACCAATCTTCTACTCAACCATTCATCACTCAGTAAATCAATCACTCAGTCGCCCTTCACCCAACCAACCAATCAATCAATCACCACGCACCAAACCAAATATACACATGCTAATTTACTTGACACGACTGTCAATTTGCAATCCATAGCAATAACAAACGGTAACCATAGACTATAAATACAGTCAGAATTTGCAAATGAATGGAGAAACACACCGCAGCCTCAAAACGGTATTGCTGTGTCAGACGTGTGCTGTAAAACATCAATTTGTGAATAAATAGTGGTTTCAGACAGAAGGAAATGACAGTGCAGAAGAGCATGTCCCTAGAGATCTAGGCCAGAGTTGTAGAGGGAAAGCGATCCTGATGACTTACAATGAAAGGCCTAATCACGTGTCTACACATTGAATTCTGCCTAGACAATAGTGAATCCATAGTTCATACTTGGTGACTGTATTTTATCATCGCTGGTGCTCTCTCTTTATCTCCAGCTACCATTCTGTCTGCCTGTCTCTCTCTAGCTCTCTCTACATGTATATCTATCTTTCTATCTTTATCTCTTTTGTCTCTCTCTATCACTCTATCTTTCTGTCTCTTTCAAATGGAATATGTCATGTTATATTGTAAAGTAAAGACAACCTCATACCAGACACTGCTGTCATGGATGAAGTGTTGAGGACATCATTGTATTAGGTTTAAGCCGTTTATGAGGTGAAGTGGCCAGCTCCCTTCCTCATTGCATTTCATTTCAAAACAGAAATTCAGGGCCCAATTTGCAACTGGAAAGACTGGGCCGTATAAATAACATAAATTAGATCTGGTACTTTTTTTAGTGAGATGGGAGTTATTTACCACTGTCACTCAGATGATCAGGAGACATGTTTGTAGCTAGTCTTAAATATTGACTCTTCCTTACAGTGGTTAGTGCACTGTCTTCCCAGTCAAGCGATCAGGGTTCAATCCCCAGTTGGTGCAGGATTTTTTCCTGATCGTAAACCGGCTCCTGTGGTCGACACAGCCACATAATTGGGTACCAGAAATATCTGAGAAGTATAGGCGGCCGGCGTGATGCTGACCACATCTGACCACATCATAATATGGGCCTAACACCATATTTTCCTACACGCTGCATGACGTGACGGGATCTTTACTTTACTTTACAGTAAATGTGCTCTTCTATATAGAGGTGTCGTCATGGGTGAGCTATTATTGTTGCCAAGAATAGCATATTTCATCTTTATTTGCCTCTTTGCTTTCTTACACAGAATTCGTCATTTCATCCGTTCTGCGTATAATATGAACAGACTCGCTTGGTCTTGCGCTGATAA
This sequence comes from Ariolimax columbianus, assembly GCA_036924085.1. Lineage (NCBI taxonomy): Eukaryota > Metazoa > Mollusca > Gastropoda > Stylommatophora > Arionidae > Ariolimax > Ariolimax columbianus. The sequence continues at coordinate 75,813,753 of JAVGWX010000011.1, read as the reverse complement.
TTTTGTATAAGACTCAATCTGTGCTTGTCCATGTTTTGTCATTTTTCATTCAAAATACATTCAAACTATTTACTTGTGCCGGTTACTTAATCCGCTAAAGGGCACAGTGGAGCTGGTGGCCGTTCTTGGGCCTAGTGATTGACGTCGATTATTGTAAGCTCATGCTGTTGTTGTATTGATCTATCTATCTGCCATATGGTCTTAATCTAACATTACCATTTAATCATTTCATCTTAAAATATATGGTAGTGAAATATGTTTGTGGTGTGTTCGTGGGTGCGTGTAGAATAATATACTATTGATGTATACATTTCATTCCTGTGGTCGAATTGTGCTGGCATACCAATGTCTATCGGCTAGAATGTACACATGCGTGCAACTGTCAAAACGTCATGTCTGCCAAAGCACATGATCGGGAACCCCATAAAACTAATCTGAGATATATTCAAATAAATACCTTTAGAACCTAGATCAACTTTCAAAACATGGACAGTGTACAGCAGACACGCTAGGTCAGGGTCAGGTCAGTTCATCCCGTAACCGGGGAGGTCGTTGGGGCACACATGAAGACATCCTCAGAACGCCACGCCACCCTTCTTTGTCAGATGCCGCTGCCTGTGACTCTTCTGGTCGGAGATTGATCCATTCTTTTATGTTGTTCTCCCATCTCTTTTTGGAACGGCCTCTTCGTCGTCTGCCATGCACCTTCCCGTGGAGGATTGTATTTGCAAGAGCATTTGATCTCGTACCAAGCGAGTTTCCTTCTTTGGCAGTTGCCCCCCCAAAAAGGCGCTATTGCTGTTGTAATTCTTTCTCGTATTTCCTCATTTGTAACTCGATCTTTGTACGTGACGTTTAAAAGTCTTCGGAAACATCTCATCTCCAAAGGCTTGTATCCTTCGTTGAAGGTGATGTATGATCAAAATGTGAGGTGTTGGCCAGAACAGCACAGACACCATAGACAGTTCAATAAATCGTTTTCACTCGATATGTCTGCTTACGATGCTCAGAATTGGGCAACTGAACAAAGCACATAAGTCTGAAATTATTCGCAAAATTAACAAGTTTTAACAAGAATTAACGCTTCTGTTAAAAGCCCAGGTAGGATGGAGGGTACGTGTTGTTCGCGTGTCCAATGAGTGCATTCACAAGCAGCGGTAATACGGGGAACTCAGAACAGGCAAATGCTCATTAGAAGGAACCAGTGAATGCTAAACAGATTCCTTGAAAGTGTCTTTGAAATGTTTAAACATTTCTGTCCCCTCGTGGGAATTACTTGCACATAACCGTTCCACCTGGTGCCTTAGCATCATGAAAGATCGCAGAGGGAAACTTCATCACTCGGAGAAAGCGTGTCATTAGATAGAGCAGAAACTTCATCACGGAGGCTCGGAGAAAGCGTGTCATCAGATAGAGTAGAAACTTCATCACAGAGGCAAGGAGAAAGCGTGTCACCAGATAGAGCAGAAACTTCATCACGGAACCTCGGAGAAAGCGTGTCACCAGAGAGAGAGAGAGAGAGAGAGAGCAGAAACTTCATCACGGAGGCTCGGAGACTGAGTGTCAACAGATAGAGCAGAAACTTCATCATGGAGGCTCGGAGAAAGGGTGTCACCAGAGAGAGCAGAAACCTCATCACGGAGGCTAGGAGAAAGGGTGTCACCAGATAGAGCAGAAACTTCATCACGGAGGCCCGGAGAAAGGGTGTCACCAGATAGAGCAGAAACTTCATCACGGAAGCTCGGAGAAAGCGTGTCACCAGAGAGAGAGAGAGAGAGCAGAAACTTCATCACAGAGGCTCGGAGGAAAGGTGTCACCAGATATAGCAGAAACTTCATCGCGGAGGCTCGGAGAAAGCGTGTTACCAGAGGGAGCAGAAACTTCATCACGGAGGCTCGGAGGAAGCGTGTCACCAGAGAGAGCAGAAACTTCATCACGGAGGCTCGGAGAAAGCGTGTCACCAGATAGAGCAGAAACTTCATCACGGAGGCTCAGAGAAAGTGTGTCACCAGATAGAGCAGAAACACGAAGACCCCACAGTCGACTCCTAGCACATATGCGGTTAAAGTCTATTGTGCCAGGGTTGGTCTCTATAACCATTTGAGAACACATCAAATAATCATTTGAGAACACATCAAATAACCACTTGAGAACACATCAAATAACCATTTGAGAACACATCAAAGTAACCATTTGAGAACAAATCTCGAAGTAACAGTCTGAAGGTGTCATCATCTTTGCTTACATTGGATAACTTTTATTGCTATTTATGTGCATTTGTATGTATATAGACGGGAATGCTTTATATAATTATTTCCCAATCCTGGGGTTCATGTAGACAAAGATGATAGATAAATAGATATATAGAAAGATATGTATAGAAAGGTAGATAGGGAGATCAAGAGACCGATTAGAGAAAAGACAGACAGACATATAGACTGGCAAATAGACTGACATATAGACTGACAGATAGACAAACAAACAGTCGGACAGACAGAAATATATACAGATAGATAGATATACAGACCGACAAACAGACAGGCAGGCAGGCAGGTAGGCAGGCTGGCAGGCATGCAGATAGATAGATAGATAGATAGATAGATAGATGGATAGATAGATAGATAGATATATAGATAGATAGATAGATAGATAGATAGATAGATAGATAGATAGATAGATAGATAGATAGATAGATAGATAGATAGATAGATAGATAGATAGATAGATCGATAGATAGATAGAATGTAGGCAATTCCGCCAATCTCGTCTAACCAATATCTATCATATCGTTAATCAAGTTTAAGCGAGACATTTATCCGCTTCTATCTTTTAGTTATGTTCTCTGAGGATAACTCGTTTGCATAGAACATGTTCGTGTGATTCTAATACTGATATATAGGTTACTACTTCTAATACTATTTGCCTACTTGTTGTCTTTTAATCGTGTTTTAAATGGATCTGAATAGTTAAAAGGAAAGTGACTTATTCAACATTTATTTTCGTTTCCTATTATTCCCTCATACTCTTGAATAAATTCTACTTGACACACTTTGTGTTAAGCTGTATGGCACTTGATAATATTGAATAAAGGTCAAAATCATAACCCTGAGGTACATAGCGGGAAAATACCCAAGCGTGGACCGGACCCATGCATACACCGACTGTTCTGTAACAAACACAACACAGAATGGAGGGGCTGGGGTATTTCTGAGCCTACCAAATGGTAGAAAAGTAACACTGTCAGTGGCAACTGGAAAACTCTCAAGCAATTTCAGAGCGGAGACAGAGGCACTGAAGGCAATGCTCACAGGCGAAAGCAATGAAAGCCAGATAGTCCTGTTCACAGATGCCCTGGCCGTGGTCACATCGCTAAAAAGTCAGAAAAATACTGAACTTCATGATTTAAGAGCAGTACTCTGTCAACTATGCCAGCAGTCCGCACCAAAAATAGTAGTGGTACAGTGGGTTCCATCCCACTGAAACATCCAAGGCAACGAGGAGGCAGACAGACTGGCAAAAGAAGGTGCAAGACTACCACAACTAGATTCTAGTGTGACCTACGAAGAGTCCAAAAGGCTTATTAGGGCCAGATACATGGCCAAATGGGAAACCGAGCACACTGGCTACACAAAAAATTATGCCTACTACCAGCTGAACAGAAGAGAGCAGGTCGTGGTCTTCAGACTCCGCACAGGCCACAACAGACTGAGGTACCATCTATTCAATAAATTGAAGATAGGTGGTATTGACGAATGCTCGTGTGGCCCAGGGAAAATGACCGCTGAAAATCTGCTGCAAAATTGCCCAACATACGAGGACCAGAGAAAGCACATGTGGCCATCACCAGTGGCAACACTAGACAAGCTCTATGGCAGTGTCAACAGCCTCATGATGACAGCTGCTTTCTTTGAACAAATTAAAGTTGACGTCTGACAGCGTACGAAGAAGAAGAATAATAATAATAAGAAAAAGAATAAAGGTCAAAATACCTTTGGAACATTGTGACATTTTTTACTCGTTCTTTGTATTATTTTTTATCATATTGTATATTTTGTGTTTAGATTCGTTCACAATTTTATTCATGTGCAGTTTTTTTAAACTTGGTCCGGGATTTACAGCTCAAAAGGTCGAAACGTCAACAAACGTATATTTCTGTTCCAACGTAAAACTGTATTTTAACCTTGAGTTATTGAGGACCCGATGGGCGAGTGATTTGGATACACGTCTTTTAATCATGGAGGGAACGGGTGCAAAACATGTGGCGACTTCAGTGCAAGCAGCCTTTATTTTTCAGCCCTGTAAATCATTTCATCTCCCATCACGCCCACAGGAGGTGGCGGAGAAGGGTGACAGAAATGATAATATACACCGAAATGATCTTTTTAAATTGACGAACTTACCAAAGGTTTTGTCGTTTAGGGATGAGAAGAACAATAGCAAACGGTGAGCGAAGCTTTGGTCAATTAAGGCCTTAATCAAGAACCAGGCAAAACAACAAAAACACAGACAAGAGATTCATGTTTGCTGGCAATGAGCCCCATTTGTTTTGTGTATTTGCTGGCAATGGATCCCACTTAGTTCTGTATTTGCTGGCAATGGATCCCACTTAGTTCTATATTTGCTGACAATGGATTCCGTTAGTTCTATATTTGTTGTAATGGATTCCATTAGTTCTATATTTGTTGCAATGGATTCCGTTAGTTCTATATTTGTTGTAATGGATTCCGTTAGTTCTATATTTGTTGTAATGGATTTCGTTAGTTCTATATTTGTTGCAGTGGATCCCATTAGTTCTATATTTGCTGACAATGGATTCCATTTAGTTTAGCATTTACTGGTAATTAAGCTTTTCACAAGATATGGAGAAAAGGACTCATACTAAAACTATTAAACAACAAAATAGAAGGGAGAATGTACAGCTGGATTCAAGACTTCCTCTGATACAGAACAGCAAGAGTCAAATTAGATGGATCACTGAGCCATAGAATAACTCTCCAACAAGGCGTACCCCAGGGAGGAGTAATCTCTTTTATCCTCTTTATCCTGTTCATAAACGACATTGCGGGAAAACTCCCAAACAAAGCATCCAGTGCCCTACACGCTGACAACTTCGCAGTGTGGAGTTCTGAAGAAAAACTACAAACAGCTGAAAATAGATTGCAGACAGCACTGGACACTGTTGGAAAATTGGTTACAGATTGGGGATTGCAGATTAACATCTCAAAGACAGTTACAACATGCTTCTCACTGTCCAACACTAAGGAAGTAACAAAACGTATTCTAAATGGCAAAGAGCTTGTACAAGAAAATACCCCTGTGTATCTCGGAGTTAAAATTGACAAGAGACTCACATGGAGGGAACACATACAGGAGATATAACAAAAAGCAACCAGAAAAATATCCCTCATGAAGAAGCTGGCTGGAACAAGCTGGGGTGCAAATAGCAACATCCTAAAAAATGTATATACTGGCACAGTCAGGCCAGTACTTGAATACGGCATGACAGCCTGGACCACAGCATCAAAAACAAACACGGAACGTCTAACCAAAATTCAAATTTCAGGCTTAAAGATAATAACAGGAGGAATGAAAACTACACCAATCCAGAAAATGGAAACATATACAAATATAAGACCCCTAAATACTAGACGAGAGGAAAGAGTGCTGATACATAGTGAAAAGATGCTACGTATGCCTGATCATCCCATACATATCAAACTAAAACACCTAAATATAGAGAACTAATTCTCAACAAACCTACATAAATAGAAATGCTTATTAACTATGAAGAACCAAGCTGCAACATAAACAACATCGAAATAAGTACAGAGATCCCAGGAATAAGAAGAACAGACCAACACAGTGTCCACGAGCTGACAATTCTAGTACAAATGATGATTGAGGAGAAATATAATACCAAGGAATGGACACAGGTGTACACTTATGTTTCAACAGAGGGGACAGGCTGAAATGGGGGAGGAGGCATATTCATAAGACACAAAAGTGGAAATATAACAGAAGAGACCCTCCCAACAGCAAAGTTGTCCACAAACCTCAGAGCAGAATCGATGGCCCTCCTGCGACCACTGAAAATACTTCAAACAGAAAGGCAACCCCCAACAAAAATAGCTGTATTCACGGACTGCAGAGAACTATTAGCGACAACACAAAAAACAAACAACGAACCACTGTTATCAGAGATCAGAGCAGAACTGGGAAAACTCCAGAGATCCTCAACAATAGCGCTCCAGTGGCTACCCTCCCATTGCTGAATCACGGGAAACGAGAGAGCTGATGCTCTGGCAAAAGATTGCAGCAAAAAGGCACAATTTAATCATCGAGTACCATACAGAGAAATCAAGAATATCATCAGAAATCAGTATATACACCAATGGAGAGAAGACAGAAACATAAGCAGTACGCCAGATCCAATTCACCAACTCAAAAGAAATCAACAAACTACCTTATTTCGCCTGAGAACTGGACACTGCAGACTACTAGAACATCTTTACCGACTGAAGATCTCACACACCGATGAGTGCCCATGTAGAACAGGATGCCAGAACCCTGATCATATTCTACAGGAATGCCCAATCTATAGAGAAATGAGATGCCAGACCTGGCCAGAGGGTGCGGAGCTGAGACAAAAGCTGTGGGGCAGCCGCTCCGACCTGGTGAAGACTACAGACTTCATCATGGCGACTGGCCTGCAGATAGAGCATGACCAAAAGATCCTGAACGCAATGAAGAAAGACTGGTAATTAGCCTCATTAAGTGTGTGCTCACAATGGGTACCATGGTTACTGACCAACCACCATAAGGAAGAACTGTCCCTAGCGAAACAGGGAATTCTTCTTCTAGCAAATGTAAGCACCGGCGACGGTCCAACCGAATTGCTGCATCAATTTTGGCGATGGCATTTTCTGACGCAACAACATGCGCCTTACCTGGCATCGGAAGATCTTTCGTTAACTCACGTCCTTCTTTAAATAGCGTTGTCCAGTTTTTTACTGTTATCGTGGACACACTCTTGTCACCATACACTGCCTGCATTCTGCGATGAATGTCAACTTGTCGACATCCTTCAGCTGTTAGAAACCAAATCACCGCTCCCTGATCAACTCTGGACGGATTCCGAATCCCATTCGCCATATTTTCAAGGGTCTGCCGAAGAAAACTAGGAGTCGGAGGATAATGAAACTTTGTAAACTTGACGGTTAGTATGTACTGTTTACACCTGAAGCGATGTCATCATGCGATTTGTACGTATGATCAGTTGGTGCAGTTAGGCCCGGTTTCATTTGAACACGCCTTGTATATATGATCTTTACTGTTATATGTATCTACATTTTGTACCTCTCTATCCAAACCTCTCTCTCTCTCTCTCTCTCTCTCTCTCTCTCTCTCTCTCTCTCTCCTACCCCTCCAGCCACACTTCTGAATTATGAACTGACTGTTGTTGCATAATTTCTCGACTGGTTGAAATATTTGTTTGCGTGTTTTGCCAAGATCATTTATAATAGTTTGCAGTTCGGATTTGGTTGCTTGCGTTGTACGTCCATACTGTTTTCCTTTAAAATAATGACTTTATCTACCCAAGATTGAATCATTCTCTTGCCAGTACACTTTTATTAATCAACAAAATCGAGTTCTTTTAGTTACATATTGACGGTTTTCTCATTTAGAAATAATCGACTTACATTCATCACCGTCAAGCATCGCCGTGAAGCTTAAAAAGTCTTGTATGCTGACAATTTTATGTCGTCTTTCCGTACCAAAAATGATATTTTGAAATGTTTACAAATGTAATGAATATTTCCGTGAGGTAAATGTCGGCCACTATACAGAAATCCATCTGTAACTCGCCGAGAATGTCGTAAAATCTGAATAATGAGGGATATACTTAGGGCTATCAATCTCATCATGTAAAACAAACTGCTACATCAATCCTTATAGGAAAACCAAATGCAGAGCTTTGGTGCAGGCTTCCTGATTAAACCCGGTTCTGACAACACAACATGATCCCCTGCACACATTCTCTACATACTGCCAAATAGAGCAGGGCAAGAAACTACGGACGCAACAAACGCAGACGTCACACAATACAATCCATTTACCCTTTCTCTCCATGACAGAAGATAGGATGTCCCAGGAGACCTGAACTGGTTTCTTTGTGCCATTGTCTGGAAAGAGAGATCGTTGTGAGTCTTACTTTCCGTCGCTGTCGTCTCAGAGTAACAAGGTAGTAACAGAAATATGACTTCACAACATCTGCCTTCACTTTCCTTTATTGCGTCTTTGGGAATTGCGACAAGCCAGGTTTGGAGTTTAAGAGCGGTCACGATAGTTTTGCAAAGGAAACCCGATCCTGAATATTTTTGGTTATAGAATCAATGTTATGGACTTTCAAACAAAGTCTTGTCTAGTTTCCGCTTTCGACTTCCATAAATCAGTCTTCGATTCAGGGAGTATCGAGCGGTTCTTGAAGGCACTGAAATAAAGAAGACTTTTATGTCAATTCAAAGACAACTTCGACATGCAAAGAAAACTGATGATTGATGGACCAGAATTTGAAGAGGGCACGGATACTTTATCTTTTAAAATATTTTTGAAACGTAATCATTTGCAGTGAACACTCCATAAAAAGTCAATTATTGTCCACATACTTTCTCATAACCTTTAATGTTTTCTCATAAAATAAATCAACGGTTCCCCACGATCTTTCTCCTACACTTTCAACTTTTCATCCACATGAATTGTCTATTCTTCATCTACTTTCTCATACAGTTTCAACTTTTCATCCACATGAATTGTCTGTTCTTCATCTACTTTCTCATACACTTTCAACTTTTCATCCACATGAATTGTCTGTTCTTCATCTGCTTTCTCATACACTTTCAACTTTTCAACCACATGTTGTCTGTTCTTCATCTACTTTCTCATACACTTTCAACTTTTCATCCACATGAATTGTCTGTTATTCATCTACTTTCTCATACACTTTCAACTTTTCATCCACATGAATTTTCTGTTCTTTATCTATCACAGACTATCATCTGTTCATTCTCAAATCCAACTATCTCTACCTCTCCTTCCTCCTTCCCAATACTATTCTCCGTGTCTAAACTATATTACCGGGGTTCCATGTTCCTTTACTGAGATTCAATGCCAAGATTTACATGGCTGTGGGATAAATACTGCTTAATCCTGCAGCTACCACATATTGTGTTTTTTAATGTTATCTCCGAAAGAGACAAACTTACTGAGGCTTAGAAAGAGTGTTCTCGTAGACAGACAACTAACACCCAAACCACTTAATCAGACACTCCATCCGCATTATAAAACTATTAGACTTTTCTTCCTCAAAAACTTCACTTTTCACCTTCCGCATTACAAAACTATTATACTTTTCCACCAGAAAGTCCACTGCTCATGTTCCCTTTTTACAAAACTATTAGACTTTTCTTTTCCCTCTCCCCCCACCCAAAAATAACTCTGCTGTTCACCTTCGACATTACAAAACTATAAGACTTTTCTCCTTCAAAACTTCACTGCTCACCTTCCACTTTCACAAAACTACTAGACATTTCTCCCTCAAAACTCCACTATTCACCACCGACTTTAAAAAAAACTACTTACATTTTCTCATTAAAAAATCCACTGTTATCAAACCACATTCACACAACTATTAAACTTTTCTTCCAAAAAACTCAACTATTCACCATGCACTTTCACAAAACTATTAAACTTTTCTGTCCCCAAATTCCACTGTTCTCTAACTATAATAATAGTTCTCCATCGTTGTCAATGAGGACAGCCGCCATCATCCTTGTCACAGATTTCCCTGTTGGGTGTGGGTGCGCATGTGGCTGAACAGGCCAATGCGGGCACGGAAAACATCTGCTACATAGCGGGCACACAAGGTTTGTAGAAGGTGATGGTGTTCCCGCTGTTCGGGATTTCCGGGTCTCGCGTCTGCTCTGGGCTTTCATAACACGGTCGTCTTCGCCGGTAGCAACACCCAATTTGACTGCGCTTCTCCAGTCAAATCTGTTTTGCGCAAGACATTTCCAGGTGTCGATGTCTATTTGGCAACTTTTCAGTGAGTCCTTCTCACCGTCTTTAAAACGTTTCTTTGGGCGCCCTCTCTCGCGCATCCCTCTCTCAGCTCGCCGTAGAGAAGCTTCTTTGGGAGCCGCTCGTCCTCTTCTTCTTCTTCTTCTGCGTACACAGTCAGACAGTAACCATTATTTTTTCGAAAAAAGCGGCGGTCATCCTGAGACTCTCGCCACTACCATAGAGCTTGTCTTGCAGTTCCACTGGCAATGGCCACATCTGCTCTCTCTGATCCTCGTATGTCGGGCAGTTCTGCAGCAGATGTTCAGTTGTCATTTTACCAGTACCGCACGGGCATTCGTCGGTACACCCTATCTTCAATTTGTTGAATAGGTGGTACCTCAGTCTGTTGTAGTCAGTGCGAAGTCTGAAGACAACGACCTGCTCTCTTCGGTTCAACTGGTAATAGGCATCGTTTTTGGTGTAACCAGTATGTTCGGTTTCCCATTTGGTCATGTACCTGGCTTTGATAAGCCGTTTTGACTCTTCGTACGTGATACTGGTATCTGTTTGTGGTAGCCTTGCACCTTCTTTTGCCAGTCTGTCTGCCTCCTCGTTGCCTTGGATGTTGCAGTGTGACGGAACCCACTGTACCACTACCCTTTTTGGTGCGGACTGCTGGCACAGTTTGCAGAGTGCTGCTCTTAAGTCATTAAGCTCAGTGTTTTTCTGGCTTTTTAGCGCTGTGACTACGGCGAGAGCATCTGTCAGCAGGACTATATGAGCCGCTCGTCTGACATACGGACGAGATTCCGGCCCATCCTAGTCGTGCTTTTTCTAGCAGTGCATTGATGCGAGGCATGTTAGCCCTCGAGAGAACCTCGATGTTAGATACATGATCTTCCCTTCGGATGTAGAATATTCGACTCAGGCAACCTGTGTGGAAGTGGTTTAACCTCCTTGCATATATTCACATAACTATTAAACTTTTCTCCTAAAAACTCAACTATTCACCACCCACTATAACAACAATATTAAACTTTTCTCCCGAGAAACTTCATCACCTAATTTCACAAAACTCTTACATTTTTCTTGCCCTCAAATTCCATTTTCTCCAACCATATTCACAAAATTATTAAACTTTTGTCTCCCCCAAAATCCACTATTCACCAGCCACTTTCACAAACCTAATAAACTTTTATTTTAAAAAAAACTCCAGTGGCTACCACCAACTTTAAAACAACTATTAAACGTTTCTACCAAAGATCTGCGCTGTCTTCCATGAACTCCTTCAGAACTATTGAATGTTTCTACCAAAGAGCTGCGCTGTCTTCCATGAACTCCTTCAGAGCTATTTAACGTTTTACTTTCACCAGTGTGCTGTTCTCCATAAATTTCCTTCAAGCTTTTCTACATTTTAATCTAAACAATTAATTGTTTTCTACGTTCAAGCGACACCCCCACCCCCCCTCCCCCTTTTTCCCAAGAAACAAAAAAAACCTAACTGAAATTATTGAATTTTCTCATAACCGTTCAACATTTCTTCATATAATATCGAACAACAAAAATCCTTCATTTTGATATCATTCTGCGCTCCAGGTATTTCATAATCCTCGCCGTGTCCCTTACAGATGGGACAGGAACCTTAGGAGCCCGAAGCTAGAAGTTCAATTAACGCTGACACCGTGACACCATGCCTTGTAACACCAATCATGGCTGTGTTACTTGTCCCTATGTCATTCAGAAACTATGGGTAGCCTTCATCAAGGCTGTGTTTGACGAAAAACAGGAATTCACCTGCAAGTCTCGTATCGTAGTATATTCCACCATCTGCCACCCGTATGACATGCCATTTATCGAGAGATTGGTTTGAAACTCCGTGCGGGAGTACTGGTACACCGTAATGACATCTCCAAGAACTTATATTCCCCGCTCGCCAACCACTTCAATGGTGTTGGTTACCAGGGAAAAGCTGACATTCTAGACACAGACATCACATCTAATGCTCATCGGATGATTGGCATCAATTTGAACTGCGTAATAGATTTATCGTCTTTATAGAATGAATTCAGCAGCTGGGAATAAACCTATTCTCTATCTGTGTTTAGGCTTTGTGTTCTCTAGCCTTTTGTACATCACTTCATTTGTCTTTTGTCCCCTTGTATTATATACTTCTATGAACCACCATATGACCCTTCCCAGTTGTCCACTATCGGCATATCCGGCTCTTGTAATTTATTCACTTTGGATTCTTTTCTGGCCAACATTTTGAACATGGCTTTTCAACGATTTCTAAATTACATATATGTTATATGTGTTCATATCTCTTTTCTGATGTGCTCGTCACTAACTCTATGATATGTTAGCTGTATCCGTACTGATAAAGACCTTTTGGTCGTAACGCAGACTTCATTCTTTTTTCCTTTTTTCGCAGCACGGTATCTGAACCATGCATATCTTTGTTTTTATATGTCAATTTTTCCCCGAGATCCCTGCGTTCATCGCTGGAGCTACTGAGTTCGTGCTGTGTGCGATGCTCTCGACAGATGGGGTACCCATCTGCCGAGAGAGACCGAGCTAAAAGGGGGAAAAAAACTCGAGGCTTAAAGTGTTTTTGTTTTTGTTTTGTTATTTACATAAAAAATCGACTGTCAACCTTTTCCATTTTCAAAATCTGCAAAACTATCTTTATAAAAAGATCGACAGTTGATTATGTAGTTTCTCTCAAACGTATAACTTTTTCTCCAATACTTCGACTGCTTTCATAAACTATCTCAAAACCTTTCCGTTTCCCTCTAAAAACTCCAATTTTTTTCCTTAAACATTCTCACAACCTTTTCACGTTTCTCTTATACTCCAACTGTTTTCTATAAATTTTCTCAAAATATTTCAGAGTTTCTCTCCAATACTTCATCTGTTTTCATGAACTTTCTAAAAAACTTTCCACGTTTCCTTTTAATGCTCCGAATTTGTTCCGTCAGTTACGAATGTTCTAAAAGTCGCTGTTCGTGCAAAGAATTAGAAATTTGCTAACCGCTATTAGAAACAAGATCAATCGCAGTTTACGACATCCTTGGAAGGTGTCAGTGGGCCTACTCGAACACCACTCGAGTCGATTAAATGAATGCGGATGTTATCGGTAGGAAACACTTACATTACTTGATAACAGCAGACAGCATTCTCTTGTACTGATTGATGTCACGGCTGTCTGAGTTTGTAGCTGTCCACTGTGACTGAAGTGTATTGGTCAATAGCGGGTGTTTTTTTAATTTGTTGAAACATGTTTCGATTAATCTGAAAAAAACCTCAGCCAAATTTATGTTGAGCTTAATATTTCTCTCTCATAATACGCGCCGTTTTTCTGGTTGTCGGTAACAATACCAAAAATAATACCTTAATGTGTGACCTTAAATTTGTCTATGACAGTGCACTTACTCACTAATTATTTACATACGTTTATTTATTCTAAATTGCCGTTGGTAAAAACGATGTAGTGGCATTTTTATACAATGATCATTGGTTTGAGCCGACATGAATCTAATTGAGTTTTTAATAAAAGTTGTATGATAAAAACTTTATACATTAAACACATTTTTTGTTTAAAACCAATATTGAAGACGTGAATTTAATTTCTCAATTTTAAAACTGAAATTGTATAAGGTGAATTTTTTAGTCAGCAATGTTTTTGTTGGAGTTTTTTTGAATTGGTGAATGAAAATAATTAATTATTTTGTCTCATGTACTTCTCTTTTTGACTTGCTATGTAATGTTAACGTGAAAGTACGTGCAGATTACGTTACTACATCAATACATTGTCTGTGTTGTCCTTATATTCTGTATGTTTCTGTGATATCATGGAGACAGAAGATCTTCAACTGGGTTGTCTGTTAAAGCTGTTAACGTGGAGCCGTTATTTATCGATATATCAAACAATATGATGATTCATTCATTTTCTTCAGGTTGTTTTTGCAGTTGTTTCCCTCTCAGTAACCTTGTGATAAATTACTTATTAATTGATTTTTGAAGAAGTGATTTTTATAGAAAGTTGTTTGACATGATCTGCTTGTTAGAAACAGATACACAAATGAGGGGTTTTACAACTAAGCAGTAGATGATCAAGCTAACTAACTTTTATGTTAAGAAAAATATATTAAGGGTAAGTTTTGATTCCTTGTCGCACAGGTGAAAGTGCTTGTAACATGTCTGTAGCAACAAGTGTTGTCTTTCCTCTTCGTATCCATGCATGCGTGATAGTCTGCTTACTGTAACCTTGATATCTGCTTTTAAACGCATTGCGAGTGGTCATGCTAACATTCCATAGAATTAACAACAAACCTTCTTCTTCTTCTTCTGCGTACACAGTCAGACAGTAACCATTATTTTTTCGAAAAAAGCGGCGGTCATCCTGAGACTCTCGCCACTACCATAGAGCTTGTCTTGCAGTTCCACTGGCAATGGCCACATCTGCTCTCTCTGATCCCCGTATGTCGGGCAGTTCTGCAGCAGATGTTCAGTGGTCATTTTACCAGTACCGCACGGGCATTCGTCGGTACACCCTATCTTCAATTTGTTGAATAGGTGGTACCTCAGTCTATTGTGGCCAGTGCGAAGTCTGAAGACAACGACCTGCTCTCTTCGGTTCAACTGGTAATAGGCATCATTTTTGGTGTAACCAGTATGTTCGGTTTCCCATTTGGTAATGTACCTGGCTTTGATAAGCCGTTTTGACTCTTCGTACGTCATACTGGTATCTGTTTGTGGTAGCCTTGCACCTTCTTTTGCCAGTCTGTCTGCCTCCTCGTTGCCTTGGATGTTGCAGTGTGACGGAACCCACTGTACCACTACCCTTTTTGGTGCGGACAGCTGGCACAGTTTGCAGAGTGCTGCTCTTAAGTCATTAAGCTCAGTGTTTTTCTGGCTTTTTAGCGCTGTGACTACGGCGAGAGCATCTGTCAGCAAGACTATGTGGCTCTCATTTTCACTGTGTGTTGCCATTTCTTCCACTGCCGCCCTCAGGGCCTCTGCCTCCGCTCTGAAATTGCTTGTGTACTTACCAGTAGCGAATGACAGTGTTATTTTTCTGCCATTTGGTAGGTTCAGGAATGCTCCGGCCCCTCCGTTCTGTGTAGTGTTTGTTACAGAACCGTCGGTGTATGCATGGGTCCAGTCCATGCTTGGGTAGCTTTTCGTTATGAAGCTTAGGGTAGTGTCTCTCCTTTCTTTTTCGGTCTGGCAGTTTTTGTTTGCAATACCTGGTATATTTTCTACCACCTCTGGAAATATATCCTGCCTCCAAGTAGGTTTTCGTACAGTAGTGATGGGTTTTGGTGTTGTTAGTGCGTTTATGGGATCTTCGTGCATCTTTGCTTTGGCTATTTCTGCAAAGTTTCTCCGCTTTAGTTTCCCAGTTCCCAAATTGTTTAGCCTCTGGTACATTGGATGGTCCGTCAGTCTTCGGAGTTTCTCTGACTGCAGCTGGGCTCTGCAGTCTCTTCTGTCGGTCATGGATTGCAGTTTTGTAATCTTTTCAAGTTCTACAATTGGCGTTGACTTCATGCCACCTGTTATGATTCTCATGGCTTGGTTTTGAAGTTTGTTAACTTTATCGAAGTTCGCCTTCGCTGCTGTTGTCCATGCCGCGATGCCATACTCGAGAACTGGTCTCACTCTTCCAGTGTACAGTTTCTTTAGTATGCCTTCGTCTGCTCCCCAGCTTGTGCCAGCAAGTTTCCTCATGATCGCCATTCTTTCTCTGGCTTTCATTCGGTTTCTCTCAATCTGACTTTTCCATGTCATGCGCCGATCAAATGTGACTCCCAGATAGGTTGGGTTGTCGTTTGGCTGCAGGATTTTGCCATTTAGGCTTAATTTGGTACTTTGGGGTTCTAATGAGAGCGAGAATATTGTGCACGTGGTTTTCTCCTCGTTTATTTTGACCAGCCATGAGTTCGCCCACTCTTCCAGCGATGTTAGGGCCGTTTGCATCCGATTTCTTGCTATGGTGAGATTCTTTTCAGAGGTCCACATAGCCAGATCGTCTGCAAACATTGAGCTATGGACTCTTCTTGGTATATTCTCTGTAATATCGTTTATATATACCAGGAAGAGTGTGGGTGACAGTACTCCCCCTTGGGGTACTCCCTGCTCGAGTGTCACCTTTTTGCTCATCTGCCCTTGTACTTGGACTCTGGCCGTTCTTTGTTTGAGGTAGTGGTTGATCCACTTGTACATCTTCCCACAAACATCACTTCTTCTTAGCTTGACTCTAAGTCCATCCTTCCAGACTTTGTCAAATGCCTTTTCCAGATCCACCCAAACAGCTACTGTGTGTTTCTGTGCCTGGTAGGCATCTTCTATCTCCTGGGCTATGAGGATGACCTGGTCCTCAGTGGATCTGTGCTGTCTAAAGCCGGCTTGCTGTGGAATTAGTATTCGTTTTTCTTCCAGATGCCACATCAGTCTGGTGTTTATCATCCGTTCCATCAGCTTGCCGACACAGCTCAGTAGGCTTATGGGCCTGTATCCATTCGGATCTGTTTTGTCCTTTCCTGTTTTTGGTACTGGTACCAGTATTGCATCTTTCCATGCCTGGGGTACAATACCCCTTTTCCAGCTTTGGTTCAGGACTGATAGTAGTTTTTTCTTCGCTGTTTGGCCCAGCCCCATCAGCATTTCGTTTGAACAACAAACCTTCTGAAACATTACATTTCTCAGTAGAAAAAATTTTAACGTCTATTGGCTCATATTTAATATTCACACAATGAGTCATACTAGAACTTCATTTAATGCCACTTTTCCACCTTGCCTAATGATTGACTTAGTGAGAGCGCCACAAGGAAACCAGATTCAATAACAAGTTAAAGCATGCACCTTTCTGCCTTGCTGTAGCTAGTTAACTTGTTACTTGCTGGGGAAGGCAATGCAGTGTGAGATAGGTAAATGGCTACCTTGCTACTTGCTGGGGTAGGTAATGTAGTTTGAGTTGTAACTGTTGACCTTATTAATGGCTAGATAAGGCAATGTTTGGTGAGTTGTAACAGGTAACCTTGCTACTTGCTGAGGAAAACACTGTAGTGGGATATATGAACCTGGTTCTCAGACTTCAAACAAAGCACACTTACGTTTATAACACTTGATCTTGGACAAAATGGCCCACTGACTAGACAATTGCTTTATGATGTTTTCATATTAAGTGAAAAAAAATCAAAAGCAAAACAGAGCAAACAATAACACCATTTTATACTAGCAAAAACGTCAGCAGGAAAGTGAATAAACATAAATGGCAGTTAATACAACAGTTCTCCACAACCGGCATTTCAAAGGTATTTTCTTAGAAGATAAATGAAGACAAAAGGGTTGATACAGAATGATCTATGCACAATCAGTTGCCCGTCAAAGTGCACTTAACTACTTGTAAAGCGCACTTAACTCTACTTGTAAAGCGCACTTACCTGTCACAAGCTATTTCACTGGAATTTATTTTCGAGGTAGTCTGTTTTACCGGAAACATCTGTTTTCTCTCACATCTTGACTGTCGGATCAACAAATTCGATATGTCATTGACTTTTTATCATTTTTGTTTTCACCAGCGGTGTTGGAAACGTTCTTAAGTGAGCAAGTATGTGTGTGTCTGTGTGTATATACATGCACAAATACATACACAGATAAATGTATGTTTGTTCAAAAGTAACACTTATTTGAAACTTTCTTAGCCTCTCTCCATTTCTCTCTGTCTCTCTCTCTCTCTTTCTCTCTCGCTCTGTGTCTCTCACGAAATCTCAAACTTGTTCCTTCTGCTTTGTTATCTTCACAATTGATTGGAGAAATAATACTTTCAACTAAACAAGGATGACTATTTTGCAAAACTATAATTTAGACAGAGATTAACCAGAAACAGGTACGACGACACCGTAAAGAATGTGAAGGAAAGAAGAAATGCGTCCATACAATAGTCTGCCATAGTGTAACAGTTCAATTGAACTCTCCATCCCCTTGTTTCGATGGGCACCATCTACATTCTTGAGCCAAGAGTGTTCCTTTGATCGTTGTAAAACCGTGTTGTTCAGACGTGATTCGTATATCATATATCTATCGCGCAACAAGAGTGTGAAACACAAATTATTGAATAAAATGATGTGATCAACCTTCAATAAGATGACAGCTGATAATCTGGTTCAACCACCAGTGTAGTTTGCCAGATTATCTCATTCACTCATTTATTATTACCGATAAAAATTGCATTGGTAGAGTCTTCGCTTATTTCATCTTCTTTCTTTCCGTGGCTATTCAGTCAAACGACTGATTTAGGAAACACCAATATCTTCAGTCCAACAACTGATTTTGGAGAGCAGTTTTTATTGTTTTCCACGTTTCCTCGTCTCTTCTCGTTTTGTTCTTTGATCTTTCTTTGTTCCTTCTTCCCTGCTGGATCCAAGAACACATATATTGTCTAGTGGTACTGTCTTGAGACTTTCGCAGCGTTTGGCATATCCATCCCGATCTTTATACTGACCAAGAATACTATCTCGCTTGCATGCAGCTTTCAATGGAAACAGGCCGATTTCAAAGCAGTCTGGCTGACAAGATGTGGATCGGCGTGATCCCCGTAGGAGTTGAGCTAAGCATAGCACATCCTTTTTAAGGACGTGGCACTCAAAAGAGTGAAGCTACCAATTGTGGGCATTCGAAACAACAACAACATATATATATATATATATATATATATATATATATATATATATATATATATATATATATATATATATATATATATATATCAGTATGAATGAGGGTTGCGATGTTTATACAATGTTACTTCCACGAGGCTTAGGGACTAGTTCAATTGTTAAATTGATGAAAGAGTGCAAATCCTCCTTAGCCAAGCAACATGCATTTACAATAGGAAAAAAAAACATATTTAAATACTGGAACAGAGGGTGAGGTGTATTAATGCCTCGCTTTTGAGGGCGGGAATAGCAGTGGCAGGGGAGAGGACGGTGCAATTAAAACTCGTTAAGGCACAACTGTTTCAGATTGTAAGTCTGTTTTTAAAGCTAATTGAGCGTTTGTAGCAGTCAATGAGTGGCTAGCGCATTGTGAGGAAAATGTAACAAAGAACACATATTTTTATGTTTTCAAACTAACAACACAACTAACTACCTGGTGATGTGTGCCCAACAAAAATAACAGCAATAGGAACAACATTTATGTTAAGATCTAGTCCTCGTTATCCGATTGGTTTGTTATTAATTTATGGCATCTAATATTATTATATATGTTATTCACCATTAAAAAAACAGTTTTCTAAACAATCAAATTGGCATCTGTTTGGTTAATGTGTTGGTGGTTGTTTTCTTCCAAAATTTATTTTTTACCTTGTCTATGTGAGTGTTGTTTATAAAATTGCTCTTCAGCTTTTAAACTTATTGTTTACATTCCAATAATTAAGAAAAAAAAAGTCTTCATAGATAATTGTAATCAACACTAAATTTTAACACTGAAGAGTTCGTCAATGGATACTTGAAAAGTGACTAATCTTGTAACTATAAGTTGATGGCAGACATAACTTTTTAGCTCTTTATATAGTGCCCTTTAGCCAATATATTGATCTTATTTCGAAACCGTCCTAAAATGTCGGCACATCATCTCCAGTTCTCGTTATTTGCCTTTTTATAATAACTTTCACTTGTAGCAGCAGTATATATTTATGTGGTTAGCCTATACATATAAAATACTTTGTCTATTTTGTCTGTTGTTGAAGTTCTTACAAACTTTCAGTCCAATTGTCCACAAAACTCTCCAGAGCAGTCTGTATTTATGTGTAACTTTCATTTATGGTTTTAATGTAATGGTTTTGTAAACGTGCGATGGCGACTTTCTTGTCTGCATTATTGATGGTGCATTTACTGTTGGGTGTTCTTCCATATCTGCATACTCTTCAGCTGTTCGGGATTCCCCCATTGTTACTTCCAGTCTTTTTTCACATTACTTTCATCTATTAGTGTACTACCCATATGTTAGGTTAACCAAAACATAGCACTCAAAACACTTGCTAAAAAATGTGTTAACTTTCATTCTATTCCCGTTGGCTACATTCTACAAACGTTCATCCCTTATCTCAGCTGTCTAAATCTGCTACAGGTATGGGTGTTCAGCTCATGTTACCTGCACCCTGAGTCGACCAGCTGCAAATGGGTACATGGCTTACTGTTACGATGGAAGGTCAGAGAGGAAAGGAACTAACAAACTCACCTCATCAACTATCTGTGACTTCGTATAATAGAGTCTATAACACTTCATCCTCGACATCAATGTCTGCTATGTGACTATCATGACCTATTTAATAGATAGAGAAATGTTTCGCTTTGAAGTTTAGGGCTCACATTCAAGAATTTACAATAGCTCTAAATATTTATCTTGTGTCTTAGTTTGTCGTTTCATTGAATTGTCCGCTCTATTTTATGTTCTTTACGTTAATAATGACCGAGATGGTCAACGTTGACACGTTTGTTTCTGCACCTGTGTTCTGTACCTTTAAGGTTTTGAAAATCACGATATAATTATTAGATTTCATCTGCTAATCCACACCTACCCCATCTCTATTTTATTTGCTATCATTATTGATATCAAAGATGTACAAAAACTAAACAAAATCAAAACCAAAGGAACTTTATAGAAGATTTGTCGTTAAACAGTCATTGCGCAAACGTATTCATTTTCACATCTCCTAGAGACAATATATATATATTTAACAGTTCAATTGAACTCTCCATATGTTGTTGTTATATATATATATATATATATCCTGTTACCAGACTAAAACGTGAACATAAAGAGAGTTGTGTATTTCATAATAGGAGAAGCAGCTCAGACACACATAATGAGCTTCTACTGATCTGAAACTGAAACACGAACACAAATATTCAATTAGGAGAGAACCATTTAGTCTGTGTCAAGGGACATCAAGACGACTACGCGAGACAAAATTTAACCAGTATCTTGGGACATCAAGGCGTTCACGCGAGACACACATATTGAACTCAATATTTACATACTAACATGGACACATATTTTAACATATTTTTATGAAAGTTCTAGAATCGTGGACACGTTTAGTTCATTATGATAGCACAATATGGACAAATCTACTCTTCAGCATCTCTTGAATTCAGACAAAACAACCGACACAAATATTTAATGAAATCTCGCCACCAGACGTCGCTGGCTCTGACAGATTTGGGCTTTATTAATACACTCTCTTCTCATATTTTTCAAACAAAAGAATCGAAATGGAAAATATAAGAAAACACACGAACGGATTCAATCTCAAGATCCGGAATTATACAATTCTGAATGACGCAAAAGAATGCCCTTTCGTAATGACCATTTTGTACTTTTCGCTTTCTTTATTACTTAGATTATTGTTTTTTTCAAAACACAAAAAAGTGTATGATATCTGTCTCGTGTTTACTTTGATGTGAAGGCAAGAAACATAATGGTACATGTTTGGGAAAACGTCAGATGTTCATTACGAACTGTTTGATTAAGATGAATCCCAGAAAAATTTGAAAGGTTTACAGAAGAAGAGAATTATTAAGCAGGATGAGTTGCAATGGACTGGACATACACACAAAAGATGGTGAGCTATTGGGGAGTGATTGAAAAGTCGGTAACAATATATGAAAACTCTTTGAGCTTCCTTAGAGAAAAGGTTTTCAACAAATACATTCCAAATCTTCCTGTCCTACACCGTCATCCTCAGCTCTCTCGAGGTCCTCTTTTGTTTTCTTTATGTTTGCCTCGGAAAAAGACAACAGGTAAGTCAAATATGTAGATTCCATTATAATGTCTTTGAACCGTGTCAATGATGGTTTGTGACACGATGGCGCGACGCACTACAATATGAGTCACTACTTGGATATAATTGTGAAAGTTGTTAACGCAGTTCTGCACCTATACCAAGCATGGACGAGTTGAGAAGAGAGGAGGGGAGAGGTGACGGGGAGAGAGGAAGATATGGACTGAGAGTAATGGACGGGTTGAAGGAATGAGCAGTATGGTTGAGGGAACAGTGAAATGTGGAAGAGGGTTACAGGAAGGCGAAGAAACTTAACTCTTTTGCTGTCCCATTTATATTCTACTCTTCAGTTGACGGGCAGATAATCTCTGTTCGTCTGTTATCTTTATAATAAATATGTAAAAATGCACACATTGTAAGTGATATATTGATTATCATGTATTCAAGTTTGTTTTAGTATAGCTGTAAAATACATTATTGGAACGTTTGACTAGGAGATAATTATTGCTGAGATACGTTAATATGGTCTAGTCTAGAAAAACAGATTTGCGTTATAATTATTGCCCCATGTTTAGGAGATCCATGTTTCACGAGAAATTAGGTTCCTTCATTATTGAAAACTGCACTATTTACTCAGAAACAGAGTGCTACTTCACAGATTTGTGCATGTTTTCATAACGGTAAACACGTTTAGGAAGAGTGTAGTATAAAATGTAACTTAATATACATACCCCTTCACTCCAGCTCACACCGCCCGTCCCCATTCATCCGTTCCATTTGTTGAAGCCCAGTCCCAAGAATGTATTACCAATTATTAAGAAAGCCTGATGACAGTCATTTGCAGTAAGGTTCTATAACAATTGTTTGACATTGTTGGGGTGCCAACCCCATGCACATTCTTGGATAGTCGCTTTTTTGACATGCAAGGAAGGAAACATTGTCTTATTTTGCTTGTGTCGTTGAATCACTCGAGTGTAACATCAACCTATTATTATTACAAGAAATGAAATGTCAGCTAAACTGAAAATAAGGTGTAAACTGCCTGCCATTCATGACGACATCCAAAAATAGATACTGTCATAGGAAATCAAGTGTCAGTGATGTCGATATACTAGGTCTCAGCTTTCTTGGTGGTCGAGTGGCTAGTACCAATCCTCGCTGCCTGGTCGCTCCTAACAGTGTCAGGTATCCATTTACAGCTGAGAACGTTCGAATGACAAATGAAGCCAATATATTTTCCCCGTATAAACAAGTGCATAAGTACTAGCAAACATTTAGGCCACTTGTTGGGAAGAAATTGTTTCCAGACATACATTCTAGCAAACATTTAGGTCACTTGTTGGGAATAAATCGTTCCCAGACATACATTCTAGCAAACATTTAGGTCACTTGTTGGAAAGAAATTGTTTCCAGACATAAGTGCTAGCAAACATTTAGGCCACTTGTTGGAAAGAAATTGTTTCCAGACATAAGTGCTAGCAAACATTTAGGTCACTTGTTGACCATTTGATGTGATCGTTGATAAAATAAGATGTATTGAAGTTCAGTATCCTCAAGTGCTTCCCCTTGATTTGAGTTTCCCTCTTTTACAGATTGATAATTGCCATCTGCCTGTTCTCTAAGACAGCATTGACGTCGACATCAAAAGACGCCGAGAAGAACTTTAACCAACATTTTTGTGATGCAATCTCTTTTAAAAGCTTCATAAACTGGTTGTGATAATCATTAACGACGACGGTATATCAGCAAAATTAACAAGATATGTTTTCTCCTGTTCAGGTTTTACAATGAAATTAATAACTCAAATTGGCTCAGAACTTAAAGGTTCTGGGTTCGGGTCCCCATCACAGCACCGGCCGTCACCCCGGGAAGCAAACCCTTAAAACATGCAGAAGGACGCAGACCCTTACATAAAATGCATGTCTAAGTCAGATGCACTGGGCTAACAGGCGCAAAATGAAAACATCAGTGCAACGCACATCACCTTGGGGAATAGAGAAATAAGGCGAAAGCAATAAAAAAAAACAAACAACAACTCCATCACGCAAGTTTAATCTCCCACAATCTCAGCTTATTCTGAAATGCATTGAAGCGCCCGTAAAGTTAATGCACCAACTGCCCTTGGGTTTGTAATGAGAGATTAACATATCATAAATGCTGTCTCATGTAAACAAAAAAAAGCAAGCTGGTAGACTAGCACAGAGTCTGATAACTCGTTGCCCATTTATGTCTATGAAAAGTTCGAATTTAGTCCGCAGGTCATATCATTGTTTCATCATTTTCCTTCTACGTATTCGCCGTTCAAGACAGTAGTACAGCAGATTGGCATCATTGGAATCGGTGTCTTGAAACAATTCTTGAAACTGCTGATGGTTGAGTTCTGTTAATTTTATGAACTTCACGCACGATATCACAAATGTCACAATGCTTTGGTACATACCTTTTTCTTGGTAAACAATAACGTATAAGAATGAGAAATAAAGATGATTTAAATATAAAATCTAAAGCACAAAATTTAATTTTACAAGCCGGGCTTGAATTTTTGCCTTTCATAGTTGTTGCTACATCTGTAACCACTTCACAAAGCTTGCCATAACTTAATCCAAACTCTTTAAAAGCGAACTCCGGTGCTTTGAAAATATCCTCACGTGCAATGAAACCATTGATTAGTTGCAGCGTTTTGTTGAATAATGTGTTAGTAGCTCTAATTATGATAGCTGACTGTTCTGTGTCTGTTATACGTGTTAACTAATCCAATGTGACGGAGAATGCTACGAAAATGAACTTAACAATGCTCTTTTTTAGAATCCTCTTTTCATCTTTCGCCATGTTATTTCTGAATCTTCCGAGAGTGCTGCACCATACACTTACATGTTATCCGCGCAAATCACTTGAACTTTTTATTTAAACACAATTTGACAAATTCTCCCTTGAAAAATAGTATACACCTGCTAGAAATTCTTTTCACTAATGAGATAACTCATACGTTCAGCATTCTATACTTACTAACTTTACTTTCCGTGTCCAAACACCATGTCACACATCATCCACACTGTATTCAGCAACTTGAACTGCCTCGTAGTTCGCCTCTATTAAGTCGTTCATGTCACAGGTTTCAGGGAGGTTGGGGCAGGTCATCAGATGTTCTTGGTTCTGAACTGCGCCGCATTCACATGTGTCGACATCTGAGTATCCCCATTTCTTCAAGTTCACTCTGCATCTTGAGACACCAGTTCGAAGTCTGTTCTTTGCCTTCCACACATAGTGGGGCAGGTGGTGTCCAGGCGCAGCCTCTTCATTGAGCTCTATCCATGGATCCTGCATTGTTTCGTGCCACCTCTCGATGCGTCGACCTTCCGGGCTTGTCTGGATGGTCTCTGTCGATTTTAAGAAACTGTGTCTTGATTTAAGTCTTGTGGCTTGTTCCTGATAGCCAAACATCGGGTGTCTGGGGTCGTTTTCCTGTTTCCCTCGTTCGATTTCCGCAGCTACACCTCTTCTTACATCAGGTGGTGCAATGCCAATTAAGGAATATATTTTGTTTGTGGGGGTGGGTTTAAGGCATCCCGACACTATCCTGCCCATTTCGTTCACTGCTGTATCAACTTGTTTTGCATGGGCGGAGTTTTTCCAGACTGGGGCTGCATATTCCGTTGCGGAAAGGCACAGGGCAATCGCTGATGTGCGCAAGACTTATGGCTGAGCACCCCATGTTGTGCCAGTCAACTTTCGGATAATGTTGTTTCTCTCATGTACCTAACGCTTTGTCTCCTGACAGTGTGTCATATAAGATAATGTGCGATCCAACTTTGCACCCAGGTATTTTGGAGCCGGGCAGCGTTCGAGATCATGTCCTTGCCATCTGATCCGCAGTTCACTGTTTGCCTCTCTGTTCTTGAGGTGATAGGCGCATACCTGAGTTTTGTTAGGGCTGGGTTTTAGGTGGTTTTCCCGATTATACTCTGCGAAGTTATTCAGAGAGCGTGTTAATTTACCTTCTACCTCCTCGAAGCCATTAGCCTGAGCAGCGACTGCTGTGTCATCGGCGTATATAAATGTCCTTGTGTCTGTATCCATAATCCATAGGTTGGTCATTGGTATAGATGTTGTAAAGCATGGGAGCAAGAACACTTCTTGAGCCAGGCCGTTGGTTGGATTTCGTCATCTGCTTTCTTTATTCCGAAAGGTTACATAGAATCGCCTGTTTTGAAGTAAGCATTTGATTATATTAGACAAACGCCAGTCTTTCGTCATGTTGTATACCTTTGCCTGCAACCTACGATTATTTACTGTGTCGTAGTTAGCGCTTAAGTCTGTATATGCCACTCCAGTCACCTCGTTGCGCTCGAAACCATGCTGTATTAGTTGTGTCAGATTGAGGATTTGACTACTGCAAGATCTCACAGGTCTGAATCCAGCTTGTTCCTTGATCAGCCTCGAGTCTATCGAGGGAGAGATGCGGTTCAGGATCATCCTTTCAAATACCTTGTATAGGTGGCATAAGAGCGACACTGGTCGAACATTCTTTGGGTCTGTTGGAGTTTTCCCAGGCTTTGAACATGTAAGTGCATTAACAGCACATTCAGCTGACCTACCAAAGATTTCTTTAAATTAGCAATTTTATGATGTCGTCAATGTCCCTTCAGTGAGCTGTAGCTTTCGTGTTTGGATTACAAAGTATGTTTCAAATTGTGCTTGTATTCTTTAAGAACATAAACTAATTCCGGAGAGGGAGCATGAGAAACGGCTACCACATCCAAGGAAGGCAGCAGGCGCGCAACTTACCCACTCCCGGCACGGGGAGGTAGTGACGAACAATAACAATACGGGACTCTTTCGAGGCCCCCGTAATTGGAATGAGTACACTTTAAACCCTTTAACGAGGATCTATTGGAGGGCAAGTCTGGTGCCAGCTCCAATAGCGTATATTAAAGTTGTTGCAGTTAAAAAGCTCGTAGTTGGATCTCAGGCGCAGGCGGGCGGTCCAGCTCACGCCGGTTCACTGCCCGTTGTCTCCTGCCCTACCGTCTGCCGGCTCTCTCCCACGGGTGCTCTTCGCTGAGCGTCCTGGGTGGCCGGCGCGTTTACTTTGAAAAATTAGAGTGTTCAAAGCAGGCCTCGGCTGCCTGAATAATGGTGCATGGAATAATGGAATAGGACCTCGGTTCTATTTTGTTGGTTTTCGGAACTGGAGGTAATGATAAACAGGGACAAACGGGGGCATTCGTATTGCGGCGTTAGAGGTGAAATTCTTGGATCGCCGCAAGACGAGCTACTGCGAAAGCATTTGTCAAGAATGTTTTCATTAATCAAGAACGAAAGTCAGAGGCGCGAAGACGATCAGATATCGTCGTAGTTCTGACCATAAACGATGCCGACTAGCGATCCGCAGTTGCTGCTTCGATGACTCTGCGGGCAGCTTCCGGGAAACCAAAGTGTTTGGGTTCCGGGGGAAGTATGGTTGCAAAGCTGAAACTTAAAGGAATTGACGGAAGGGCACCACCGTGAGTGGAGCCTGCGGCTTAATTTGACTCAACACGGCCAACACTGAAATGACTGACATGCCGAGACCACTTTCCTTGGGTCTAATATGGAACGGGTGCTGGATTTGGATGCTTAGAAATCTGGGGTTATGCCCTCTGTGGCTCGGTTGGTCTGCATTCAGTGTTTGATAAAGCAATTTGACGGAAGAGCACTACCAGGAGTGGAGCCTGCGGCTTAAATTGACTTAACACGCCAATACTGTAGAATGACTGTCAAATTGAGAGCACTTCCGTTGGGTCCAATAGTGAACGTGTGCTAGTATTAGACCCACGGAAGACAGGACAGTAATTGACAAAACTAAAAAGCCCTCTATTCATACGTCCGGTCTAATATTGAACGGGTGCTGGAAATAGACCCTCGGAAGACAGGTCAGTTTTACCCTACTAATGACAGGGCGTTGCTACGGTAATCCTGCTTAACTCGAGAGGAGCCGCAGACATTTGGTTCACGTACTAGGCTGATAAGCCAACGGCGCGAGGCTACAAGGTGAGGGATTACGGCCGAACGCCTCTAAGCCAAAATCCCGCGCAAAAGCTCAGCACGATTGCAAGGGGAGGCTTCAACATGGTGAGGACCTGGGGCTCCCGCTCCAGCCCCGCCCGGTCGAGCCGCAGAATGAGGTCTCTGCCGTCCACCGATCAAAGCGGGCGGGAAGCTGCTCGATATTCACCCCATACGGCGATGAGGTATGAAACCATTTGTAGAAGACTTAGTTCTCGGTCGGGGGGCCCTAAGCAGTAGATCAGCTACCTCACTGCGAACTGCTGAGACTCAACCCTTGACCATGAGATATGTCCGCACCAGGCGAACAACATCTCCGTGCAATGACCAGGCTTGTCCCCTGGTCAAATGCACTATTTCGAGAGGAATCACAGGTCGCTGACATTTGGTCCACGTGCTTGGCTGATAAGCTACCATCTGAGGGACTACGGCCGAACGCCTCTAAGCCAGAATCCCGCCCTAAATCTCAGCACCGCTGTGATGGGAGGCTACGACATGGCTGGGATTTGCGTCTCAGCCCGGCCCGGTCGAGCCGCAGAAATGCACCTGGTAAAATGCACTCCTTACTCGCTCTTTGCCTCTGTCTGCTATCAGTCATTCCAATGGACGCAGAAGAGATGCAGTCCAGCGGACATTGCACCTCCTGCCCTATGGTGACAACCTCCCGGGTGGCGGGGAATGCTAGGCGTACCATCACTGCAGATGAGCCGAGAAAATATAGCGAGCAAAAAGATACCTCACTCATATGCATATGCTAAGTTTCTGGCAGGACGTGACGATCCTGGGAAAAAGTCAACTGGACTGCCTCTCTTCCGGGATAGTACAAACTAGTACATAGTCCATCATATCATTGCCAAACGCTATAGACACGAGTACGGAAGAGTCGATAGTCCTTCAAGACAACTTCCTAAGAGAGACAACTCTGACCAAAAACAACTGCTGCCTTGCAGTTAGGCTGGGGACAGCCAAAGGCTAAGGAGGGCAACCCTACAGAAACGCCTGTTGAAATCGGATGCACTGAGCCACAGGCTAACACATTAAAACAGTGCAACGTAAATATCGCTGTAAACAGCGTACGATGAAGAAGAAGAAAGAAGAAACACACTGGGTTATCGGGGTATGTAATAAATTATTAATCCGAAGTTAATCTTTTCTCGAAAGTATGAAATTCTTCAACCACTTTCCGTTTTTGGTTTGACATTGCCATTATCTCACTAACTTGTGACAACTTATTACCAACTTTCATGGTCTTACATATTAAAATGTACCATTCATCTGTCTCCACCACACGACCGCTTCTCTTTACCCGTCCCGTTACTGAAATCAAAGCTAAAAAGACTTTCCAACCGCAGGAACAATACTGTCATCGCTTCAGTTTCTCATTATCAAGGACTTCAACTGACGCTGTTTTGCATGTCTGAGTTGGTTACAAACACGTGCTCAAGGTCTACGATTAGAGATTTGACGAAATCATTAGACTTTTTCGGCACTGTTTATTAAGTCTTTGTTCATTTGTTATGATGCTGATTTAAAGAAAAAAATGTGTTGTGATTTTTTAGTTTTATTGTTTAATACATGTGTGTGTGTGTTTCGTGTGTGTGTATGTGTGTGTTATTTTAAAATTATTGGTAAACTCAGGGTCCATAGTGTATAGCAATTTTCAATCAACTTCGCGGACCGGTTAAAATTACTAAACAGGCCCCTCTTCCGTGTTTGAAGAGAAAGACGAAAGAAAGTCTGCCAGATAAAGACTTCCCTGTCAGTGAGAAGATAAGACCAGGAGATAAAAATGAAAAAAGCATATCAGATTATAATAGCATGTGAAGCGGTAGAAGAAGTCGGAGATCCATTTCAGCCAACATTCGATTTGGAGATGGTAACTGATAAGATAAATTAACGGTCAAACTCCGATCTTCAAATGTGCCCACTTTCTTTGCTACTCCGGTTTGACGAGGACTATTTCAGCTAACGATCCATACAATCAAATAATGCTCGTTGTTAATTTCCATCAATTACTTGTAATTAATTTGTCGCGTGATTGGTGGTTGTGATCAATTACAGCAACAATTTACACGAACAAAGGCTAGCTATGTTAACTTCACGAAAGGAAAACATTAACAATGCCTTCATGTCGACTAAAAAGACTAAAAGTCACTTGAGAAAGTCACAATAGAACAATTAGCCTCATTAGTCATCCTAGCAAAGTTCTCTTAAGAATAATCCTCAACAGATTAAAATCACACGCAGAGAATATCATTGCCGAAAAGCAAGCAGGGTTTCGAGCGGGAAGAAGTACCACTGAACAGATATTTAATCTGCGGATATTAAATGAGAGATACTTGGAGTATCAACGACACATTTAACATGTCTTCATCGATTTCAAAAAGGCAGAGCGTGGCATGGCGTGATATGGACGACAATGAAGCGTGTGTTAGTTGAGATGGTCAGTTCACTAATCTCTAGTGTGTATGAGGTGGGGTGGCCAGTTACTTTCTTCGCTGCATTTTTATTGTATAAACAAAAGTCAGGTACCCAAATGTAGCTGGGGTCAATTGTAGCATGACAGAAGTAGAAGTTGAAACCGCATCTCAGTGTTGTTAAAAATGAGTGATTTTCCATTACAATATTCAGAAGTGCATATTGTCTTTATCTCAAACAGAACAAATACAAATGATACAATATGTTCTACATTCATATATATTTACATACACACACACACACACACACATACGCATACTCATACATACAACATACATACATACATAAATGCATGCATTTATGCTTATATATATATATATATATATATATATATATATATATATATATATATATAGAGAGAGAGAGAGAGAATGAGAGAGATATAGAGAAAAAGAGCGAGATTGAGATATAAAAGAGAGAGAATTAAATTATATATCTGGAAACATATTTTGACAGGTTATTCACCTAAGGAGATAATGCTAACATCAATGTCATGTAGAATTAGTTGAACAACACCCCCCCCCCCCCCTCACGTACTCATCGTCCTATTATAAATGGGCTGTCCTGCAGCAGCCTGGTCAACGAGGTGATAATCGAAGCTGTCATTCTTACAGTGATGAGCCTGCATAGAAGCCTCTTATTGAACTACAAACAGATGAACACACGTCCACCGTCTTCAGTGCGTCTGTATGCAAGTATGATCTGGAACCGAAGAATCGCCAACAAGAATGAAGTACTCGTACAAGTAGCTATCCACAATAACAGCAATAAAATGTCTACTATGCACACATTAGGTTTTGTTTGTAAATGTTGCTGTAACCAATTATTTTCATTTATGTGTTTTATCGATTTAGTTTTTGAATGTTAAGTGGTTTCTTTCAATGATGGTTGTATAATTACAATTTCATTTTTATTTTAAATGAAAACTACTTACTTTAGGTCATGTCTTTTTGTATTGCCCAGTTCGAGATAAAGACGTGTATGTATATCGATCTGTGAGTACTCCTGTTTTGATATAATACTGAAAGTTGACTTTTTTTTGTTTTTCAGTTCCACTTATTTTTCAACTTTACTGAGGCTCTGGCAGACTGTACTCGCCGATAGGAAGCGTTTCACATAATGGAATGATGGGATTACAAACAATCAGACCGGATTACTTTTACAAACTTTGAAATATGACCGACTAAGATTTCATTATACGCAGCAACGGGTTTGTAAAAAAGAAAAACAACAAAAGAAAAAGAATATTTCTTGAACTATTGTTTTGATTCATATAATGGCTTCCATAATTGGTTTACCTGCAACTAAACAAGTGTTTTCTAGATGGTGTATTCTAAAGCCGGAAACATGATTCAAACGATTAACAATTCATTTCAATTGTTGTATGGTTTTACATTTTAGTGATTAAGTTGTGATTTCTGGAAGTTTCTTGTTTCTTTCTGGATATACTTCAAATGGATGAGTTGGTCAGTAACCGGACTCCCATCATATTGACAAACAACACTAATGGTGTTGAGAAGCTGTTGACTGATGTTCTGGGACAGAGACAAAAGGATTTTGTGTCCGCTGTCCTGCTAACCATTGTTTACTTCGTCATCTTCCTTACTGGGATGGTCGGGAACATCTGTACGTGTCTGGTCATCGTCAAGAACAACTCCATGCAGACAACGACCAACTACTACCTGTTCAGTCTAGCCATGTCAGATCTTCTCCTCATTTTCTTTGGTGAGTATTTTATGTCTGAGTGTCCATGTATATTTTCTTGTGTTCTCTGTGTACATTTTATTTGTGTCCATGGTTATTTTCTTGTGTTCTCTGTGTACATTTTATTTGTGTCCATGGTTATTTTCCTGTGTTCTCTGTGTACATTTTATTTGTGTCCATGGTTATTTTCTTGTGTTCTCTGTGTACATTTTATTTGTGTCCATAGTTATTTTCTTGTGTTCTCTGTGTACATTTTATTTGTGCCCATGGTTATTTTCTTGTGTTCTCTGTGTACATTTTATTTGTGTCTATGGTTATTATCTTGTGTTCTCTGTGTACATTTTATTTGTGTCCATGGTTATTTTCTTGTGTTTTCTGTAGACATTTTATTTGTGTACATGGTTATTTTCCTGTGTTCTCTGTGTACATGTTGTTTGTGTCTTTGTCTGTTTTCTTGTCTTCTCTGTGTACATGGTGTTTATGTCCATGTCTATTTTATTGTCTTCTCTGTGTACATGTTGTTTGTGTCCATGTCTGTTTTCTTGTCTTTTCTGTGTAAATTTTGTTTGTGTCCATGTTTATTGTCTTGTCTTCTCTGTGTACATTTTGTTTGCATTCATGTCTGTTTTCTTTATAATATGTGACTGTTTGGTCTTTGTGCATGTTTGTCCCCTAATATTTGTTTGAGATGTGTCTATGCCTTCATGACATTGTTGGACAGTACATTGTCTGCGATAAATGTCCAACGTCGTCTTATATTGTTATCTATTGCCTTTGCAACCGTCTTATATTGTTATCTATTGTCTTTGCAACCGTCTTATATTGTTATCTATTGTCTTTGCAACCAGCAGTAACCCCTGTCTTTGATGAGAAATCCACCAAGTCTACTTTGCTCACATCAAGAAGTTAGTGAATACTAATTGAGATTCAACACGCCACTGCTCCGTACAGTGTATTGGCAATTGTAGGCTGTGCTTTTAAGAGTATTTTCCTCATGTTCGTAAGCGGTTTGCACTCAATAAGTAAGTGTCTAACTGTTTCATCAGGATGAGAACAGTGTCTGCACTCGAGCAGGTGCTGAGTTTTGAAGCGGTTTAAATAGATATTGACTTTGGTGTGTCCTGTTCGGAATTGAAAGGTGAGACTTTGATCTATTTACGTATTCAAATTATGTCATCATTACATTTTGGCTGTGAAATTTCGATAAATACACAGCAGCCTGTTGTCCACCTGTTCATCTATATTTCCTTGGTGTTATTCTTAATGAACAGTTAAATTATGGTCTACTTTAAATGTTTATACAGGAGGCTGTGGTTAAACTGTGTAATTACTGTACGGTATTGTTTTTTGGGTACTGTTTTTGCTAGTCTGTCAGCCATCTTAGCTAGAAATAGAAAATAAGCAATTGTGTTCCGCTTTCAGAAGAAGTTTTGAATGCACTGGATTTTAGGACACATAGTTTGATATTGGGATCTCGCCCACATTTTTATAATCTATGGTTAATCTGTCGTGTAAGGTATCAGTGTTCCTACACCTGGAAATGGCATTGCACGCACGCACACACACACGCACGCACACACACAACTTCTTGTTTGTTCCTTTGAACTACACGATGGCGCGCTGCTGTCTGTGTCTGATGATATCTCTCTCTCTCTCTCTCTTTCTCTATCTCTCTCTCTCTCTACACACACACACATATACACACACGCATAAAAATATATATAAACGTCTATATATATATATATATATATATATATATATATATATATATATATATATATATATACACGTATATATATACATATATACACACGAAGAGGTATATATTATTTATAGTTACTTTTAAAAATACTACCCCTCTCTCATATTTTCATTGCTCTTCCATCCTGCCCTCTAAACACCCATCTCTTCACCCCACACTCCACCTCTCTCTTTCCAACCATTTCTTCTATTCTCACTCACTGATCTCTTTCCACCATACCGCCATTTTATTTCCCCGAAACTCGTCAATATCTTCTTTCCTCAACCCGCGCAGCTCTTCACCCCCTACTCAAACTTCAAACCACCAATCTCTTCCCCCTTCAACCTGCCCATTTTTATCTTCACGTCGCAATGTTCGTTCCCCCTTCCCTCCTCCTCATTCAACCCTGACAATTCAACCTCTCAGTCCTCACTGTACTTCATCTACTCAATTCAACTCAACCCGCCCTTCCTAACACCCTTCAACCCCACATCTCCATCAGAACGGAAGTGTCAATCCTTCCACCACTTCTGTCCACACATAAATCAGCCCATCCTTTCGGTACACCTTCCGATATCTATATTTATATTCTTAGGATTCTTAGTCGACCTGTACTTCTACAGCGACATTAGCCCATGTGCAGGTCCCATCTCTGATGTGAGCTGGCCTTAGCCAGGGGGAGGATTTCCTGGCTCGAGCAGCTTATTACTCCACTTCGGAAGGTGGTTAACTGCGAATCCATCTTAACAGACTCAAACACTAGAGCAAAGTAGACCCGCAGTCTGTTAAGCACAATCTATGCCGTTCTTAACAAACCATCTATACATAACCGGTGTAATGCCATATGCCATGTCACACAGTTAGTAGCCTCTAACGATATGTTCTCTGTGGGGCAGTGGTGATATTCTTGTCCTTGTCATACGCATAGACCCCGGCAGACCACTCATATATATATATATATATATATATATATATATATATATATATATATATATATATATATATATATACATATTTATGCACATATACATATATAAATATATACTTCTTCTTTTCGCTTTTTGTCCTGCTTGTGCCGTTTGTGTTTGTGTTATTTCTGCTGAACATCTTTTTTGTGGTCGGCCCCTTGCTTTGTATCCATTGTATCTGTATAGCATTGCTTTCTGAAGGATACTATCTGGTGTTTGTCGTGTCACGTGGCCGAACTATATGGTTTGCTGTCTCTTGATGCACTGTCCTAATATAAAAAGAATGAGATATAGTTCTGAATCTGAAATACGCATGATCGAGTTAAGATTGAGGACAGTGACGGTTGGGTAGATAGGTATTGTAGAGGGAGCAGCGTTGTTTGAGAGTTACGGGGTGATGAGATGGCTCGGTTGGAGGGTAGGAAAAGAGTGCATTTGAAATACAGGGAATAGACTTGGAGGTCTCTGTGGCGAAGTGGTCTACCCGTTTGTCTCGTGTTCAGACGGTCGGGGTTCGATTTAGATTTGAAGTCAATTTTTCCGGATATCCCTGGGTTCATCGCTGGAGCTACGGAGTTCGTGCTTTGTGCGATGCTCTTGACAGATGGGGTACCCATTTGCCGAGAGAGAAACCGAGCTAAAATGGGGAAAAAAACCCGAGGCAATGAAGTCGAGCCCCCGCTTTGATGTGTTTTTAAAAATTTTTTAAAGGTAGCCTTTAATTGTTAAATTACAGTCTTCTTTCATGTAACGGAGTTTAAATAAGGAGCATTTATATAGTTGTTCCTCTAATCAGTAAGACGGACAGCAGCATACACAAATCTACACTTTCTAGAATGATTAGTTGGACACAACAGATGTATCGCAATGGTCTGCAAAGAATAATAATGTAGAATTGTTGAAAAAAAGTTCCAACACATTTATAACATTGGAATGGACGATGAGTGGATGACGTTAGTGTGGGTTGGATATACATTAAGCAGACCAGCTTATTGCATTACAGGTTGGAAGCTGTTATGGAAATCTCAAGGGAAAGAGAAACAGAGATTCGTCAAAACATAGATAGAGATGATCATTTAGAACACGCTTGGAAGAGATAAGGAAGACAGGGAGAGGGCAAGAAGGGATGTTACTGCTACAGGAGAATTTAAAATGCATTTGTAGGAGGCAGGCTCCGTAGGGGCCTGAACGACTTTTATTGACTGTTTGATATGTATAATCATGTCCGAATACGACACCTCTGCCTTATTCGTGTAAGTACAGCATATGGGAATAATACAGTACACAAATTGCAATACTTTATCAGGTGTAACAATATGGAAAAAATACATCCTTGCACGTCTCAACAGTAGATTTGTGTTTGTCCCTCAAACAATGGCGTCACATTGGAATGCACGACTTTCTATTGTGTCCCTCAGGATCAATAGTATAGCTTTTAACCACTTTAGAGTAGAAGACTACAACTTTTAGTTTCCCACACGTTTGTGCAAGCCAAAACCATGTCTTACGTGGGGCAGCCTAGTCATCATTAGGCTAGTCAGTCCGGAGACTGGTGTTGAAGTCTTCATATCATTTCACCCCATTATTCTCTGCTCCCCGCATATGTCTTTATTTCAGTACAAATCTGTATCCGTTTGTTCTTGCAAGCATGTTTGTTGTAACTGTTTCTTGTACGTTCTCTTCTTCAATTCTCAGGCATTTCGCTTTCTAGTATTTTCAAAACTAAGCCTTCTTGTCTCATGTTATGACCAAGCCGAGAAAATCGACATTAATTACACTCGTTATTAGTCGTCTAAGTGACCTTGCATTGTTAAGCACCCGTTCGTTTGACCTTGCATCCTGCGTTAGCACTACCTCTTAAAAAGCTTATGATATCTTTTCATCCTTTTGTTTAGATTTCGTGTTTGAGGGCAGTGATGTGAGCCAGATGTGTGTAGTGATTGTTCTTTTCCGATGCTCACTATTCATGTTATTTGCTGTTATAAGTTTTTGTTTTTGGAGAAATGCATATTTTGCAACTGCTATCCTAGTTCTTCAACCTCAAAGCGAGCATCCTCTGTAATGATGTGCTCCTAATATGAATACGTCTGTACTTGTTCTGTGATCTGTCTCTCGATGCTCATATTTAATATTTGAGTTTGTTTGGCTATTACATTGCTTTTGTTTTTTTAACATTTATCCGCATATCACATGCCTTGGCTGTCTCGTTGATCCTGGTGTGTAGTATTGTCATTTGTGACACATGAATAAACTAGCGAATAACGAATTTTCCTGACGATAGTAAGATGTGGCAGACTGGTAGAGATACAGTATCATGGGAATGGGAAGAAGTAGCAGACTCGTAGAGATACAGTATCATGGGAATGGGAAGATGTAGCAGACTCGTAGAGGTACAGTATCATGGAAATGGGACGATGTAGCAGAGTCGTAGAGATACAGTATCATGGGAATTAGAATATGTAGCAAACTCGTAGAGATACAGTATCATGGGAAGATGTAGCAAACTCGTAGAGATACAATAACCTGAGAAATGGTTGGACCTAAAGTAGAGACCAAACCTGATTGAACAATAGACGTATATGTGTAGATAGTTTATCTAAGAATTTCTCAGATACGCTAGTTTTTGAATAATGCAGTGGTTTTTTTTTGGCGTTCGTCCTATTTTATCTAAGCCCTCATGCGGTGTGGGTTGCACTGTGGTTTCTATTTTGCGCCTGTTGGCCCAGTGCATCCGACCAGCAAATATTTTATGTAAGGGCCTGCTTCCTCCTGCATTTTCTAAGGGCTTGCTTTCTCGGGGTAACTGCCGGTGCTGTAATGGAGATCTTCTTCTTCTTCTTCTGCGTACACAGTCAGACAGTAACCATTATTTTTTCGAAAAAAGCGGCGGTCGACCTGAGGCTCTCGCCACTGCCATAGAGCTTGTCTTGCAGTTCCACTGGTAATGGTCACATCTGCTCTCTCTGATCCTCGTATGTCGGGCAGTTCTGCAGCAGATGTTCAGTGGTCATTTTACCAGTACCGCACGGGCATTCGTCGGTACACCCTATCTTCAATTTGTTGAATAGGTGGTACCTCAGTCTGTTGTGGCCAGTGCGAAGTCTGAAGACAACGACCTGCTCTCTTCGGTTCAACTGGTAATAGGCATCGTTTTTGGTGTAACCAGTATGTTCGGTTTCCCATTTGGTCATGTATCTGGCTTTGATAAGCCGTTTTGACTCTTCGTACGTCATACTGGTATCTGTTTGTGGTAGTCTTGCACCTTCTTTTGCCAGTCTGTCTGCCTCCTCGTTGCCTTGGATGTTGCAGTGTGACGGGACCCACTGTACCACTACCCTTTTTGGTGCGGACTGCTGGCACAGTTTGCAGAGTGCTGCTCTTAGGTCATTAAGCTCAGTGTTTTTCTGGCTTTTTAGCGCTGTGACTACTTCGAGAGCATCTGTCAGCAGAACTATATGGCTTTCATTTTCACTGTGTGTCACCATTTCTTCCACTGCCGCCCTCAGTGCCTCTGCCTCCGCTCTGAAATTGCTTGTGTACTTACCAGTAGCGAATGACAGTGTTATTTGTCTGCCATTTGGTAGGTTTAGGAATGCTCCTGCCCCTCCGTTCTGTGTAGTGTTTGTTACAGAACCGTCGGTATATGCATGGGTCCAGTCCATGCTTGGGTAGCTTTTCGTTATGAAGCTTAGGGTAGTGTCTCTCCTTTCTTTTTCAGTCTGGCAGTTTTTGTTTGCAATACCTGGTATATTTTCTACCACCTCTGGAAATATATCCTGCCTCCAGGTAGGTTTTCGTACAGTAGTGATGGGTTTTGGTGTTTGTGCGTTTGTGGGATCTTCGTGCATCTTTGCTTTGGCTATTTCTGCAAAGTTTCTCCGCTTTAGTTTCCCATTTCCCAAATTGTTTAGTCTCTGGTGCATTGGATGGTCGGTCAGTCTTCGGAGTTTCTCTGACTGCAGCTGGGCTCTGCAGTCTCTTCTATCGGTCATGGATTGCAGTTTTGTAATCTTTTCAAGTTCTACAATTGGCGTTGACTTCATGCCACCTGTTATAATTCTCATGGCTTGGTTTTGAAGTTTGTTAACTTTATCGAAGTTTGCCTTCGCTGCTGTTGTCCATACCGCAATGCCATACTCGAGAACTGGTCTCACTCTTCCAGTGTACAGTTTCTTTAGTATGCCTTCGTCTGCTCCCCAGCTTGTGCCAGCAAGTTTCCTCATGATTGCCATTCTTTCTCTGGCTTTCATTCGGTTTCTCTCGATCTGACTTTTCCATGTCATGCGCCGATCAAATGTGACTCCCAGATAGGTTGGGTTGTCGTTTGGCTGCAGGATTTTGCCATTTAGACTTAATTTGGTACTTTGGGGTTTTAATGAGAGCGAGAATATTGTGCACCTGGTTTTCTCCTCGTTTATTTGGACCAGCCATGAGTTCGCCCACTCTTCCAGCGATGTTAGGGCCGTCTGCATCCGATTTCTTGCTATGGTGAGATTCTTTTCAGAGGTCCACATAGCCAGATCGTCTGCAAACATTGAGCTATGGACTCTTCTTGGTATATTCTCTGTAATATCGTTTATATATACCAGGAAGAGTGTGGGTGACAAAACTCCCCCTTGGGGTACTCCCTGTTCGAGTGTCACCTTTTTGCTCATCTGCCCTTGTACTTGGACTCTGGCCGTTCTTTGTTTGAGGTAGTGGTTGATCCACTTGTACATCTTTCCACAGACATCACTTCTTCTTAGCTTGACTCTAAGTCCATCCTTCCAGACTTTGTCAAATGCCTTTTCCAGATCCACCCAAACAGCTACTGTGTGTTTCTGTGCCTGGTAGGCATCTTCTATCTCCTGGGCTATGAGGATGACCTGGTCCTCAGTGGATCTGTGCTGTCTAAAGCCGGCTTGCTGTGGAGTTAGTATTCGTTTTTGTTCCAGATGCCACATCAGTCTGGTGTTTATCATCCGTTCCATCAGCTTGCCGACACAGCTCAGTAGGCTTATGGGCCTGTATCCATTTGGATATGTTTTATCCTTTCCTGTTTTTGGTACTGGTACCAGTATTGCATCTTTCCATGCCTGGGGTACAATACCCCTTTTCCAGCTTTGGTTCAGGACTGATAGTAGTTTCCTCTTCGCTGTTTGGCCCAGCCCCATCAGCATTTCGTTTGTTATCCCGTCTTTTCCGGGAGATTTCCTTTTCTTTAGTGTTCTCATAGCCTCTTCAATTTCGCGCATTGTTAGTTTGGCCATCATGTGCTCTTCGGGAGCCGTATTTATGTTTTCGTGTCCCTTTAGCTCTTCGCTAATGTCTGTATGCTTTTCTGCAGGGACCTCGATGTGGTTTGCTCTGGCATAGTGATCGACAAAGGCGTTTGCGGCTTTCTTACCTGTGATCAAGTTCTCGCCCTGCTTGATAGTAATTTGTTTATTTGACGGGGTTTCGTCGTTCATGGCTCTGACTAGCTTCCATAGCTTGTTCCCTTCTTTGTCCAGGTTTAGACTTTCCGTTTTTTTTTTCCAGCTTTCTCTTGCTGTTTGCTTGAGCGTGTGTTTGTACTTCGCCGCGGCGGCTTTGAGGGCGATGTTTGCCTCCATGGATTTTTCTCGTTCTGCCATGTTCCTAGCATTTGTTACTGCATCTTCCACTTTCTGCAACTCATCATTCCAGTAGGGCTTATAGTTTTTCCTAGCTCCTCTTTGGATGGTTTCAGTGGCGGCTTGCATTATTGCCTTGCTTAGGCTCTCTACCATGGGCTTCATTTTGGTGTTTCGTGTGTTGATGGTTTCACACAGCCCATCTGTCAGGATTGCAAATCTGTCCCAGTCGGCTCGTTTGTAATTCCAACGTGGGAGCGGTTTTGTTTCCTGTGGGCCTACTTCCATGGTAATGGAGATCGAACCAAGCACCTTCGGATTGTGAGCCGTGCCACTTCACTAGCCCCCGCGTCCCCAAAAATGCAGTGGTTAAAACATTTGTTTCTCAAGACACAATGATAAGGTTCGTTTGCTTGGTAGCGATCTACTCTGGTGTAACTTGTTACTTGGTTTACTGTTATGGAAGGCACGACAGCGATAAAAGAAACTCATCACGCATGCATCAGAAAACGCTTTGTTTACCTCATTGTTGACGGCAGCGACAGGTATGGGATTGATGTAATTGACCGTGTGTGTAAGTGTATATTTGTGTGTGTATGCGTCTTTTGTGTGTGTTTATGTGTACTAGTGTGTGTTGCAAAAGAACAGTAGCATGTAAGGTGTTAATTGCGAATTGCATGCATCCAGTCTATTAATATTAATCCTTATTCATACGTGCATACAGACGAAGGCAATTTCATAAGACAATGGCTGGAATTTGAGAATTAGATACACGTGGTTTACAGTGCGTGTTTTACATTAACGAAGAGAAACAATCTCTGTCCGGAAATTGAAGCCTTATCCCGGACAAATAAACTAACTTTAGGAAGGTTTCCTTTACAGCTTTTATATCCGCTTAAATACCCAGACGGATCGGTTAATGCCACACATTACGAAATTCGCTACCATGGCGGCTGTATGAAAGTGTTGTATATTGAAGATTATGTTTATTTGTCTGTGTGTTTTGCTGGGAAAAGTCAAACTTTCAGAAATTAGATCAAACTGCGACTGTTCCCATGTTGTGTTAAGTGACGATTGTTGTTTGTTTATCGTTAGCCGACTAACTATTTTGTGCTGGCTGACAATTATTGTTTGTTCAACATTACCAGACTAGGTATTTTGTGTTCACTTCCGATAATTGTTTGTTTATCGTTAGCAGACTATGGAATTTGTGCTGACTGAAGTAGTTTGTTAAAGTCTAGCAACAGAAGTAATTATCGGAGACTAAAGTAGTTTTTCAAGTATTGCAACAGGAGTAATTAGCTATGACTGAAGATGTTTTTTCAAGTGCAGCAACATAAATATATTTAGTTGTGACTTAAGTCATTTGTTTAAGTCGAACAACCTAAATATTTAGTTGTTCTTAGTTCTTAGTCAACCTGTACTTCTACAGGGCAGATGTCCCTGTGCAGGTCCCAGCTCTGGTATGAGCGGGATATAGCCGGGAGAAGGGTTTCATGTCTAGTTTACTAGGCTCGAGCAGCTTAATACTTCGCTGCGTTGGGACAGGCGCTTACGGAGGGTGGTTCACCGAGGTATGAATCCATCTTAATAGACTCAAATACTAAAGCAAAGTAGACTCGCAGCCTGTTAGGCGTCATCT
This sequence comes from Ariolimax columbianus, assembly GCA_036924085.1. Classification (NCBI taxonomy): domain Eukaryota; kingdom Metazoa; phylum Mollusca; class Gastropoda; order Stylommatophora; family Arionidae; genus Ariolimax; species Ariolimax columbianus. The sequence goes on along the minus strand of JAVGWX010000011.1, from coordinate 75,771,728 downwards.
ATGCTGTTCTAAACAAACCACCTAACCTTGGCAAATGTTATGCCATGTCCCACAGTTAGTCGCCTCTTACGACATGCTCTATGTGAGGCAGTGGTCATTCCCCAGTTGAGGCGGAAATGTTTTTGAGACGGCAAAGGCTGCCGGGTTGACCCAGCCTTAAATGGGTGCCGATTCAGTCCGGGAAGTAAAAGCTACCGCCCTCATATAGCTGAGCCTCTGAAATGTGAGATCGCTAACACCTCACATCCCTACATGTATGTATATTAGACTTGTGTGTATATATGTATGTATGTATGCTTAAACTAGTTATACCTGTGTCGTATCTCACGGGTTAGTTCTGCCGGTTCACCTTCACGAATTTGGCGTGTGGGAATTTTAGATGCTACTATGATGAACTGAATACAGCTGAGGAGAGATGCCAGACTCACTCACACGCTGAGTGTTGTCCATACGACCTCTTGTGGTTATCGAAAAGGCACGACAAACTCAGAACTGCGTTAGATGCCTTCCCACCTTTCTACCCTGCGGGTTACATGTTTATGGAAAGGCTTCGGTGGTAACCCTGAGGCAAAATCTGCATCCTATGCTATCTCCAGTCGTCTCGATAAATGTCTTGCCACTGGCAAAAGGTAGCTTAGGCTCCGTGAGTGAGGTTGACAAAAGGCGCAGTTTCTTCCTCACTTTAATCCAAATCTCCGCGCGAGTCACCCATTTCAGCGGACACAGCAAGCGATACGACTGTCCACACGGCTGAACAAAGAGAGTGGTCTTCATCACTTGTGATGGACAAACTATCAATGTGTGTGTGTGTATGTGTGTGAGTGTGTGTGTCAGTATGTATGTATGTATGTATGTATGTATGCGAGTATGTGAGAGAGTATATATATATATGTTTGTATTTAGCATTGACATTGTTTTAAATACATATCTATATAATATGTTTTCATGTGTGCGCTATTTGAAGCATAGCGTTACTAATGCTGCTTACCGAAAGACTATTTATTACACTTATAGTTTCTGCAGCAGTTAGTAGTTAATGAAAGCGATCTAGCTCTATACACAACCCTCTTCAGTCGCGACATGCTTGGTAGGTTACAGCCCTCATTAGTGTGTATGTACGTTGTAACATCTGTTAGTGTTTTATAGAAAATGTTCGAGCAGCATAGGATAGAATAACCGAAAGTGTGCTGTAATAATTATAAATATATCATTTGCAATGTAAATATAAATATATAGCAGTAACAAAATATTTACATATAATGTGACAGAAGTTGTGTTGTAGGGAAGAGCTCATGGATAAATCCCGGCAAGAAATATATATGTATCACACACACACATACACACACATACACACACACCACATACACACACAACATACACCACGCACACACACACACACACTCAAGACCGCACGCGTGCAGGCCATACACATACACTCACAAACACACAAGCGCAAACATACCGTTTAAGATTGGTATGTATTTCAAGAGTGTGGACTGTTTGTGTATTCGTGTTAGATACTTACACTTCAACACGTAACAACAAGACTTGCTTCTACGAATAGGCTTCAAAAGAAAACCTTAGAAGTGGGATAGAAATGAAAAAAAAAACCCCATGCCTTTGTCATGTAACTTGTTAATATTGTTGCTTTTTTGGGATGAACGAGGCCCTCACCTTAGAGCACTATATGCCCAGTGGAAGCACTGCCATCAGTGCCACGTATACAGATCTTCTCAGGAATCCTCTTAGAGGACTACATTGCCCAGGGGAAACACCGTCATCAGTGCCACGTATACAGATCTTCTCAGGAATCCTCTTAGAGGACTACATTGCCCAGAGGAAACACCGTCATCAGTGCCACGTATACAGATCTTCTCAGGAATCCTCTTAGAGGACTACATTGCCCAGGGGAAACACCGTCATCAGTGCCACGTATACAGATCTTCTCAGGAATCATCTTCGACCCGCAATCAAAGCCAAACGACGTGGACTTCTGAGTAACGGTTTTTATTTTCAACTTGACTATGCTAGCCCCAACCCTCCCCCCTCCACACACACACACTGCCAGTGCAACGGTTGCAGCCATCTAGGAGCTCCACGTTCAGTGTCTACTCCATCCGCCGCACCCACCAGACCTAGCTTCAAATATTTCCACGTCTTTGGACGACAAAATGAGGCATTGAGAGAAAAGACTTTTAGATCAGAAGAAGGAATCCATCGGGGGGGGGGGGGGGGGGGGGGGTTGTGTGGGGGGGGGGGAATGTGTAGTTACGCACACGACCAAGAGAATATTTTTCTACAGGAATCCATGCACATTATAGGCGATAGGGGACTTGTATCGAACGCACTCGTGACTAGGTCGAACAGTTATACAGTTGTGTTCCACTTTTTCTGAATACATTTACCGAAAAAATATATTTAAGGTTTTCATTTCAAGCCACCCTCGTAAATCTTCCCATTTACTGCTAACACATTTTATTTCTTATTCCCTCTCTGTTTTTTTTTTTGTTGTTGCTCAGATTCTGCTGTTTATGTCTTGCATGTAAATGTTATTTATGAAGCATTTTCATCTCCGTATATATATATTGAACTGCTAGCAATCATACTAAATGGGTAACGTTTATATGCTGTATCTCTGAAATAATTTATAAGGTCAGAATTTGCTCGGGAATGGTGGAAATAGCAGCGACTCATTTACGCTGTTTATTCACAATGTTGGTTTCCAAGCAGAAAACTTTTTGCCAGTTTCATTCGGTCACAAACCAGTTTCATATGAGCCATGAGACAATTAGCGAGCCGTGAGGACTCGTGGATGTAATTAGGGAGCCATTTTTATTTGGCAACAAGGAGTTTCTTCAGCACTGATACTCTCGAATACTCGTCGGCTCATACGTCCTCATAAACGTCTTCTCGAAAATCGAGCTTCAGGGTTGACAACTAAAAATGTTAAAGTTAGTATGATAACATGTATTGCATTCGTATATGAAGTGTTGGAGTCATCATTTTACTATAAGAGGGGCAGCGATTAGTTCTCTTCATCACAATCTAACCTTTCCTAACTTTAAGTGCGCTTCGTATGTACAGCTGGGTATAGAGCTAGGCTTGACCTGGATTTAGATATGGCAACTATTTATAGACGGGTATATTTGTCAAATTTAGGCTGGGCGTGAGCTTAGACCCAGATATGGCATCTATTTATAGATGGGTACGTCATTAAAATCTAGGCTGGACATGGGTGGGCTAAGATATGGCTTCTGTTTAAAGATGGGTCTGTCTGTAAAATCTAGGCTGGACATGGGCTAAGATATGGCTTCTGTTTAAAGATGGGTCTGTCTGTAAAATGTAGGCTGGACAGGGGCTAAGATATGCCTTCTGTTTAAAGATGAGTCTGTCTGTAAAATCTAGGCTGGGCATGGGCTAAGATATGGCTTCTGTTAACAGATGGGTCTGTCTGTAAAATCTAGGCTGGACATGGGCTGAGACACAGCCTTCTGTAGATACAGGTCTTCTGATTCACGGATAAGCTCCTTTAAAACATCACATTCTACCGCCAACTAAATAACGAAACTTTATAGTTAAATTCTGCTCTAACTAAACACCTAAGGTACAAACACGTGAATCAGTTGTTGAAATTATTTTTAACATTATTTCTGACTGCCTCCAGATAGTCATCTTCATATATGCACTATCTGCACTGCAAGCTCTCAAAGGTGGCAAACTTCCACCTGAAGAATGAACCAAACAAGGTAGCTGCAGCCAAACAAACGATACTTCAGTAGCAACTAACACAACTCACCTACCGGTGAACGAGAATGCAGAAATGCTTGCAACACGATTTGGAGGCTATGAACAAGAAGCTATTTAAATCACATGCTTTTAGAAAAATAGGCTGCCAGAAGGGAACAAAGCCTTCCGAACGACATCTCTCACACCCTTGACTGGCAGGGATTTGATTGCCAGGGAGCTTGACTGTCAGGGGATTGACTGTCAGAGGATTGACTGGCAGGGGCTTGACTGGCGGGGCTTGACTGGCAGGGTCTTGACTGGCAGGGGCTTGATTGCCAGGGGGCTTGACTGTCAGGGGATTGACTGTCAGAGGATTGACTGGCAGGTGCTTGACTGGCAGGGGCTTGACTGGCAGGGGCTTGACTGGCAGGGGAAGATCCCCATTCCTCGTCTCAGCAGATGGCACAACAGACAGAACAGACATATGGGGAAGATTTGACTATCTGCTTCTCCGGTATGCACATTGGGACTAAACGAACAGACTGCTAAGAACTGTCCACTGTTATCTCACTGACAGACACGCTGATTCAATATTGAACTCAAAATTGTAAGCAGCAGAAGAGAAGCTTTAAACAACGGTATTGTTAATGACAGGAACCTGTGTGACGGTATAAATATCAAAGATGCTATCGCTGGATGAAGAGTAGATTAGCAGCACTGTAACCTGATAGTGGAACGTCTAGCCTCGTCGACAGTGAGTTGACTTGCTAGATTGGAATTACAGCGTTCCAGGGTTGGAATTCACGGACGGACAGAAAAAATCCGAGCCGTTTTTCGTTTCTGGTACGATCGCTCCTCCAGTCGACCCAACTGTAAATGGGTACCTCACGTATGAATTGGGGAAGGTACACTGATAAAAGAAGGGAACTGGTCCCCCTAACTCACATAGGCTGCGGTTTAGTCCATGAAGAGTTATCTTTATCCGTGACGGCTATTGTTGCCATGGGACTAACCTTCACATTTAACCTGACAGGAACGTCGAAAAATGCGGCTAAAGAGGGATGTTGTACAAGCCTGTAGATACTATAATATATATAACAATACAGAAACAGAAAAACTTTACATAACAAGGGGAAAGATAGTGGCTAAACCAAATCAGGATAATGAGAATGCTGATATTTAAGGTATACAAAAATTAATGGTTGTATTAATAATCATAATGATATTAATGAAAATTATAGGGCTTTTGAAAATATATATGTGCTGAGGTTTGGTCATTAATTCAAAAAGCATTATGCCAAGACTACAGCTAGAGCATATCATATGCAAGTCACTAGTCCATGTGCAAGGGGCCGACCCAAATGTAGGTGGATCGAGGGTGTCTCTGATACACTCAGGACGTTACTCTTAACGACAGCACAAGTCTCCCACCTGGTGATAACAAGAAATCTGGGTTCTCTGCGACGCCTCATGGGAAGAGCTGTAGGGCAAAATAAGAAGACTGATATTATTATTGCTGAAAGTGTTATCTCTTCATGATCCCTGTCTAATATAACTTTGTTATGCTGCTGCGAAGGTGCGTGATTACCAAAAATGAGTGTCTCTTTCAATTATTGCTAGGCGTTAATGGAGATAATGCGCATTGAAAATCTATTTGCACGTGACATAAAAATGTTGTTATCGTGTATATGGTATGTCACGAGAAGAGAGATGTAGAAACGGATCTTGACAAAGAGCCCATTTACTGAGAGAGGGAGAGAGAGAGAGAGAGAGAGAGAGAGGAATATAGGGAGAAAGTAGAGAGAGTGACACAAAGAGAGGGACAGAGAGAACGAAAAGAAATGAGTTTCAGACAATACTAAATACTTAATCATGAAAATAAATATGTTAGACGTCAATAACAAATACACAGAAATGTGTAAAGGAACAGCAAAGAGAACAATCTTGGTGATAAAGTGTTGGAGACTTGGTTGGCCTTATTGTCATTTATGTATGCGATGAAATAACAGCTGTCTTGGCTGCTGTCTTGCTATCCATAACTCTAACTTAAACTAATATCCATTTACAGCTTGGTCAACTGGGGCATCACACGACCCGGTGTCGTACCCAGTCAGTTTTTCTACCAATTGTCCGCTAAATAAATGTGTAGCGTAACTTACACTTTCAATAATGTTTACCATTTATTTAAACACAAAATCTATCTGTTGTACGACAATATCGCCATTGCGGGGTTAGTCGAGGGATTTTTAATATTTATAATTGACAATAATCATCTCACGTTAACGTCATTATCGTGTTTAATATATGTTCAGTTATCAGCACAAGTTATCATAGCCGTGACATGAATCCCAGCAGGTCCCAGTACAAGTTATCATAGCCGTGACATGAATCCCAGCAGCTCCCAGAACAAGTTATCATAGCCATGACATGAATCCCAGCAGCTCTCAGTATAAGTTATCATAGCCATGACATGAATCCCAGCAGGTCCCAGTACAAGTTATCATAGCCATGACATGAATCCCAGCAGCTCTCAGTATAAGTTATCATAGCCGTGACATGAATCCCAGCAGGTCCCAGTACAAGTTATCATAGCCGTGACATGAATTCCAGCAGCTCTCAGTACAAGTTATCATAGCCATGACATGAATCCCAGCAGCTCTCAGTATAAGTTATCATAGCCGTGACATGAATCCCAGCAGGTCCCAGTACAAGTTATCATAGCCATGACATGAATCCTAGCAGCTCTAAGAATCTCTAAATTTGAGATTAAGGGTGATGGAATAAATTGGAGGGGGTTGGGTAGAATAAATTAGAGGTTGTGGGTGATGGAATAAATTAGAGGTTTTGGGGATGGAATACATTAGAGGTGGTTGGTTGGAAAAAATTAAAGGTTGTAGGGTGGAATAAATTAGAGGTTTTGAGGGATGTAATACATTAGAGGTGGTGGGGTGGAAAAAATGTTAGGTTGTGGGATTGAATACATTAAAGTTTTTGGGTGATGGAATATATTAGAGGTTGTTTGTGATGTAATAAATTAGAGGTGGTGGGGTGGAATAAGTTAGATGTTGTGGGTGATGGAATAAATTAGAGGTTGTGGGATATAGACTAAACTAGAGGTTTATTTGATGGAATAAATTAGAGATTGTGGGGGATATAATAACCAAGTGGTAGTTGGGGATATAATAAATTAAAAGTGGTGGGTGATGGAATAAATTAGAGGTTGTGGTTGATCGAATAATGTATAGGTTATGGCGGATGTAATACACACAATTGAGGTTGAAAGTAATAGAATGCACATATTGGAGGTTGTGAATGATATCATATATAAACTGCAGGTTACTGTTGATAGAATAAATGAACTGGAAGTTCAAATTCCAAGAGTAAGCAGCTGTATAAAACGTTACTAGAACAAGTAAAGAGTACAAGCAAATGAATAACAAACAATTAGAAAGAAAGAACAGATTATAGTAAGTACACACAAAAGATGCATACACACACATATACACATACACACACGGTAAGGTACATCAATCCCATATCTGTCGCTGCCGTCAACAATGAGGTAAACAAAGCTTTTCTTAATGCGTGGTGACGAGTTTCTATTATAGCTGTCAAACCTTCCATAACAGTAAACCAAGTAACAAGTTACACCAGGGTAGATCGCTACCAAGGAAACGAACTTTATAATAGTATTTTGAGAAACAAATGCTTTCACCACTGCATTTTTGGGGACGGCGTGGGCTAGTGGTTAAGTGACACGGCTCACAACCAAATGTGCTGGGTTCGATCCTCATCGCAGCACCGGCGTTACCCCGGGGAAGCAAACCCTTAGAAAATGCAGGAGGAAGCAGTCCCTTACATAAAATGCATGCTGAAGTCGGATACACTGGGCCGATAGGCGCAAAATAAAAACCACAGTACAACGCATATATAGGAATAGAGAAATAAGGCAAACGGAAAAAAAAAATAGTAAGTACAACGGCCTTACAGTTCTCAAATTATGGTGTCACGAATGGAACTGAGCGCTATCTTACTGGCAAATTCTTGAGGGCCAGTACATGTCCATTTACGTACATCCGTGGAGTAGCAATTCTTCATAAATGCTAGACATTTCGCGATTGTGGTTCATTAGTCCCTTCAGAAAAACTGTACCATTGAGTCTCTACTCAGACAATTTAACATTTCCCTCTGCCCCCATAGAGTTCAATTTCTAACGTCTACAAAATATCACCAAAATAAAAACTAGATTTTCAGAGCATTGGAAGAAGAAGAAATGTGTTTTGTGTGAGCATATATGTCTTAAGTTGTTCTATTCCACACGAACTCTTACACATCTGATGAAAAGTAACGAATATACGTGCTACAATCTAGTTATGACATCATGTAACCACACATAATATACTTGCTACAACCTAGTTGTGACATAATGAAGTACACATAATATACTTGCGATAACCTAGTTGTGACATCAGGTAAGCACACAGAAAATACTAACTACCATCTGGTTTTGGACATGATGAAATACACCTAATATATACGTGCTACAATCTAGTTGTGACATCATGTAAGCACACAGAATATACGTTCTACAATCTGGTTTTGGATATGATGAAGTACACAGAATATACTTGCTACAACCTAGTTGTGACGTGATGGAAGCACACATAATGATTTTCTACCTTTCCGCAGTGGATACTTTTAGTCTTCAGTTTTAGTTTGTTTCTGTACCCACATTACCACTCCCACTCCGCTCAATCTATGATGCCTACATGAAAAGTAAATTAGTCCTTCTCCTGTATGTAGCCTCAGTTAACCCGTCTGCTCCTTTCCAGCATAATTAAAAATGTCACCAACATTATTGGTACCCAAAATCTGTGATTCCTCTTTGTAAATCATCAGTTTCAATGTCTGAAACCACCCCACTAGTCTTTCCAGTCTAATTTGCATTTGATGGCGTTCCCTTGACCTAAGAGCTCTCATCAGCACAGTCCATATCATATAGTTTCTTCGTCAGAGACCAATAAATGTCCCTATCATTTACAGGAGTCTTCCTCCTCATGACCCAGTCAATAGCCAGAAGGAAGAGGAGTGCCGAAAGTAGACAGTAAGTTGCCCCCTATTCGTGATTTGAAATGGCGTGAAAAAATGTGACCTTCATATGACTTGGCTTCGTTCGTTCTCAATCTCCCCCTACCAAACCCTGAAAGGGCTTAAGTAGCAGAATGTAGTCCAGAGAACGGAATGCGTTGTGTCGTAGTTTACAGCTTGACTGCGATATTTACACCTTTCGGTCCAACACATCCGACTTCAGCAAGCATTTTTTGAGTACCGGGTTAGCATTCCCTCTTCGATCCCTTCTCCTTAGCCAGTCTGCCCTGCTGCAGCCTGTTATCCAGGATCACTGCGTGGAAGTGTAGATGGGTCTTGACAGCTCGGGTTCGCTGACCATGACGCTAGCAGTCAGCTATGGGTCACTGTCCGCTGTAGCCCATGCGCTGCTCAGCATCTTGATCCCGACCTTCATAGGAGACCCGACATTGCATATCTTCGTAAGTTTTCCGAATTGGGTTCATACATATTTTCAGGCAAACCAAACTGTCAGAATAGTTTACAAAACGAAAATATTATACTTGTTGCTGTGAAGCTTCAAGTACTTTATTTTAAACGTTTATCCTTTCAGCACAGGTGTCACAACCAGTATTGAGTTCCTCCCCACTTCCCATCAAAGTCTTCGCCAGAGTAATCTTACAACAGCTACAACATTTGTCTGAGCGTGTGTATCCAGAGTTACAGTATGAATGTAGATCTGGAAGATTCATGATCGATTTGGTTTTTTCTACTCAGGTAAAGTCACATGAGCAGAATCAGACATTTTAAATCGTCTTCAATGACATCACAAAGGCATTAGGCTAGTAGGGATGGACTTATCAAAATCCTTTCTAAAACAGACTGCCCTATCAAACTGCTACGACTAATAATATCGTTCCATGAAAGGAACAGTCCACTGTGATCGTAGCATATCACAAATATTTGGTTTCCTAATTGGTGATAAGCGAGGCCACCTCCTGGCCCCGACACTGTTATGAATTGTTTTTGCTCTTCTAGTGAAGTATACATTTGGTAGCGCAAATGAAGGAATCTACCTTCACACTAGGTGGGATGGTCGGATGTATAACCTTGCAAGGCTCAAGGTCAAAACAAAGAGATTAGGGTGATCATCTTCAGCGACTTGCTTTTCGCTGATGATGCTGCATTTGTCACCCCCAGTCAGCAGGAACTTCATAACTTGTTAGATCGCTTCTCCCAGTTGTGCACAGATTGGGGTCTCACAATAAGTCTGAGCAGAATAAATGTGCTGGGACAGGAAACAGATGCCACACCAACTCTAGCATCGATAATTAACGATAGGCAGATGCGCATCAACTCACAGAACTTGGGTCCCTCATCAAAAAGAAGCTTTCTCTAGACCTAGATCTAGACAGTGGCATTGGGGAAGTTGTTGCTACATTTTCTCGCATCACAACGCGTTTTAAGGAAAACCAGAAACGGATAATTTCAACCAAAGCCCTGGTGTACAATGCATGTGCCATCAGCACGGTCCTATATGCTAGCGAAAATTATCATGTGTATAACACATTCCACCTACAGCGTCTGCCATTCATTATTGTAATTACACTGAGGGACAACGTGACAAATGCAGAGATGCACCCTTGTACCGGTCTCCCCAACATATAGACTCTCCTTAGAAAGAAGATTGCGATGGATTGTTCACGCTTGGTAAAGAGAAGCTCGGAGAAGTGAAACAACAATGCCGCAAGGAGAAAGAAAACAAACAAGTTAAGTAGAAGTTTAGTTTACCACTCCATGATCTTATCAACCTATAACCAGTCATGGTTGAATTGGGCTACTATTCAAGTCTTAAATTATCAACACCTTCACATCACATTCGACATTGTCATACTATCCTCGGCGTCAGTCCGGCAGATGTGCCGTGTGCAGGGAAGCTAACAATATTCTGTATGCCTCCCGATCTTGTGCAGTGGTGTACCAATGCGGGCCTAGGTCTTTATTTAGTCTATCTCTCCATCGCATAGATGGGCGACCCCACGTACGTGTCCAAGCATATGTTCCACAAAATGTTGTTCTGCGTGTCGATTTGTTGTCAGTCATGTGTACCACATGCCCAGCACAACGATGTATACTTGATATAACTGCTCCCAAACAGTCATGTTTACCACATGTCCAGCACACCGATGTATACTTGATATAACGGTCTCCAAACAGGCATGTGTACCACATGTCCAGCACAACGATGTATACTTGATATAACGGTCTCCAAACAGGCATGTGTTCCACATGTCCAGCACAACGATGTATACTTGATATAACGGTCTCCAAACAGGCATGTGTACCACATGTCCAGCACACCAATGTATACTTGATATAACGGTCTCCAAACAGGCATGTGTACCACATGTCCAGCACAACGATGTATACTTGATAACGGTCTCCAAACAGGCATGTGTACCACATGTCCAGCACAACGATGTATATTTGATAACGGTCTCCAAACAGGCATGTGTACCACATATCAAGCACAACGATGCATAGTTGATAACGGTTTCCAAACAGGCATGTGTACCACATGTCCAGCACAACGATGTATATTTGATAACGGTCTCCAAACAGGCATGTGTACCACATGTCCAGCACAACGATGTATACTTGATAACGGTCTCCAAACAGGCATGTGTACCACATGTCCAGCACAACTATGCATACTTGATATCGCTGCATTCAGAACGTCCCGAAGCCGTGTTTGTTGTCGAATTTCTTCGTTCCGAATCTTATCCTGTATCGAAATGTTCCATTGCTCTCCAAAATGACTGTAACCACATCGACATTTACTTTACGTAAGTTTCACACTTCGTCCCATAAACAATTGCTGGAAAGACCATGGGATTGAAAGTGTATGCTCGTGCAATAGTGTATTTCATCTCTTGGAGTATTGGCTTAATGGAATTAAAGGAATACCAAGCTGATTTTCGTCTTCTAGAATTTTTGTGTTCGATATTCAACATCTTCTATTACAATTAAATGTGTTAAACACTTTGCAAATAATCCAACATAGAAAGAATTAACGGATGTCAATTATTTCGTACATGCATATTTCTTCTTCTTCTTCTGCGTACGCAGTCAGACAGTAACCATTATTTTTTCGAAAAAAGCGGCGGTCATCCTGAGGCTCTCGCCACTGCCATAGAGCTTGTCTTGCAGTTCCACTGGTAATGGCCACATCTGCTCTCTCTGATCCTCGTATGTCGGGCAGTTCTGCAGCCGATGTTCAGTGGTCATTTTACCAGTACCGCACGGGCATTCGTCGGTACACCCTATCTTCAATTTGTTGAATAGGTGGTACCTCAGTCTGTTGTGGCCAGTGCGAAGTCTGAAGACAACGACCTGCTCTCTTCGGTTCAACTGGTAATAGGCATCGTTTTTGGTGTAACCTGTATGTTCGGTTTCCCATTTGGTCATGTATCTGGCTTTGATAAGCCGTTTTGACTCTTCGTACGTCATACTGGTATCTGTTTGTGGTAGTCTTGCACCTTCTTTTGCCAGTCTGTCTGCCTCCTCGTTGCCTTGGATGTTGCAGTGTGACGGAACCCACTGTACCACTACCCTTTTTGGTGCGGACTGCTGGCACAGTTTGCAGAGTGCTGCTCTTAAGTCATTAAGCTCAGTGTTTTTCTGGCTTTTAAGCGCTGTGATTACGGCGAGAGCATCTGTCAGCAGGACTATATGGCTCTCATTTTCACTGTGTGTCACCATTTCTTCCACTGCCGCCCTCAGTGCCTCTGCCTCCGCTCTGAAATTGCTTGATTACTTACCAGTAGCGAATGACAGTGTTATTTTTCTGCCATTTGGTAGGTTCAGGAATGCTCCTGCCCCTCCGTTCTGTGTAGTGTTTGTTACAGAACCGTCGGTGTATGCATGGGTCCAGTCCATGCTTGGGTAGCTTTTCGTTATGAAGCTTAGGGTAGTGTCTCTCCTTTCTTTTTCATTCTGGCAGTTTTTGTTTGCAATACCTGGTATATTTTCTACCACCTCTGGAAATATATCCTGCCTCCAGGTAGGTTTTCGTACAGTAGTGATGGGTTTTGGTGTTGTTAGTGCGTTTATGGGATCTTCGTGCATCTTTGCTTTGGCTATTTCTGCAAAGTTTCTCCGCTTTAGTTTCCCATTTCCCAAATTGTTTAGTCTCTGGTACATTGGATGGTCCGTCAGTCTTCGGAGTTTCTCTGACTGCAGCTGGGCTCTGCAGTCTCTTCTATCGGTCATGGATTGCAGTTTTGTAATCTTTTCAAGTTCTACAATTGGCGTTGACTTCATGCCACCTGTTATAATTCTCATGGCTTGGTTTTGAAGTTTGTTAACTTTATCGAAGTTCGCCTTCGCTGCTGTTGTCCATGCCGCAATGCCATACTCGAGAACTGGTCTCACTCTTCCAGTGTACAGTTTCTTTAGTATGCCTTCGTCTGCTCCCCAGCTTATGCCAGCAAGTTTCCTCATGATTGCCATTCTTTCTCTGGCTTTCATTCGGTTTCTCTCAATCTGACTTTTCCATGTCATGCGCCGATCAAATGTGACTCCCAGATAGGTTGGGTTGTCGTTTGGCTGCAGGAATTTGCCATTTAGACTTAATTTGGTACTTTCGGGTTTTAATGAAAGCGAGAATATTGTGCATGTGGTTTTCTTCTCGTTTATTTTGACCAGCCATGAGTTCGCCCACTCTTCCAGCGATGTTAGGGCCGTCTGCATCCGATTTCTTGCTATGGTGAGATTCTTTTCAGAGGTCCACATAGCCAGATCGTCTGCAAACATTGAGCTATGGACTCTTCTTGGTATATTCTCTGTAATATCGTTTATATATACCAGGAAGAGTGTGGGTGACAATACTCCCCCTTGGAATACTCCCTGCTCGAGTGTCACCTTTTTGCTCATCTGCCCTTGTACTTGGACTCTGGCCGTTCTTTGTTTGAGGTAGTGGTTGATCCACTTGTACATCTTCCCACAGACATCACGTCTTCTTAGCTTGACTCTAAGTCCATCCTTCCAGACTTTGTCAAATGCCTTTTCCAGATCCACCCAAACAGCTACTGTGTGTTTCTGTGCCTGGTAGGCATCTTCTATCTCCTGGGCTATGAGGATGACCTGGTCCTCAGTGGATCTGTGCTGTCTAAAGCCGGCTTGCTGTGGAATTAGTATTCGTTTTTCTTCCAGATGCCACATCAGTCTGGTGTTTATCATCCGTTCCATCAGCTTGCCGACACAGCTCAGTAGGCTGATGGGCCTGTATCCATTTGGATCTGTTTTATCCTTTCCTGTTTTTGGTACTGGTACCAGTATTGCGTCTTTCCATGCCTGGGGTACAATACCCCTTTTATAGCTTTGATTCAGGACTGATAGTAGTTTCCTCTTCGCTGTTTGGCCCAGCCCCATCAGCATTTCGTTTGTTATCCCGTCTTTTCCGGGAGATTTCCTTTTCTTTAGTGTTCTCATAGCCTCTTCCATTTCGCGCATTGTTAGTTTGGCCATCATGTGCTCTTCAGGAGCCGTATTTATGTTTTCGTGTCCCTTTAGCTCTTCGCTAATGTCTGTATGCTTATCTGCAGGGACCTCGATGTGGTTTGCTCTGGCATAGTGATCGACAAAGGCGTTTGCGGCTTTCTTACCTGTGATCAAGTTCTCGCCCTGCTTGATAGTAATTTGTTTATTTGACGGGGTTTCGTCGTTCATGGCTCTGACTAGCTTCCATAGCTTGTTCCCGTCTTTGTTCAGGTTTATACTTTCCGTTTTATTTTTCCAGCTTTCTCTTGCTGTTTGCTTGAGAGTGTGTTTGTACTTCGCCGCGGCGGCTTTGAGGGCGATGTTTGCCTCCATGGATTTTTCTCGCTCTGCCATGTTCCTAGCATTTGTTACTGCATCTTCCACTTTCTGCAACTCATCATTCCAGTAGGGCTTATAGTTTTTCCTAGCTCTTCTTGGGATGGTTTCAGTGGCGGCTTGCATTATTGCCTTGCTTAGGCTCTCTACCATGGGCTTCATTTTGGTGTTTCGTGTGTTGATGGTTTCACACAGCCCATCTGTCAGGATTGCAAATCTGTCCCAGTCGGCTCGTTTGTAATTCCAACGTGGGAGCGGTTTTGTTTCCTGTGGGCCTACTTCCATGTCAATGGTTAGCCTGATCGGCCTGTGGTCGCTACCTGCCAGTTGGTTTAGCACCTGGCGGTCTATTTTATGGTGTATGTCCTGTGTGGAGAAGGCCAAATCTGGAGTCGAGGTGGTATGCCATGTTCTTGAATAGAAGCTAGGGCTATCCTCCGGCCTATTGATTAGGGAGAGATATGCATCTATCTCCCAATCTTCCACTTCGTCACTTCTGCTATCTGTGTCAGAGTATCCCCATCTCTCCGAGTGGCTGTTGAAATCTCCAACTACTATGCAGTTGGAGTCTCTGACCTCCATACTCGAGAGCGATAGGTCTCTATTTGGTGGTCCGTACAGATTGAAAATGCGGAGCTTCGTCTCTTGAGCCATTATGTCAACTCCTACAATTTCTGCTTGTCCGGTGTGATTGACAGATACCGCGCTACTCGGTATGCAGTTTCTGGTCAGTATCAGGACCCCTCCTTTGTGGCCTTCTCTATCTAGACGGAAGGTCTGGTATCCTCTGATTGAGAATTGATGGTTATTGTTGAGGTGCGTTTCCTGGATACATGCCACGTCAATCTTACCTTCATGCAGGTGGTGTGTTAGGGAAAGTTTTTTGTTAATGAATTCCACTGTAGTATTTTGAGGGTCTTGAGGTTTTGGCCAATATAAGTTGCCCCATAGCCATGTGCCTTGACTCCACGACACATGGGTGGGTGACCACCAGTAGTCAAGGGTGGGCCCCTTCGAGGCGTGAGGCCCGGCACTATCGCTGCCTGGCGGGACTCCGCAGGATGAGCGCCATGCGTTTTTCTAATAGGCTGTACTGCCATCATACTGCGATTTACGTTGCACTGTTTTGTTAGGCTTGCGGCCCCGTGCATCCGATTTCAACAGGCGTTTCCTCCTTAGCCTTTGGCTGTCCCCAGCCTATCTGCAAGGCAGCAGTTGTTTATGATCAGAGTATATGCATATTTGAAATGCACCTTTTGAGTCAAACATTTTTTGGCATGTACGAAGAATGACATTCTGAAAAATTGGGGAAAAGTTGCATTTGGCAAGACAAGTTAAGTGATTAGAGCGATTGCTTCTTACAACTAAGGTAGTAGATTATTTATTCAGAAGCAGCACGACCCAGTTTTAAAAAAAATCGATAAATAGGTCTCTGAAACTTTTGCAAGGGACGTCAAAGCAGCAAGTAAGGGAATTGGTCCCGTTCACCTTATCCCTCCCCACACTAAAAAAACCTAAACCAATACAATAAAGTATCTCAAATGTTATTCCCTACAGCAGTTTCTGCTAAGAGATTACCTGGACTTCTACGTTCCTATCTTCCGTTTATTTTCAACGAATCACATCGTCTTGTCTCAGAACTAGCCCGCTGCTTCTTATAAACTATCGAGTGATTCAACAACGCGTGCTGGACAGTTACCGAACCCAGATCTTCCTGGGAAGCAACACTAGACACTAGGACATGTTATATGAAATGCTTGATTGTTCTGCATTTAAAAAAAATTGTTTCTAGATGACGGAAAATAGTTAGAGTATGTCCATACGTTGCTGAAATGCGTGCAAACTTGTGTGAATTCCGTCAAGAGGACAAGTGGTTTCCCAGAACTGAAATTCAGACGAGTACGGGTCGTGTCATCTAGTTAGCTTTCGCAGATTGTTTACCTATCTTATTTAATTAAACTTGACGGGTTATACTGAAATGAAAGCACAACATTGATTTTTTAAAGACTAGATAAAAGTACCGCCATGTGACATCCCATGGAAATAGTCGGTGGACTAGATTAGATGACGTTTGGGTCAGATGAAGGAATTTCTTTGAGAATTTCAACAGATTCTGACAATTGTAAGATAAACAAAACACAACAAAATGCATAAAAAATCGTTTATCGCAAATCGCATACGTAAAATTGTTTGATAATCGGTGGAACTTGAAAGCATTTTATTGCGCGTCGGTTGGGTTTTTTGGTTTGGTGTGGGGGTAGTGGGTGGGAGGGGGGGGGGGTTGAAAAAAAGGGGGTGGGGTGCGTTGCTAGTGGAAATTTAGTTTATTTTGAAATAGCTTTCGTCAACTCACCCGTTGGCGCTGGAAGACGAAATCAATCAGACTAGACGAAATGCGTATTACATCAAATGTTGGCAGCAATAGATTTTCCAAATTTTCCATTATTTGCCATCGTGGGTGGTCCAATATAAGGAAGGACTATTTGTATATATATATTGAGTATCCCTTCCCACCAGAGCAATCAGATCAGATTAAATGCCATCTAACTTCGAATGATGGATATAATTGATCCAGCATGTCCTGCTTATTCCTTCACTCAAAGAATCTATTATTTTTTCACCTCACGATGTGTTTTATTTAGTTTTATTTGTCCGTCTTCCCTTTCTCGCATTCCCTGTTTCTGCCTCCAACGTTCTTTTCGAATATGGTTTTGAATAAATTGTTATGTTTGTGGCAAATTTTCAGGATCTACAATTGTCTATGGTTTATACTCTGCAGAAACTATTTGTTGTTCATGACTGCCAAGACATTTTTTATCTGCTTGTTTCTGCTTCCAGGAAATATACGTTCAACTGTTTGTTTCTGGATATCCACATCCCAAAATCATACAATTTGTAGATGGCATGTTATAGTAGTAAGTCTTATTATGGTGGATGTGCCGGGTTTGATTCTAGTAGTAGGCACTATTCAGTCGACCCAGTTGTAAATTGATATTAATTTTACTTTAAGGAAAGGAAAGACGAAGCGAGAAAGGGAACTGGCCACGCCACGTCAAGTCATAAACAGTAACTGCATAGTACAGTGGTCTCCAACACTTCATCCCCGAAAGCAACAACTGATTT
The DNA here is from genome assembly GCA_036924085.1 of Ariolimax columbianus. Classification (NCBI taxonomy): domain Eukaryota; kingdom Metazoa; phylum Mollusca; class Gastropoda; order Stylommatophora; family Arionidae; genus Ariolimax; species Ariolimax columbianus. Next base: position 75,753,935 of record JAVGWX010000011.1, on the reverse strand, counting down.
ATATTCCCTATTTTATTTCTTTGTATTGTATGTCATATATACATGACGTTATATATATATATATATATATATATATATATATATATATGTATATATATATATATATATATATATATATATATATATATATATATATAAACTGTCTGTTCCACTTATCTGAACCAATTGTTGCATACTTATGTATGATCCGTTTGGCATTACTGGCTATTTAGGTTTTAGGAAAACAGAAATTAACATTTTGTACGATTTTTCATAGGAGATGAGACGAACGACTGGTCAAGCAAAATATGCTGATCAGTTATGTTAGTCGGTCAGGCAAATTGGTCAAAAGACCCCCTCGACTTTCTAGTAGTTCTTTATGGATACGGGTTGTTTTCATGACTAACGAGGTGAGATATAGACATGATCTCCGTAGTAGTGAGCAACGCGCAGATAAAGCGAAAGAAATCCATTCTCGCTTTGTGATCTTTATTGTTGAATTCTTTACTTTTGTTTAACTCGTGATATTTTCTGTTACTTTATATCGGAAAAACACACTACAGATCGACAGAGTACTCTACATAGTGTTCACATGACACTATTTCATTTGTATTCGGTAAAATAGAGAGATATAATGGATGCACGAATGTGGGAGTTACTCAATATTTTCCCAGTATCTGAAATCCCTCTGCTTTCAAAAATATCTTTCCACTTCAATAGAAAATGAAATAATTGGAAGCCCAGGATATTCAACATTTGACATTAGTGGGCTGGAGTTACGCATTGCATCAATGGTCTCTTGCTAAAGATGCCAGAATAGAAACGCGTAATCAAACCAAGCGTTTCGCAGTAGGTTTCTAAGTTGGTTTTACTTGGGCGCTGAGAACCTTATAGTGTTTCAGAAAACGCGAACCAATGTTTCTAACATTGGTGTACTTGTACTTCAATTATAGAGTTGTATTTGTAAGTACATGTGATATTGATATTTGTTATTGATTTCTGGTAATTTGTAATCCTTTGACCGCCTGTCAAGAGTCAGACTATTTTGCCACAATGATTCGTAAAACTTTGAGAGTCTTTTGATGTGAAAGCTTCTTGTCGGTCTTTATTTCATCATACTTACTTACTGTAGCTGTGGATTAAGTAGTACAGATGTCACTGGAAATGTCATCAGCTGTATTCAAAGGGCTATTACCAGCTTCTGTTCTCGCTAATTCGACTTCCGGGATTTTTTTAGAGCCATGTACACATTTACTGCTGGGTGGACTGGTAGGTGACACGATTATGAATCAAGAATGTTTTTAATGAAGAAAACATAGGAACACTTCGTTGAGTTAAACAAAAATAAAGACAGTGTACTTGTAGTCTGAAAAGAACATGCATTACTTCTCTTCCTTGTTCCCTGTTCGTTCATCAAGGAAGTCTATCAAGATCTAAGAAGCAATAACATGAACTTTTCCGATTTAATGACGGAGGGAAAGCCATGTATAACCATTTCTTTGATCCGCTTTATTTCAAATGTCGACCTTGTCACTTTGTTTCGCAATTTTTCTCGATATAGATAGCTCTCCCGTTGTCTCATGCGGCCAGAAAAAACGTATCGTGCTACACAATGTAGTTACAATCAGTGGCGACAGCTTGTGGGTAATGAGATGGGACATTCGCTATGAAAGGAACCTGCTAGCAAGGTAATTTTGTGTTAGAAAACGGTCGCCTGTGCCACACGCTCTCTTTATGTATTGTAAATGGAGTTTGAAAAGCATGTGACGGGGGAAGATGATAAACATCCTGGTGAAGAGGGAAATTATCGTATCTTTTTCTGAGAGAGGTGAAATTGAGACATTTATTTTTGTTGTTGTTCTTTGCGAATGTCCACAATGAGTCGATTTATTCTTTTGTACGCCCCAAAAAAGACTTTTAGTGGCTGGTTGCAGTGGTTTCCTCACATCGCGAGTGTGCTGATGAAGATGGACCATGGTCCTCCAAGCAGTTGTGCTATGCTTGGCTTCATCTGCGTGTCGCTCAATAATACGGGGATCACGTCGACCCCTCACCTCGTTAGTATGACATGAAAACAGCCCGTTTCTAAGGAGGGCTACTAGGAAGCCGAGGTGAGGGTCTTGGTCAGTATGTTTTGCCTGACCCTGACTAACATGTCTGATCAGTATGTTTTGCCTGACCCTGACTAACATGTCTGATCAGCATGGTTTGCCTGACTAACATGTCTGATCAGTATATTTTGCCTGATCCTGACTAACATATATGCTTATCATGTTTTGCCTGACCCTGACTAACATGTCCGATCAGTATGTTTTGCCTGACCCTGACTAACATGTCTGCTCTGTATGTTTTGCCTGACCCTGACTAACATGTCTGATCAGCATGTTTTGCCTAACATGTCTGATCAGTATGTTTTGCCTGACCCTGATTAATATGTCTGATCAGCATGTTTTGCCTGACTAACATGTCTGATCAGTATATTTTGACTGACCCTGACTAACATGTCTGATCAGCATATTTTGCCTGACCCTGACTAACATGTCTGATTATCATGTTTTGCCTGACCAGACGTAAGTCTTTCTCCCCGACATTTATTATAGACACCGGTGTCAATGTCAAGGAGGGGAGACTAGTAGGAAGGAAACTCATGATCTATATTTAGTAATATGTGAAGGGCAGGTTTGAGTTTACTCGAATTGTCTTTTAATTTTCTTACGATAACAACATATGAGTGGCTCAGGATATACAACCCTTGATCCTCATTGTGAAGATGGCAGGTTTGCTTCTCTGTAGTAGCACACTCCAGTTTAGCCAGCCGTAAATGGAAGTCTAACTTAATGATATGAAGTGCAGAGACACATGAACAGGAACTGGTTATCCAACTCATGTAAAGGGGAAGATTTCGCACAATGAAGTCACTATACCTTGATCCACTAAAGCAGCGTCTGTTAGGAGACCAGGTATAAGTTCTTCTATTGCAAAAACGAAATATAACAACTGTATTTACAAATGGATAGTCAGTAAAAATGGCACATTTTGCTGAAAAAAAAAACAACCAAACTAAATAAGATACTTCTTCTTCTTCTTCTACTTCTTCTTCGTTCGTTCTCAATCTCCCGCTACCAAACCCTTAATGGGTAAGTAGCAGAATTTAGTACAGAGAACGGAATGCGTTATGTTGTAGTTTACAGATTGGCTGCGATATTTGCACCTTTCGGTCCAACACATCCGACTTCAGCAAGCATTTTTTGAGTACCGGGTTAGCATTCCCTCTTCGATCCATTTTCCTTAGCCAGTCTGCCCTGCTGCAACCTGTTATCCAGGATCACCGCGTGGAGCTGTAGAATGGTCTTGGCAGCTATGGTTCGCTGGCCCTGACTCTAGCAGTCAGCTATGGGTTGCTGACCACTGTAGCTTATGCGCTGCTCAGCATCTTGATCCCTAAATAAGATACGGACTTGAAAAACATTTATTATTGAACTTACTTATTTCTCAACATAATTTCCCCCAACATTGATACACTTATTCTATCACTTTATCAGTCCACCAACATTGATACACTTATTCTATCACTTTATCAGTCCCCCAACATTGATACACTTATTCTATCACTTTATCAGTCCCCCAACATTGATACACTTATTCTTTCACTTTATCTGTCCACCAACATTGATACACTTATTCTATCACTTTATCTGTCCACCAACATTGATACACTTATTCTATCACTTTATCAGTCCCCCAACATTGATACACTTATTCTATCACTTTATCTGTCCACCAACATTGATACACTTATCCCATCGCTTTATCAGTCCCCCAACATTGATACACTTATTCTATCACTTTATCTGTCCACCAACATTGATACACGTATTCTATCACTTTATCAGTCCCCCAACATTGATACACTTATTCTATCACTTTATCTGTCCACCAACATTGATACACTTATTCTATCACTTTATCAGTCCCCCAACATTGATACACTTATTCTATCACTTTATCTGTCCACCAACATTGATACACTTATTCTATCACTTTATCAGTCCCCCAACATTGATACACTTATTCTATCACTTTATCAGTCCCCCAACATTGATACACTTATTCTATCACTTTATCAGTCCACCAACATTGATACACTTATTCTATCACTTTATCAGTCCACCAACATTGATACACTTATTCTATCACTTTATCAGTCCACCAACATTGATACACTTATTCTATCACTTTATCAGTCCACCAACATTGATACACTTATTCTATCACTTTATCTGTCCACCAACATTGATACACTTATTCTATCACTTTATCAGTCCCCCAACATTGATACACTTATTCTATCACTTTATCAGTCCCCCAACATTGATACACTTATCTCATCACTTTATCTGTCCCCCAACATTGATACACTTATTCTATCGCTTTATCTGTCCCCCAACATTGATACACTTATTATATCGCTTTATCTGTCCACCAACATTGATACACTTATCTCATCACTTTATCTGTCCCCCAACATTGATACACTTATTCTATCGCTTTATCTGTCCCCCAACATTGATACACTTATTCTATCGCTTTATCTGTCCCCCAACATTGATACACTTATTCTATCGCTTTATCTGTCCACCAACATTGATACACTTATCCCATCACTTTATCAGTCCACCAACATTGATACACTTATCCCATCACTTTATCAGTCCACCAACATTGATACACTTATCCCATCACTTTATCAGTCCACCAACATTGATACACTTATTCTATCACTTTATCTGTCCACCAACATTGATACACTTATCCCATCACTTTATCAGTGCCCCAACATTGATACACTTATTCTATCACTTTATCAGTCCCCCAACATTGATACACTTATTCTATCACTTTATCTGTCCACCAACATTGATACACTTATTCTATCACTTTATCAGTCCCCCAACATTGATACACTTATTCTATCACTTTATCAGTCCCCCAACATTGATTCACTTATTCTATCACTTTATCAGTCCACCAACATTGATACACTTATTCTATCACTTTATCAGTCCCCCAACATTGATACACTTATTCTATCACTTTATCAGTCCACCAACATTGATACACTTATTCTATCACTTTATCTGTCCACCAACATTGATACACTTATTCTATCACTTTATCTGTCCACCAACATTGATACACTTATTCTATCACTTTATCTGTCCACCAACATTGATACACTTATTCTATCACTTTATCAGTCCCCCAACATTGATACACTTATTCTATCACTTTATCAGTCCACCAACATTGATACACTTATTCTATCACTTTATCAGTCCACCAACATTGATACACTTATTCTATCACTTTATCTGTCCACCAACATTGATACACTTATTCTATCACTTTATCAGTCCACCAACATTGATACACTTATCCCATCTCTCTATCAGTCCACCAACATTGATACACTTATCCCATCTCTCTATCATTGCACCACAACCTGCAGCAAAACCGTCTTTGGTCTGTTGTCTCTGTTCCATTCGTAACTCACGTTCAACTTCTCCATCATTCACCAAACGTTCTCGCAAAAGTATAATCATTCATTATGATGTTCTTTAATGTTCTTTAACCATGTTAATACCTTATTGTAGTGGCTAGAATGTCTATCGTTACTCGCCTGTCAGCTAGAATCATCTCATCAACCCACCGTACATATGTTTCAAGTTCAATCTGAACAGGACGATTCGATTGGGCTTAATTTGCAATTGTTGGGCGTCCTTGGTAAAATACATCGACCTAGTTATGCACCGTTTTATGCGACAAACACTTCTTACAGTAAACAGCAAGCATCCCCTTGGGAATATTCTTTGAAAAAACTCATTTTTCTTTCCCCAATCCTCCCCCCCCCCCGCCACCACCCCTCACCCCATAAACAAATGCACAACAGCTCGCTGTTTTTTTTATTGTGCACTCTGTGAACGGACGCCATTTTGTAACTAACCTGTGCACGTGCATTCGACACGTTTCTACCTACATCAGTCACAAAGCTGGATGCTGCTACTACCTACATCAGTCACAAAGCTGGATGCTGCTACTACCTACATTAGTCACAAAGCTGGATGCTGCTACTACCTACATCAGTCACAAAGCTGGATGCTGCTACACTACCTACAGCAGTCACAAAGCTGGATGGTGCTACACTACCTACACCCGTCACAAAGCTGGATGGTGCTACTACCTACAGCAGTCACAAAGCTGGAAGCTGCTCCTACCTACAGCAGTCACAAAGCTGGATGGTGCTATTACCTACATCAGTCACAAAGCTGGATGGTGCTACACTACCTACAGCAGTCACAAAGCTGGATGGTGCTACACTACCTACATCAGTCACAAAGCTGGATGCTGCTACTACCTACATCAGTCACAAAGATGGATGCTGCTCCTACCTACAGGAGTCACAAAGCTGGATGATGCTACACTACCTACATCAGTCACAAAGCTGGAAGCTGCTCCTACCTACACCCGTCACAAAGATGGATGCTGCTCCTACCTACACCCGTCACAAAGCTGGAAGCTGCTCCTACCTACACCCGTCCCAAAGCTGGAAGCTGCTCCTACCTACAGCAGTCACAAAGCTGGATGGTGCTACTACCTACATCAGTCACAAAGCTGGATGGTGCTACACTACCTACAGCAGTCACAAAGCTGGATGGTGCTACACTACCTACATCAGTCACAAAGCTGGATGCTGCTACTACCTACATCAGTCACAAAGATGGATGCTGCTCCTATCTACAGCAGTCACAAAGCTGGATGATGCTACACTACCTACATCAGTCATAAAGCTGGAAGCTGCTCCTACCTACACCCGTCACAAAGCTGGATGGTGCTACACTACCTACATCAGTCACAAAGCTGGAAGCTGCTCCTACCTACATCAGTCACAAAGCTGGATGGTGCTACACTACCTACATCTTAGAAACTACCATTTAGAAACTACCATTTAGAAACTACCATTTAGAAACAACCAACTACATTTTTCTCTATCTCTAAATCATCCAACGTGTCCCGGCTTGCAGTGTTGCAGTTGAACAACAACGGATATGAAAGTAATGTGAGACCATGGAGGCGGTGGCAGTTGGTTCATTTCATGTGACTCTTGCGTCTAATTTTAAGAATCAGTCAGCTTTTTTTTCATAACAGATCGTCTGGCAAAAATGATCCTATTGTCAGAATGAAAAAATAGGCCGGCGTAGGAAACATGAATTGTATGTTGATATGTATTGTTATGTTTTGTTATGTTTTGTTATGTTTTGTTATGTATTGTTATGTATTGTTATGCATCGTCATGTTTTGTTATGTATAAATGATCTCCCTGCACTCTAGACAAACACAAGAGGGCTCTGTTTTATAAAGAAAACTGCATATGACGTTATACTGATGCTTCGCTCAGCTCACTTGTACACATGCCTGCTGCATTTATTAAGCCTTAATCTACTAACTTACTCCTAATTTGAAACACCAGCCGTCTATGGATGGTTGATTTCTCTATTTCTAAATTATCATATAACAGGTTCTCATTGGTTGATTTCAACATAGTCTTGTCTACCGTACATAATGATCCCATAGCCATTGGTTGATTTCAACATAGTCTTGTCTACCGTACATAATGATCCCATAGCCATTGGCTGAACCTTCCAAAACAAAAATTGAAAGTCTGCACGATGACTAATAAAAAAACTCAAGAATGAAAATACAAACAAGTCTGGACGACACCCAGAACAAAAAGATATCAGCACTGTACACTACTTTGTGTTGAATTGTTGGTGCTTGAAAACGATTGTTGTGCTATATAATATATTTTGTTAAACTTATGTGTGGTCAGCATTAACTGCCTCTCAACATGTGTTTGGTAAGGTGCAATATTAGTACATGGCAAAAGGTGCAGCACAGACATAAATATATATATATATATTATTGCATTGTAAGATCATTAGTTAAAATGACGGAGCGTGTATCAGATGGTGTAGAATACCATCTTTCTGGTCAGAAGTATACGGGTTCCAGTCTCTGTAAGCAAATATTATTCTTTCTAACGGTAGGCCACATAAGACATTGCCTGCTAGCTGCATTGCGACTGCACAGGCAAGTATATTATATTTATAATCTTTACAAATTCCCTTCAGGCCGAGCCACAGAAATAGAAAATATAATCAATATACATTATCAAAGAACAAAATAATTATAATTGTTTTTTATGGCAGCCGACATGTTTCAAATCGTGAACCAAAGATGAGGTAGGAAATGAAGGATGGCTATTGGTCCAGACAAAGGGGAGAAGTATGTTGCTGGCAGGAATAACTGGAGAAGCAATAATGGTCACTGACTGTAGTCATCGGTCGAGGATCAACGAAGGAGCAGCCTCGGACAGCTCAGGAACAAAACGATGATCATTGTGGTTATGTTGGCGATAACTGTGACGATATTGGTACCTTATCTAACGAGGTATATAACAGAAATAGCCTGCATCAATCTCTATTGAGTATCTCTGGTTGTTATGGTAGTGACAAGTGCTGTAGTACTGAAGGAATATGTCTTTTCTTTTCAAAGTGACTTTAAGATATTCTTTGTCTCTACTGAAGGAGTTTTGAGACATTGATTTCCAATTTGTCGGAGACATCTTGCGACAAACTCACAGTCTAGTGCCTCTCATTAACAACCGACATAAATCCGCCATTTTTAAGAAACAGTAACCATGTGACATCCCTGGAAAAAAGTGATTGAGTTGTTTAATATTACTTCCCTTGTTAACAATACTGGTTCTTTTGTTTTAATTTGGTGGGGATTTAGACATTGTTGGTGGGTGCTACTGGCTGTATATTCGTGTAGCGAACTGGTGGTTCGGCTGTTGTGGTGGGGACTAGTGGTTGGGATGTTGTAGCAGGACATGTGGTTGTTTATTTGAGGCGAGAACTGGTGGTTGGTCTGTTTTGGCGGGGATTAGTGGCTGTTCATTTGAGGCGAGAACTAGTGGCTGGGCTGTTGTGGCGGGGACAAGTGGTTGTTCATTTGAGGCGAGAACTAGTGGTTGGGATGTTGTGGCGGGGACAAGTGGCTGTTCATTTGAGGCGAGAACTAACTTAACTCAACATTTTTATACTGGTTTAGAAGACTCTGCAGAGTCTGTAAAGAACCAGATTCTTTTACATTTCCTTTCACTAAAAGATGTGTGCATACACTGCCCCCCGTGGCAATGCATTCCAAGCACTCACTACTCTCTGACTAAAACAATATTTCCTAATATCTAATCTGGACCTTTCTTTAGTTGATTTGTAGCTATACCCTCTAGTTCTTGTAGGTGGTTGTATTTTGGAAAACTTGTTTTAGTCTAATTTATCCATTTCTTTGATTATCTTATAAACCTGTATTAAGTCGCCTCGAATTCTTCTCTATTCTAGACATTGTAGGCCTGTTTTTCTGAGTCTTTCCTCACAACTGTAATTCTGGAATCCCACTATCAGCTTTGTCTCTCTTTTTTGTATCATTTCCAGCATATTTATAGCTCTTCTATGATAATGACTCCACACATGTACACAAATGCTCCAATCTAGGTCTAACTGATATTTTATACAGTTTGACCATCACTTCCTTGCTTCTTTGTTTAATATTTATTTTTATCATGCCTAACATTGCATTTGTCTTTTTCACTGTTATCTGGACTTGTTCACTAACTTTACCTGTATGATATATTATGATCCTTAGGTCCCTTTCCTTTTCTATAATTCTTTTATTGTTCTCGCCCATTCTGTAATTATGTTCAATATTTGATCTACCCATGTGGATAACTGTAGATTTATCTGCATTAAACTCCATTTGCCATCTCACAGACCATTCTCGAGTTTGATCTAAATCCGACCTCAATATATCCACTTCTGCATTAGATGAGACTACTGCAAAGTTTGGTGTCATCAGCTGATTTTGCAATCATGTAACCGATATCAATATCTAAATTATTTTTATATATCAAGAACAAAATTGATCTCAAAACTGAGCCCTTTGGCTCTCAGCTTTTTACTTCACACCACCCAGAATACTCTTTATTCATGCCCACTCTCTGCCTTTTCCGGTTAACCAGATTTCAATCCATTTGGCAACTTCCCCACCTATTCCATGTGATTTTAACTTATATAATAATCTTTGATGAGGTACTCATTCAAAGACCTTAGCAAAAGCAAGATAAATAAGATCCACAGTCTTCCCTTTATCTATCATGGTTGCCTTTAACTCTTGGTCGAACTCTATCTCTCTTTGTCGTCTTTAAACTCATGGTTGCCTTTAACTCTTGGTCGAACTCTATCTCTCTTTGTCGTCTTTAAACTCATGGTTGCCTTAACTCTTGGTCGAACTCTATCTCTCTTTGTCGTCTTTAAACTCATGGTTGCCTTTAACTCTTGGTCGAACTCTATCTCTCTTTGTCGTCTTTAAACTCATGGTTGCCTTTAACTCTTGGTCGAACGCTATCTCTCTTTGTTGTCTTTAAACTCATGGTTGCCTTTAACTCTTGGTCGAACTCTATCTCTCTTTGTCGTCTTTAAACTCATGGTTGCCTTTAACTCTTGGTCGAACTCTATATCTCTTTGTCGTCTTTAAACTCATGGTTGCCTTTAACTTTTGGTCGAACTCTATCTCTCTTTGTCGTCTTTAAACTCATGGTTGCCTTTAACTCTTAGTCGAACTCTATCTCTCTTTGTTTGCCTTTAACTCTTGGTCGAACTCTACCTCTCTTTGTCGTCTTTAAACTCATGGTTGCCTTTAACTCTTGGTCGAACTCTATCTCTCTTTGTTTGCCTTTAACTCTTGGTCGAACTCTATCTGTCTTTGTCGTCTTTAAACTCATGGTTGCCTTTAACTCTTGGTCGAACTCTATCTCTCTTTGTCGTCTTTAAACTCATGGTTGCCTTTAACTCTTGGTCGAACTCTATCTCTCTTTGTTTGCCTTTAACTCTTGGTCGAACTCTACCTCTCTTTGTCGTCTTTAAACTCATGGTTGCCTTTAACTCTTGGTCGAACTCTATCTCTCTTTGTTTGCCTTTAACTCTTGGTCGAACTCTATCTGTCTTTGTCGTCTTTAAACTCATGGTTGCCTTTAACTCTTGGTCGAACTCTATCTCTCTTTGTCGTCTTTAAACTCATGGTTGCCTTTAACTCTTGGTCGAACTCTATCTCTCTTTGTTTGCCTTTAACTCTTGGTCGAACTCTACCTCTCTTTGTCGTCTTTAAACTCATGGTTGCCTTTAACTTTTGGTCGAACTCTATCTCTCTTTGTTTGCCTTTAACTCTTGGTCGAACTCTATCTCTCTTTGTTTGCCTTTAACTCTTGGTCGAACTCTACCTCTCTTTGTCGTCTTTAAACTCATGGTTGCCTTTAACTCTTGGTCGAACTCTACCTCTCTTTGTCGTCTTTAAACTCATGGTTGCCTTTAACTCTTGGTCGAACTCTATCTCTCTTTGTCGTCTTTAAACTCATCATTGCAATCTATCCCTATTTCTCGCCGTTTAACACTTTTGGTCGCCCTTTGCCTTTTTCGATTTGCCTTTAACGCTCTTGGTCGTTTTCTTCCTCTGTTTGTCGTGTTCTACATCTCCCCATCGTCCTCTACCTCTCTTTGTCGTTTTCTACCTCTGTTTGTCGTGTTCTACATCTCCCCATTGTCCTCTATCTCTCTTGGTCGTTTTCTACCTCTGTTTGTCATGTTCTACATCTCCCCATCGTCCTCTATCTCTCTTGGTCGCACTTTACCTATGTTGATTGACCTCTCTTTCTCTTTGTTGCCCTCCACTTCTATTGACCCTTCCCCACCTCTCTATGTCTCCTTCTATTTCTTGGTCGACCTCTGCCTCACTTGGTCGGTCTCTGCTCCTTTGTCGCGTTCTACCTGTCTTCATTGCTCCATACCTGTCTCAACGCTTTCTACATGTCTTGATCGCTCTCTATATGTCTTAATTGCTTCCTACCTGTCTTGATCGTTCCCTACCTGCCGTGGTCGCTCTATACCTGTGGTGGTTGCTCTCTACCCGTCTTCATCGCCCCCTACCTGTCTCAACGCTTTCTACCTGTCGTGATTGCTCTCTACCTGTCTTAATCGCTTCTTACCTGTCTTGGTCGCTCTCTACATGTCTTGGTCACCCTCTGTATCTCTTAGTCGCCATCTATCTCTTATCTCTCTTGGTCGTGTTGTATTTCTCTTATCCGTCTTCTATTTCTCTTGGTTGCTTTTAATTTCTCTTGGTCGCTCTCCACATCTCTTGGTCACCCTCTATCTCTCTTGATTACCCTTTATATCTCTTGGGCGACCTCTATATCTCTTGGTGATAATCCACTACTTCACCTTCTATCTCTCTCCACCACCATCAAAGGTATTTTCAGACTGCCAATCCTTTCACTCCCGATACACTACCGAAGAATCCTTGATCATGGAACATCCTTCCTGTTGAGTTTAATCAACAGGAGGCACTCTTTAGACAAAAGAAACACTACTGTCTGACATACGCACTCAGCGCACATTAGATGTACTAATGGTTGCTGACCGAAGACAAAAGATAAATGGAATTATGCTTGTTGTGGAGAGAGCACTTGATAGCCATTTTTGTCCCAAAGACTTTGGCGTATTCTCAGTGAGCCAAACCTTCTCAGAAAATACAGAGATCCTCACAACTGAAACCCAATCATACACAGCAACACTTGCATACAAACCATCCAAAAACAACGTTGTCTTCCAAAGGCTGATAGCTGCAGGTCCCACTGTAATAAAATAGTCAGACCAGATCTAAACTGTCACAGCATTTCATGAGAGTACAATAAATCAGACCATGATGGCAAGGAGCTGGAGAACTGGGCAGATCAGAACGGTCCACAGCTCTTGCATGACCAAAAACTACCACCTTCTTTTAATAGCTGCAGATGATGAAAATAGGACACAACACTGACAACATATTTTTGAGTGACAGGTTAATACGTCAGGTGATGAAATAAGTAAAGGAGTTTATACCACGGACACAAAAAAAGGCCCATCTCGTGCAGCATCACATCAGTTGTAAAACCGAAGAAAGTACTGTTTGAAAAGTAACTTCGACTTCTAACGAGCCAAAATGGGTCCGTTTGCCTGCGAACTAGACAAGGAATGTTGAAACTAGAACCAACACTAGAAAAATACGAGGCTCTGGTTAAACTTAAACAAAAAAAAAAAAAAAAAAAAAAAAGGCGCTATATGAGCAATCAGGTCAGGTCAGGTCATCCCATAACCGGTGAGGTCGTTGGGGCACACATGAAGACATCCTCACAACCCCACGCCACCCTGCTCTGTCAGATGCCGCTGCCTGTGACTCTCCATTCTTTTATGTTGTCCTCCCATCTCTTTTTGGACCGGCCTCTTCGTCGTCTGCCATACACCTTTCCGTGGAGGATTGTGTTTGCAAGACCATTTGATCTCGATATGTGACCGTACCAAGTGAGTTTCCTTCTTTTGACAGTTGCCAAGAGGTCTTCGAAAGGCCCTATTGCTGTTGTAATTCTATCTCGTATTTCCTCATTTGTAACTCGATCTTTGTACGTGACGTTTAACAGTCTTCGGAAACATCTCATCTCCAAGGCCTGTATCCTTCGTTGAAGGTCAGCTGTAACTGCCCATGTCTAACACGTATAGAGGAATATTGACAGGACAAGTTTAGGCATTAATCTGAATTTCGTGCATAGTGCTAACCGTTTATCTTGCCAGATTTTGTTACGCCGTACAAGCGCCGCTATTGTCTGTGCTATTCTGGCCAACACCTCACATTTTGATCCTTCATCACTGACAATCGACCCAAGATATTTAAAACGATCAACCACTTCGAGTTCCTCACCGTTAACTTTTATCCGGCTGTTGAAGCCCGTTGCCTTGTTGGTCATTAATTTTGTCTTTCCAGCGTTTATCTCCAAACCAGAGTCAAGAGCTGTTTAATCGAGCCTTCTGACCCATTCCTGGAGTTCTGCTTCTGAACCCGCCAACCCGTCGATATAATCTGCAAAACGAAGGTTAGTAATCGTTTGGCCCCCTGTCTTGACAGTACCAACGTGACCTACAAGTGCCTCACTCATAATTCCTTCAAGGAATATATTGAAAAGAGTTGGAGAGAGTGTACACCCCTGTCTCACACCAACTGATGTGCGAAACCAGTCCCATCGCCTCCCATTCACAAGAACTGCGCTAGACGCCTTGTCATACAGGTGTTCAAGGACCGTTATAATATTTCCGTTGATATTATACATCCTCGTGGTTGCCCAAAGCGCTTTATGCCATACCCTATCAAACGCCTTCTTAAAATCCACAAACACATGATACAGTGTTTGCTGCTGTTCTATATATTTTTCGCTTAGCAGCCTTAAATTAAATATCTTTTCTGTAGTGCTTCTTCCCTGTCTGAACCCTGCTTGCTCTTCGGCAATAATGTTCTCTGCTTGAGGTTTCAATCGGTCGAGGATTAATCTGAGCATGACCTTGCTAGAGTGGCTGATGAGGCTTATTGTTCTGTAATTTTGGCACAGCTTTAGGTTTCCAGACGGTATAACTTTTCTTCTTCTTCTTCTTCTGCGTACACAGTCAGACAGTAACCATTATTTTCTCGAAAAAAGCGGCGGTCATCCTGAGACTCTCGCCACTACCATAGAGCTTGTCTTGCAGTTCCACTGGCAATGGCCACATCTGCTCTCTCTGATCCTCGTATGTCGGGCAGTTCTGCAGCAGATGTTCAGTGGTCATTTTACCAGTACCGCACGGGCATTCGTCGGTACACCCTATCTTCAATTTGTTGAATAGGTGGTACCTCAGTCTGTTGTGGCCAGTGCGAAGTCTGAAGACAACGACCTGCTCTCTTCGGTTCAACTGGTAATAGGCATCGTTTTTGGTGTAACCAGTATGTTCGGTTTCCCATTTGGTCATGTATCTGGCTTTGATAAGCCGTTTTGACTCTTCGTACGTCATATTGGTATCTGTTTGTGGTAGCCTTGCACCTTCTTTTGCCAGTCTGTCTGCCTCCTCGTTGCCTTGGATGTTGCAGTGTGACGGAACCCACTGTACCACTACCCTTTTTGGTGCGGACTGCTGGCACAGTTTGCAGAGTGCTGCTCTTAAGTCATTAAGCTCAGTGTTTTTCTGGCTTTTTAGCGCTGTGACTACTTCGAGAGCATCTGTCAGCAGGACTATATGGCTCTCATTTTCACTGTGTGTTACCATTTCTTCCACTGCCGCCCTCAGTGCTTCTGCCTCCGCTCTGAAATTGCTTGTGTACTTACCAGTAGCGAATGACAGTGTTATTTTTCTGCCATTTGGTAGGTTCAGGAATGCTCCTGCCCCTCCGTTCTGTGTAGTGTTTGTTACAGAACCGTCGGTGTATGCATGGGTCCAGTCCATGCTTGGGTAGCTTTTCGTTATGAAGCTTAGGGTAGTGTCTCTCCTTTCTTTTTCACTCTGGCAGTTTTTGTTTGCAATACCTGGTATATTTTCTACCACCTCTGGAAATATATCCTGCCGCCAAGTAGGTTTTCGTACAGTAGTGATGGGTTTTGGTGTTGTTAGTGCGTTTATGGGATCTTCGTGCATCTTTGCTTTGGCTATTTCTGCAAAGTTTCTCCGCTTTAGTTTCCCATTTCCCAAATTGTTTAGTCTCTGGTACATTGGAAGGTCCGTCAGTCTTCTGAGTTTCTCTGACTGCAGCTGGGCTCTGCAGTCTCTTCTATCGGTCATGGATTGCAATTTTGTAATCTTTTCGAGTTCTACACTTGGCGTTGACTTCATGCCACCTGTTATAATTCTCATGGCTTGGTTTTGAAGTTTGTTAACTTTATCGAAGTTCGCCTTCGCTGCGGTTGTCCATGCCGCGATGCCATACTCGAGAACTGGTCTCACTCTTCCAGTGTACAGTTTCTTTAGTATGCCTTCGTCTGCTCCCCAGCTTGTGCCAGCAAGTTTTCTCATGATCGCCATTCTTTCTCTGGCTTTCATTCGGTTTCTCTCAATCTGACTTTTCCATGTCATGCGCCGATCAAATGTGACTCCCAGATAGGTTGGGTTGTCGTTTGGCTGTAGGATTTTGCCATTCAGACTTAATTTGGTACTTTGGGGTTTTAATGAGAGCGAGAATATTGTGCACGTGGTTTTCTCCTCGTTTATTTTGACCAGCCATGAGTTTGCCCACTCTTCCAGCGATGTTAGGGCCGTCTGCATCCGATTTCTTGCTATGGTGAGATTCTTTTCAGGGGTCCACATAGCCAGATCGTCTGCAAACATTGAGCTATGGACTCTTCTTGGTATATTCTCTGTAATATCGTTTATATATACCAGGAAGAGTGTGGGTGACAATACTCCCCCTTGGGATACTCCCTGTTCGAGTGTCACCTTTTTGCTCATCTGCCCTTGTATTTGGACTCTGGCCGTTCTTTGTTTGAGGTAGTGGTTGATCCACTTGTACATCTTCCCACAGACATCACTTCTTCTTATCTTGACTCTAAGTCCATCCTTACAGACTTTGTCAAATGCCTTTTCCAGATCCACCCAAACAGCTACTGTGTGTTTCTGTGCCTGGTAGGCATCTTCTATCTCCTGGGCTATGAGGATGACCTGGTCCTCAGTGGATCTGTGCTGTCTAAAGCCGGCTTGCTGTGGAATTAGTATTCGTTTTTCTTCCAGATGCCACATCAGTCTGGTGTTTATCATCCGTTCCATCAGCTTGCCAACACAGCTCAGTAGGCTTATGGGCCTGTATCCATTTGGATCTGTTTTGTCCTTCCCTGTTTTTGGTACTGGTACCAGTATTGCATCTTTCCATGCCTGGGGTACAATACCCCTTTTCCAGCTTTGGTTCAGGACTGATAGTAGTTTCTTCTTCGCTGTTTGGCCCAGCCCCATCAGCATTTCGTTTGTTATCCCGTCTTTTCCGGGAGATTTCCTTTTCTTTAGTGTACTCATAGCCTCTTCCATTTCGCGCATTGTTAGTTTGGCCATCATGTGCTCTTCAGGAGCCGTATTTATGTTTTCGTGTCCCTTTAGCTCTTCGCTAATGTCTGTATGCTTATCTGCAGGGACCTCGATGTGGTTTGCTCTGGCATAGTGATCGACAAAGGCGTTTGCGGCTTTCTTACCTGTGATCAAGTTCTCGCCCTGCTTGATAGTAATTTGTTTATTTGACGGGGTTTCGTCGTTCATGGCTCTGACGGTATAACTTTTGATTTCGTCCATAAGTCCGGCCAGTTTCCTGTCGCCCATATTTTGTTGCAGATGTGTGTCAGGCCTTCCACCACTACCTCTCCACCTGCTTGTAAGAGCTCTGCTGGTATATTGTCCGTGCTGGCCGCCTTCCCTCTTCTCAATGTGTTTACCGCTGCAATTACCTCTTGCTTCGTTATCAGTTGGTTATCCTCTATATTTGTTGGTGTTGGGGGGATTGTTTTCCCAGGTTCATTTCGCCCTTCATAGTTGTATAGCTCGGAACAGTACTCTGTTCATCGTGCCAGTACGTCATTTTCCCCAATAAGGCACTTGCCGTTTTTATCATGGATCATAAGGTTCCTGCTTTGTCTTGGTGTTACCAGTTCTTTGACAACCTTATATGCTCCTTTAGCATCATTTCTGTTTAGTTTCTTTTCTATGTTTGTGCATTGCTCACATATCTACGCTTCTTTCGCCTCTCTCATCTTTTTGTTGAATGGCTTTCTTGACCTCTTTATAACTGCCGACCTCCTCCGGTGGGTGATTGTGTTTTTTCAGTGACCTTCTTTTATCACAAAGGTCTAGAATGTCTTTGGTCACCCATGGCTTCCTTTTTGTTTGGTGGCATCCCAGGATCTCTGTTGCAGTATCTATGAGAGCTGGGTTAAGAGACTTTGTAACTATATCTGTATCCAGTCCCTCTCTGAGAGCCAACAGTATCGCAAATCTCACTCCCACCCTTACTTGGAACACTTCGGTGATTTTGGGGTCCATTAATTTGTCCAGGTCAAACTTTAGCCTGGTCACATTCTTCTTTGCGACTCCCTTCAATCACAACGCATGGTCATCATAACCAGATCGTGGTCGCTTCCTATATCAGCTCCTGGGAAACTTCTTGTTTTGTCGATTTTGATATTCGATCGGAACCTCCTCTAGACCAGTATATAGTCAATCTGGCTGTGCACATCCTTGCTTTGGTTATGCCATGTCCAGCGTCTCGTCTGCTTGTTTAACCCAAACGTATTTGCCACCAACAGCTGGTTGCATCTTGCAAATTCTAGGAGTCTGAGGCCCCGGTCATCGGTTTCTTTATTTTCGTATATGAGCAATACAAAAAACTATTTGAAAATGACTATTTTTCTGAGAAGACTATTTCAGACTCGAAAACAGAAAATGGCGCCACCCTGTGGAAGACAGTCGACGCGTCTGGAATTTAAGCAATGGCCCAGCCAGCGCTCCTGCGAACAATAATATTGCAAGTTGCAAATAACCAAATAGCCCACCAACTACTGCTAACTCAAAAAAGGACAAACAAAGATCCAGTGGTATTGTACAAATGAAAATGCCTTTATGGCGACACTCTTCTCTATATAGAAATTAAATGATGCCTTACGTCAAATACAAAGCTGGCGCTGATGATTTGAAGACATCGGAAATTAAAAACTTTGGACCAGACACTATCAAATGGCTGCTTACGCTTATTAACACATGCGTTAAATCTATGCAAATTCCTAAAGTCTTAAGGGAATCCCTTGTGGTTGAGCCGATACAATCAGGAAAAATCACAACATCATGAATTTCCAGCCGGGGCGTAACTATTTTACCCGTATAAGGTTTTTACAAGAATGATACTGAACCGTATCGACCGCTCGCTAGACAAGAAGCTTATCAAGAAGCAAGCAGGTTTTTGACTTTTAAAATTCTTATCCTGACACAACTAATCGACCTCGGGTATGAAGGTAAGAAGATCACAGGAGTGATTTATATTGATCAAAGTGCAGCACGCACAGGAGTGATTTATATTGATCAAAGTGCAGCACACACAGGAGTGATTTATATTAATCAAAGTGCAGCACACACCGGAGTGATTTACATTGATCAAAGTGCAGCACACACAGGAGTGATTTATATTGATCAAAGTGCAGCACACACAGGAGTGATTTATATTGATCAAAGTACAGCACACACAGGAGTGATTTATATTGATCAAAGTGCAGCACACACAGGAGTGATTTATATTGATCAAAGTGCAGCACACACAGGAGTGATTTATATTGATCAAAGTGCAGCACACACCGGAGTGATTTACATTGATCAAAGTGCAGCACACACAGGAGTGATTTATATTGATCAAAGTGCAGCACACACAGGAGTGATTTATATTGATCAAAGTGCAGCACACACAGGAGTGATTTATATTGATCAAAGTGCAGCACACGACAGGATAAACCACAGGAAGCTACTGACAAATCTATATTCTTTGAGAAATGACTGGTGTCTCACCAATCTCATCAAATGCCAGGTCATGTCAAATCAGGTCAGTCCGTAACCAGTGAGTTTGTTGGGGCGCACATGAAGACACCCTCACAAGCTCACGCCATCCCTCTCTGTCAGCGGCAGCTGCCTGTGCCTCATCTGGTCGAAAATTGGTCCATTCTTTTATGTTGTCCTCCCACCTCTTTCTGTGACGGTCTCTTCGTCGTCTGCCTTGCACTCTTCTGTGCAGGATCGTATTTGCAAGACCATTTGATCTCGATATTTGACCGTATCAAGCGAATTTCCTTCTATTAACATTTGCAAAGAGGTCTTCAAAAGGACCTTCAAATGTGTATTGCAAAATAAGAAGTGATATGCCACTTTGGGAGTGAAAAAATGTCGATGACCAAACTTAAAGAACAAGGAAGCGTCCTTTCATTTAATTTGTATAAAATTGATATCGTAACGACCAACTTACAGACACAGTGGGGACACAAGTTCTTTATGGTGACGATAAAGAGATCGCTGCCTAAGGAAATTGTTTTGAAGAGGTTGAATACAAACTGACAAGTGCCTTTGATGCCCTTGTTGCATATTACCACACAAATCACCACAAACAAGACCTCAGCAGAACATATATACCTCAGAAAAGAGAAGCAAACAGAAAACTACAGATCAGATCAAATGGCAAGGACAGAAGTTGGAACATAGTACTGCTCCCAGATACCCACGTTTAAAGTTGGATCACACACTGTACTTCGCCATACACTGACATGAAATAAAACGGTAGATACACGCGAGAAATAATATCATCCGAAAATTGACTGACACTACTTGGGGAACAAAGCCAGATGGCCTGCCAACATCATGACTCACCATGTGCGTCTCTGTAGCTAAGTACGCTGCACCAATTTGGAACACCTCTGTGCATGTCAAAATGATTTATAATGCAATAAATGAGGATGGCCAGGTAGTTACAGAGTGCCTACATCCTACTTCAACTGGAACATTAACCTCAAATTCGGTGTAGCACCGCCCGAGACAGGAATAAGTGTCCCATCAGAAACTGAAAGAGAAAAACATGCCAACGACCCAAGGCATCCTTTGTTTGAACATCAGTTACAGTGCAGAAGACTTAAATCTAGTCGAAGTTGTTAGTCAACACAGCCCCTACAGACTAGACCCCAAAAAAGTGGCATCGAAAAATGGAATGACACTAGTCTCCTGGATCAAGCTAGGGGAGGAACCTGCCCATGTACACAACTTACTTTAAGCAACACGGAAGTCACTAAACAGACTCCGAATTGGTGAATTACGGTGCAGGAAAAACTTACAGAAATGGCGATACAGGGATGATAAGACGAGCGACAGAAGAGCAAGACGAGACCCAAACCACATAGTAGTCTGCCCAAATCCTATGGAAACATGTCTCGTAATATGGATGACATGTTGATAGGAGATGACAGGCGATTACCGTGGCTAAACATTGGAAGCATTATGTCCAGGATAGAAAGTAAGTAAGTAGTTGTCTAAAAAAAGGTAGACCTTTCCTCGGCTAGAAAGATGTTTGCAAGCGTGACCTGAAGGCGTTGGATGTGAACAACAGCAGCTGGGAGGAACTTGCCAAGGACAGGCCTGGCTGGAGGCAGGCTTTGTGTGTTGGTCTGCAGGCAGGGGAAGACAGGATGCGTCAAGGACAGGCCCGGCTGGAGGCAGGCTTTGTGTGTTGGTCTGCTGGCAGGGGTAGACAGGATGCGTCAAGGACAGGCCCGGCTTTAGGCAGGCTTTGTGTGTTGGTCTGCAGGCAGGGGAAAACAGGATGCGTCAAAATGCAGACTCCAAACGAAAACGAAAGCGAAAGCAAGGGCAACAACTGTCTGTCCCCTCTCTAGCGTGATGTCCATTGTCTCTCGAGACTGACAGGATGTCAATCATCATCATCATCATCATCATCATCATCATTTATAACTATATGATACTCAAAGCAAGAAACAATCTCTCCTCTATTATTGTGGACACGGAAGACTCTGGTCCGCTCCTGCATGCCAAACTTGCGTGAACTACGTCCCTTACTATGTAAGAGAATTCCCTTGCAAGTCTGATACACCATATACGAGAGGTGTTCAAATCAAACTGGGACTTTTTGTTATAGTCCTTTCTCAATGGGTTATATCATGCTAGAACTACTATTATTATTTAGGGGCACTTGTGTCTTATTACTGCTAGGTAACCGACTTACCATGGACCAGTTACATGACAGAGAATAATAATGGCGGGCAGCACAGTTAGTGCTTGCACGTGTTGTGATGAAGTTTCTTATGAAAGAAGGCGTGAAACTTGGTGAAATTTACAGAAGACCGCAATCACAATACGGTGATTAGACACTCCGTTGTAGTAAGACATTTTAATGGTGTAAATGTTTTAGAGAAGATCGTACATCCGTGAGTGATGATCCCGGCCGTTGTGGCTCTCTACCCACCAGTCATTCCTGGGAATATCCAGATGTGGAACGCCTTATTCTAAAAAAATTGACGCATAACTTATCGCAAAATTGCACAAGCAAGTCTTTCTCTGGGTACTGCGAACACAATTATTATGAAGATTGCATTTTTGTAAGGTTAGTTAGTACCCGTTGGGGTTGGCCACAAGGGGCATACTGCTCCTGTAAGATAACGCTCGACCTCATACGTCTTACATAATTATGTTCAATCTGCAGCAACTCGGTTGGGATGTACTGGTACATCCACCTTACAGCCCAGACCTCGCTTTAAAGCGATTTCCACCTGTTTGGAAAACTACAAAAATTCTTAGTAGGTCAGAATTTCAGCACTGATGACGAAGTAAAACAGACTGTCCTGGATTGTTTCATACAATTTCTATGTTGAAGCTTTTCAAGCATTACTTAAACGCAAGGATGTGTATAAATGTTTAGGAAATTATATCGACAAATCAATGGAATTTTGACTACTTGAAAAAAAAGTTATTTTTTTTCTTACAAAAAACTGTACCTGGTTGACTTGAACGTCCGTCGTGTATATTACGATGAATCTCTTAAATAGACGTCTTCTCCAAAACCATATCTTATTTTTAATGTCTTGGCAACGTGCGGTGCAAGTCGACTTTGCTCTGTGATCACTGACACAAGTACCAGTCTAACGACCGTATCTTCAAGTTTCTTATTTTCTCTGCTTTAAAAAAGTGTTGCTAGAAATGTTTCTTCATGTCATCATAAACTTTCATATATTAACAAGTGTAGCAACTCAAATGTAGAAGAAGGAAGATCAGTTTAAAAAAAAATTTGTTGTTGTACAATGTTAAAGGGAATAATTGTGCAAACATTCCTAACTAAGCTCATGACGTCTTCGGTAAAAGATGCTCCTATCTGAGTGCAAAATGACCTGTCCATTTACGATAATGCTGATGTTGCTAATGCCGTCTCCGAGCGGGTTATCCTCCCTGACATAAGGTCACGAGGGTTTTAGCGAGATTCAGATTTAAACTCTTATATTTCCACTTTCATCCATTTATATTGTCAAGTTGTCGATTATGTGCCTCCATGATTTCATTTCCTTATTTATCCATTTATCAACTCTGAAGTAGAACAATGCAATATTAAGCACATTTATCTAGTTCTAACACAGACTGCTGAAGACAGTTCGCGGACTTACAAAGCACGATTCTCTGGGAAAAAGAAAATAAATGAAGAACAGAACACACAAACAAATTGATAATACATAGCTACATGATTATCCTTAGGGCACGGCGGCTTCCATTTCTTTAGACAATGTGAATTCAACAAACGAAAAAAAAAAGATAGTACATGCACATTTCACGATTATCGACAACATTCTGAAATAAATATCACACACATTCAGGAAATATTTTCTTTTCTCAGGATGATAACCTGTCGTCATAATAGAGGGGAATAGAAGAGTGGAGGATGAGTATAGAAGAGTGGAGAATGAGAATAGAAGAGTGGAAGATGAGTATAGAAGAGTGGAGGATGAGAATAGAAGAGTAGAGGATGAGTATAGAAGAGTGGAGGATGAGAATAGAAGAGTGGAGGATGAGAATAGAAGAGTAGAGGATGAGCATAGAAGAGTGGAGGATGAGAATAGAAGAGTAAAGGATGAGAATAGAAGAGTGGAGGATGAGTATAGAAGAGTAGAGGATGAGCATAGAAGAGTGGAGGATGAGAATAGAAGAGTAAAGGATGAGAATAGAAGAGTGGAGGATGAGTATAGAAGAGTAGAGGATGAGTATAGAAGAGTGGAGGATGAGAATAGAAGAGTAGAGGATGAGCATAGAAGAGTGGAGGATGAGAATAGAAGAGTAGAGGATGAGTATAGAAGAGTGGAGGATGAGAATAGAAGAGTGGAGGATGAGTATAGAAGAGTGGAGGATGAGTATAGAAGAGTGGAGGATGAGTATAGAAGAGTGGAGGATGAGTAAAGAAGAGTGGAGGCTGAGTATAGAATAGTGGAGGATGAGTATAGAATAGTGGAGGATGAGTATAGAAGAGTGGAGGATGAGAATAGAAGAGTGGAGGATGATAATAGAAGAGTAGAGGAAATAGAAGAGTGGAGGATGAGAATAGAAGAGTGGAGGATGAGAATAGAAGACTGGAGGATAAGAATAGAAGAGTGGAGGATGATAATAGAACAGTAGAGGAAATAGAAGAGTGGAGGATGAGAATAGAAGAGTGGAGGATGAGAATAGAAGACTGGAGGATGAGTGTAGAAGAGTAGAGGATGAGTATAGAAGAGTGGAGGATGAGTGTAGAAGAGTAGAGGATGAGAATAGAAGAGTGGATGATGATAATAGAAGAGTAGAGGAAATAGAAGAGTGGAGGATGAGAATAGAAGAGTGGAGGATGAGTGTAGAAGAGTGGAGGATGAGAATAGAAGAGTGGAGGATGAGTGTAGAAGAGTAGAGGATGAGTATAGAAGAGTGGAGGATGAGAATAGAAGAGTAGAGGATGAGAATAGAAGAGTGGAGGATGAGTATATCCTCCGTTGTCATTAATCGTCGTCTTGCTAGTTCAAAAAGCCGCTCCTTAATCATGTCATTTAAGAAGACAACGTAGATAAAATAATTCATTGGAACATATTATCCAGTTTGCATTTCTTTAACATAACTTTATGCCAGAATAACTGGTTACAAACGTTTATGAGCGTGTGTGGATTACAACCCTTATTATGCTGGCTTTAACGTCAATACGAGAGCTGACATCCTGGCATTCAAATGAGCCAATTATATATTGATGCGAAGTACATACTTAAATTCCTTAATGTCAGCCTGTTAGATGATGATGTTGCAGTTGATAAAATGACAAAGCACGGATTACAGGAGTTTGAAATCAAATGTAAGTCGAGCATGGAGGATGGGGCCATATAAACAGAACAGTGGTGTGTATAAACAGCTAATGTAAGGACCAGTCAGTATCCGTACTCTTTATTATGTAGACAGAGTCCCTAATAGTCTGCCAGGAACGCAATGTTCTCGAATCTGTAGAATGTGTTCTGGTTCATAAAATTTGACTTTCCTGTAGAGAAGATATACATGTTTAGGGACTGGCTTCATGGAAACCTACGTTCACTCCTTAAACGTGGCAAGGATGTAGACTATTCAGTAGCTATTTCATAATTACGCTACATTGTATGTCTATGATAAACTGATTGAGCAGATAATGACACGAACAATAATGTGCTATCTAGAACGTGAACATGTGCTACATGATTAGCTAAGGGTTACAGATAATAGTTATTATATAGCTGCGGCTGCTGTCGAGGATGAAGTGTTAGAGATGTCATTGCACCAAGCCATAGCTTTTAATTAGATGATGCTGCAGTTTCTTTTCTCGGGCTCTTACTTTCCTAAAAGTTGCTGCTATTTTTATTCTAAATGCCCACAATGAGTAGGTTAACTCTTTTTGTATGCCTTAAGAAGGACGTTTAGTGGCTGGCTGCAATAAGTTTTCCTTACATCCCGAGTGTGCTGATGAAGGTGGACTGAGGTCCTCCAAGCAAATGTGCTATGATTGGCTACATCTGCGTGGCACTCACTGCTACCGCATCACGTTGACCCCCACCCCCACCCCCTCCCCTCAACCTCATTAGGCAGACTGCCAAGACAAACAGTCCGTTACCAGGGAGGACTACGTGGAAGTGGAGGTGAGGGCCTGGGCCAATATATTTTGCCTGACCCAGACTATTATGCCTTATCAGTATGTTTTGCCTGAATAGACGTTAGTTTTCCTCCCTCTCTCTTCCCAACAGTAAGTCATGTATCCATTTACATCTGGACTGACGTGCGTGCAGGTAACAGGAGTTGAACCCTGTACCTCTGCTGTAAAAAACAAATGCTCTACCATGAAACTAATAATACTATGGTAATGTATACGTATACGTGACTGTATAACGTGACTTTGGTAACGATGCCGTCAGCTGTGAGTGAGCAGCTCTTGACAGTCCAGTGCCTCCCAGACAAAAGTACAGTTCTTGACAGCCAGTGCCCCCAAGACAAAAGTACAGTTCTTGACAGCACAGTGCCTCCCAGACAAAAGTACAGTTCTTGACAGCCCAGTTCCCCTAAGACAAAAGTACACTTCTTGACAGCCCAGTGCCTCGCATACAAAAGTACAGTTCTTGACAGCCCAGTGCCCCCCCCCCCCCCCAGACAGAAGTACACTTCTTGACAGCCCAGTGCCCCCAGACAAAAGTACACTTCTTGACAGCCAAGTTCCCACACACACAAAAAGTACAATTCTTGACAGCCCAGTGCCTCCCAGACAAAAGCACAGTTCTTGACAGCCCAGTGCCTCCCAGACAAAAGTACAGTTCTTGACAGCCCAGTGCCCTCAGACAAAAGTACAGTTCTTCCTAAGCTGGAGTTCGTATAACGTTTGCTGTTTTAGAAGCATCATGATATCGAAGGGAAGGGTTTGGATGCATCTTTTGAGTGTCTCTGAATGGAGGCAGTCCAGTGTGTCGGTGTCACAGGATCGTCACGTGCTGCAAGAGACGTAGTACACACATCTGAGTGGATCATCTCA
Source organism: Ariolimax columbianus (assembly GCA_036924085.1). NCBI lineage: Eukaryota > Metazoa > Mollusca > Gastropoda > Stylommatophora > Arionidae > Ariolimax > Ariolimax columbianus. The sequence continues at coordinate 75,727,400 of JAVGWX010000011.1, read as the reverse complement.
TCATTCCTCAATCAGTAATGCCAGCTGATCTCTAGTGATGGCATGTCTGGTGTTATCCGCCACTTTGGAGATCGTCACAAAGGGGCGGAGGTGCGATGTCCGCTGGTCCGTTTTTTATCGTCATCCATGATGATACTTTAAAAAGGACAAATCGCAACGAACGAGACAAGAATGCATTTTCTCGGTGGAGTTAGTCAGGATTGGTGTGGCCTAGCACATATAAAACTAACAGGTGGGTTAAGAAGCTACACTCACAAAGCACCACCTGCTTTCAGTCCCGTAGTATGAACCTTTCAGTCCCGTAGTATGGACCTTTCAGTCCCGTAGTATGAAACTTTCAGTCCCGTAGTATGGACCTTTCAGTCCCGTAGTATGGAATTATTCAAATGACAGTTCCGGCGTGTGTGACCCAGGAGTAATACTCGCGTCGGCATAGCTCCTAGGATCATTGGGGCGCACAATTTCTCCTACCTTTGCAATGTAGACTTACACGTAGAGAACTGCATAATATTACATACCATCAACATACTATTAACATAACATCAACATCATATCAAATTACCATCAGCATAACATGAACATAACATGAACATAACATAACATAAACTTAACATTAACTTAACATTAACATAACATTAACATAACATTAACATAACATTAACATAACATTAACATAACATTAACATAACATTAACATAACATTAACATAACATCAACAACTATTCTAGATAGCTTCCATGTTTAAAAAAAAGACCCTCTGATAGTTTATTAGCTTCCCATTTACGTATGTCGGTTTCTGCCGCGAAGACAGCAAGTCACAGACTTACTGGGACAAGTGCTATGCGTCATACCTTGTGAACCCGTGACGTTGCAAGATCGCTTTCATGTCATATATCCACCCCCTCTTGCCTTTTGGCACAAACGTCAAGTCTTGCAAGACATCCGTGAAAGTTGATCCGAATGCATTCCCATGAGATGACCAAACCATCTTATTTTCTTGGCTGTAATCTGTACTCATCATAGATGATAGTTCTCACCATATTTCGAATGACTTGGTTTCGCAATATGTCGTTTCTTTCTCGGCCGCACATAAGACCTTTTTCAAGCACTTCATTTACGTCGAGAATTCCTTCACTTTCGCCTTGGACAAAGATCATGTTTGGCACTAATGAGGCTTATTTTCTTATAAAATTAATTTCCTCAGCAACGACAGTTCTCAAATGATCAGTAACGTTTGACCTTATTTTATCATTTCTTTTGTCATGATGATATATAATCCAATGCTGAGTCACAGTTTTGTTTACAATTAGAGACCGTCCGATGTCAGATGCGATAACCCACATTTAACTGAGATTTGTGCAGGTAACAGGCGTTGAACCATGTATCTCTGCTGTGAAAAACAAATGCTCTACCATGAAACTTATAATAAGATGGTAATGTATAACAAAGAAGTTAGAGATATATTTGGTATTCGTGAGAGTCGTCGTACGACCAATTAACACCAGAGCCCTTTAATTTTAATGCGGATATAAGTTTTATCAAAGTTGTTATGCAGTTAATTCTAAGCTAGACATCAATATGGAATTTATAGTTCAATCACTCACGTTTATATCGATGATCTAATTTAACATCAGGAGCAGATTTCTATCTTCTTTATATTAATGTGATGACCCGTTCCTCAGCCAAGATGAGGATCTCAACTGTGTCTCCAGCACAGTGGAGTGGTAAGCACTCATCCACATGAGTCTCGGATGTTGTTACGAACAGCAAAGGAGACTGATCAACGTATTAGAGGTCTTCCACGCATTCTCTTGTTATCTAGATTGATGTCGCCGTGCTCCATCGACAATCGTTTCGTCTCAGCATGTCACCTGCCCATCTATGTTTTGCCCTGTCTGCGTAGATTTTCACATCATTCACCAAGAACAATCGGCGAATATCATAATTGTGAAAATTTTGCAATCGTTGGTTCCGGATAGTGATTCCGATCAAGCGTCTTTCAAGAGAGGCCTGGGTCACTCTCAATTTGTCCTCCAGTGATTTTGTTAGTGTTCCTGTCTCAGCACCGTAGCACATCGCAGGGAGCACAGTGGAATTGAAGAGTTGGTCTCATAGGTTCTGGTCTTGGCAACCGTCGAGGACCGTGTTAATAGACGAAAAGGCTGCCCAGCCCGTGCGGCGACGTCTTGTCATTCCAGGTTCAAGATTGTTCTCCAAATTGAGGAGGTGCCTAAGAAAGATGTACTCTAGTCGCACAATGCCAAGAAAGACTAGATCACGACTGCGATACGATTGCGGAACACTGGTTTTCTAGACATTCATCTCCAGTCTCGCTTTCCTTCCCTCACTATCGAGTAGCTGGTTGGTTGGCTTCTGCTGTTGACTCTGATGAGCATTATCTCGTCTGCAAATCGAAGGGGGTTGAGGGAAAAGGAAATCTCACAGGTTTAAAGTAAACTATTTCTAAAATCATTAACATAAGTAACAATTACAGAACACAAATAGGCTCTTCCGACAATATTATGTGTATCACTTGAAGCGCTTTGATTGCATATTTTTACTATATCCATACAATTTAGCATCCCTTATAGATTGAACTTAGAATTCTTCACTAAAACAAAATAACACACACACACAAAGTAAAGCATGTTATGCAGTTTGAAGTGCTGGGTATTCCTAACTTTATTGATCAAGCACTTATCTCAATTCAAATTAATACATCAAACACCATTTTGTGAAGTCTAAACGTATAACTCTTGTACACCCTTAGATGAAGCACGCTTAATGTTTGAACATGCAAATCTTCTGACAAGAATTCAATGAAACAATCACTAAAATGGGAGAGCACAACTTTTTCAATAATATTAATGGATGTTTTTCTGCAACCAGAAAGTCCAACCCTTTCAACACAGTTATATAACGCAACCTTTGTACTGGTGTAAATAAAATATTCGTGCAGACGGGAATTCCGCCAGACATTACAAAGTTAGAAAGTAACCGTAAATAAAATAATGATAGACGTCTGATTAATGACACAAACGAGTCAGCTTTTAAACAGGGCTTCCTTCTCCAGTAAATGTTACCTGTTGTATAAGTTCTTCAACCAGCGCTATGCAAGGCAAGTATGTACACATTCCTGAAGAAACATCTTGTCTTGCAGACATGTTTTCAGATTCATTTCATGGTTGACTATCGCTGTATCGATAACACCCCTTCTTTGAAGTAGTTGTCCTGCCCACCAGTAATTTTGCTGAGACACGGCTTGCCAGTTATGAAATAGGTGGACCAACCAAGAAATCGTCAAAATGATTGCACACATAAAAACAGACAGGACATGAACAAATCACACACACAAAAACCGAGACGAAACTTGAATAAATCCTACACACAAAAACCCAGACGAAACTTTAACAAATCATACCAAAACAGAAAGACACAACAAAAACAAACAAATCTAGAGACACACATATATTAAATATAAGTGCACCAAAATTTATGGAAAGAGAGAGAGAGATATAGAGGGAGAGAGAGACAGAGAGAGACCGAGAGAGAGATAAAGAAAAAAATGTAAGAGAAAGAGAGCGGAATAAGAAGGGAAGCCTGTGTAAACGTATAGAATGTATTCAAACCATGAGGTTTGGACAGGAAATTCAAATGATTCTCAAGCTCAAACCTGTGTCGATCATTGGAGGGGCAGGAGATGATCCCGATGATTATGATGAACACCTTACTCTGGTGTCTATGATTATTAAAGCGGTTAGCGACATGAGATTCAGAATGATAGGAAATCTAATTGAAGTGTTGACGGATTCTAGCACGGAGTCTCCCTGGCGAAGTAGTGAAGCCGTTTGCCTCATGTTCAGATGGTCGTGGTTCGAATTATATTTTCTGCGGACGGTTCATGATAGCATTATTTTCTGGAGATGCCTGTGTTCATCGCTGGAATTCCCTGGGTTCATCGCTGGGGATCCAACAATCGTAATAGATGTAGCTTTGGCTGTAGTCTATAATAAAGGGATAGTCTCGATCAGCATTATAAAGAAATGAAGTGTATATGATCAAAGACACAGGATAAATTGCATGTAAAGTTTTGACATTTAAAAAATATAAATTTCAGTATTTTTTGGTTTAATTACGTTTTAAAGTAAGATTTGGAATTCTACATTACAATAAATAACATCATGATGTAGGGTGATCATCTTCCGAACACCTGCCTAACCTTTATATGGATATATCAATTTTTAATAAAGTTACAACAATTATAAAAATACTGTTCTTTAAAGGACAAGTAGCAGCTGAATATAAAACTTTCCAACTATGCTATATGAAAGAACTAAAGTATGCAGCCTTATTAAATATAGACAAATATTATTGGACTAAATGTGAGGACCATTTCTTCAAAGAGAATGAGGGCTATTGAAAAGATGGTGGACTGTCGTTCTTTCTTCCGAAAGTAGTTATCAATGTGTTAGAATAATTCGACTATGATTAAGTTACAAATTTACTTACATGTTTGCTTTCCGAGAAATAGAAGTTTCCATCACCTTGGCAAAACGCTCCTGTTCAGGGCCACCCCAAATCAGCTAGAAGATGGATCTCAAAAATGAATTATAACCGTTTATTGTTTGGTCCATCTTCTATTTATAAACCTGGACCAATCCATCTGAAGTATGTACTTTTTATGTTCTATAAATTATATGCTTTTACATTTTCTCATATTTTTTTCAATGAAATTCCCAGTTACTTATTACAGCTCCTAAAACACATGAGCTACATTACAAAAGGGCGGTAAGTCAAACCTAATGTAGAACATCTCATTCCAATTAGAGACGCTTTTGCCTAAACAAAGTAAATTTTAAGATTTAAAATAAATATTAAGAAATTATTTTATTATGAAAATTGCCAGATTCAGAAACGAGGTTACAGTGAAAAAAACTAATCCAAGTACAGACATAAGTTCCGTTAACAGCCCTGTAGTGATTCAAATAGCCATTAGACTGAAACATATAGACAGAAGATTGAAAAGGATCCTCAAATAATTATATCAGCAATAAAGCAGGCTGCCATTAAACACAAATATCTTGTGAAAATAAAAAATAAATGTGACGGGCTACTGCTTCACGGAATGAAGTAATTCGAAAGAGAAAGCCCAGAATAGAATATAAAACTAAATAGGGCTATAAAAACAAATATTCAATTAGCTAGTAAAACTTTATTGAGAAAAGAGTTTCAGAAAAATAGAACATGAATTATGGATTGTAGCTTAAGAAAAATGTAAGGAAGAAAGACAGCAAAAAAAGCACTCCAGAATACAGAGTATTGAACAACGAGGTATGATCTGCGTGCCGAGTACAGAAGAACAGTTGTTAAAATCAAAGTGCAAGTTAATAAGAGACTTATGAAAGAAGAACAAAGTGAGAGCATTGCAGGCAGAAATAAAACATCTTTCAAACATGACAAGGCTGGCTCAAGTAGGCATTAGGGACAAGAATAACAACCTCTTAATTGATGAAATGTGTATGTTGAACAGGTGGGCGGCAACTGTGCGAGAGACGACAACCCGTACTAATTTAATAATAAAGGCCACCAGCATCCTCAGGTCAGAAGTAGAGAAAGCCGTAAACGATATGAGTAAATAGAAAGCAGTAGACATGGATAATTTCAGAAGTTCTAGACGAATCACTGATTCTCTGTAATGACATCTACAAAACGGAATCAACACCTGGTTTTATAACACTATCAAAGAAACCATGTGTAACGGAATGTGGAGATTTGACTATTGGTATGCTGAGTAACAAGATGATGTGTAACATAATATTACATTTAATTAGGTGATCGGATACTGAAGTTCAAGATGAACACTTTGGATTTAGACGGAAGAGCAGAACAAGTGAAGCAATGCTATGTTAACGAACACAGAAGTACAGAAAAAATCTTTGCAGTCTTTAAAATGGCGACTGCTCGAAAGAAATCAGAAGAAGACTAGCTATGGCAATGCAGAGACTGAACAGCCTGAAGAAATTATGGCAGAGCACCAACAAAATGATCAAAGTAAAAGTCTTTAGAGCCTGTGTTTTTCCTGTGGCAGCTTATGGCTGTGAATCATGGACGATTACCAAAACTTCTAGACAAAGAATCGAATCCTTCGAGTCAAAAACAAATGTAGACATTCAGCAAGAGTTGAGCATAGAGGAGAACTGGTTTATCAATTCCATTTTAGCTAGAAAATGCAAATACTTTGGTCACATCAAGAGACACAACGGTCTTGAGAGAACGGTGATGGAAGGTATGGTGCCAGGCAAAAGAGGAAGGTGTAGACCAAGAAGACGATGGGCCGAGATATCCAGGAATGCCTGGGTATGACTGTGGCGGAGGCTGGAGTTTTGGCAAGACAACGAGTTTCTTTCAGACAGACTGTGATGGGAGCGACGTTCTACAATGGACATGCTACATGATGATGATGATGGTCTTTATAAACTGACGGAAAGACCTTTGACAAAGTACAGCATGTGAAACTAATTACATGTATGGCTTGATAATACACGACAATGCTCAGTAATCGGTACTGGGAGTGAACTGTCACTGTAAGATCAGGCAGGCTTTAATCGCCATGTATAGATGTAAAAAGATAAGTGTAACAAAGATGAGTACTGTCCTCTAGCCTTTTCAATATTTACACAGAAAACTCCTTTTCGACAGAAAGAGAAAACACCAGGAATCTATATCGGTGGAATGTCATTAGATATGCTCAGATATTCAGATGACATAGGTCTGAAATGTCATTAGATAAACTCAGATATTCAGATGACATAGGTCTGAAATGTCATTACATCAACTCAGATATTCAGATGACATAGGTCTGAAATGTCATTAGATAAATTCAGATATTTAGATGACATAGGTCTGAAATGTCATTAGGTAAACTTAGATATTCAGATGACATAGGTCTGAAATGTCATTACATCAACTCAGATATTCAGATGACATAGGTCTGAAATGTCATTAGATAAATTCAGATATTTAGATGACATAGGTCTGAAATGTCCTTAGGTAAACTTAGATATTCAGATGACATAGGTCTGAAATGTCATTACATCAACTCAGATATTCAGATGACATAGGTCTGAAATGACATTACATCAACTCAGATATTCAGATGACATAGGTCTGAAATGTCATTAGATAAATTCAGATATTTAGATGACATAGGTCTGAAATGTCATTAGGTAAACTTAGATATTCAGATGACATAGGTCTGAAATGTCATTACATCAACTCAGATATTCAGATGACATAGGTCTGACATGTCATTATATAAATTCAGATATTCAGATGACATAGGTCTGAAATGTCATTAGGTAAACTTAGATATTCAGATGACATAGGTCTGAAATGTCATTACATCAACTCAGATATTCAGATGACATAGGTCTGAAATGTCATTAGATAAATTATGATATTTAGATGACATAGGTCTGAAATGTCATTAGGTAAACTTAGATATTCAGATGACATAGGTCTGAAATGTCATTAGATAAACTCAGATATTCAGATGACAAGGATCTGAAATGTCATTAGATAAACTCAGATATTCAGATGACATAGGTCTGAAATGTCATTAGATATACTCAGATATTCAGATGACATAGGTCTGAAATGTCAATAGATCAATTCAGATATTTAGATGACATAGGTCTGAAATGTCATTAGGTAAACTTAGATATTCAGATGACATAGGTCTGAAATGTCATTAGAGAAACTCAGATATTCAGATGACAGGGATCTGAAATGTTATTAGATAAGCTCAGATATTCAGATGGCATAGGTCTTAAATGTCATTAGATAAACTCAGATATTTAGATGACAGAGATATGAAAGGTCATTAGATAAACTCCGATATTCAGATGACTAAGTTCCTATGTCGGAATACGAACACCAACTACAGAAATTGGTGATTCAATTAAAGAACAAAAGGATTATTGAAGATCAACCTTGAATAAACAAACACTGTTAGAGTTAACCAATTACATTGCATCTACTATACAGATACAAATAATCACGTGACATATTCGTTCCAGAACGTAGTCTCTATCACGACGGCCTTGTAAGCGTTTCGGTTTAGAGCGAGTCGACCCGTATTATTCAAATAACCTCTTCGTCAGGTAATAATAACCTGATTCTATATTCGTCGAGGTCGTCCCCTTGTCTTTCTCCTAGGTACCTTGCCCTCCATTATTACTTTCTTCAGACCATTACAGAAACTAAATATTTAAGCTTTTCTCTTGCGATATTGTCTAGAAGTCAAATTTCTGTTACATGCAGCGAGTGCAACACCTTGTCTCTATTTGTCTTTCTTTCTGTCCATGAGATTTTCAGCATCATTCTGTAACACTTAATTTCATAAGCTTTGATCCTTTTTGCAATTAATCTATTTAATTTTCATGTCTCACAACCGCATGACGGCACTGGCAAAATGCATGTACCGATCAGTTGGACTATTTTCTGAATGCATGTCCTTGACATCAATTTGTCATTTGTATTAGTTTATGTGCAGCAATTGCAAACGTTTGTTTGATTTGATTTAGCAGTCGCCATAGTTATTGACGATAGATCTTTGATATATAGATATTTTGATAGATCTTTTCCATATTTGGCCACCACTGGTTTATCCGGCACATTCTCCCTCACTTCTTACGCTCTTCTGGCCACCTTATTTGACCGGGCTTTCATTTTCAGTCAAGCATCAGACCCAACCAGTCGCTTGGACAGGCTGAGTCAACTATCAGATAAGTAGACAATTTTTTTCATTATAGGTTGATTTGTTAGTTCAGTGTTGTTGTATTTGTTGTCCCTGATGAAGGCCTATTGGTCGTAACGTAGGTTTTGTTTGTGTTCTCGTCTTGGTGCGGTTTCTGACCACACCCATTTTTTTAAATTTTGATTAAACTCAACTGTAATCAACTTTCACATTTTTGTGATTTTTTTTTTTCCATTGATGAAAGATCACAAATATTAAAATCTCTTTACATCTTCTATTTCTTCATTTCCAGTTGAAAAAGAAAATAGACTTGGAATAGGTGAGGCCCTTAGCTTGGAAATATAAGCACATAAAATGGGACTGATGAAATGAACAGGCATGGACAAATCAGCTTTTAACCAGCATGAATACAATTTTGGGACCCGAACAAGTGCGTCACAAATTTAAAAAACAATGAGGATGATCAGAAGTTATGTTGACTGGTCCTCACTTTATGGCGTAGAAACTTGTACAATGAAAAAGAAAATTGGAGAAGAAAATTGATGCCTTTAAAATGTGGTATGCAGAAGTATGGGGCTCATCTAAAGGAAATAACAGAAAACAAATAATGTAGTCTTCGAGAAATTAGAAGTGCAAATGAATTGTTCAACGAAATCAAGTCCGCCAGTTAAGATATTTTGGTCACATAAAAAAAACCCAAATAACACCATGCTTAGACAATACTGAAAGAAAAGGTGGAGGATGAACATGCAAAGGTGAAAAATTATATACGTTGGAGGATAGCTTCTAGAGATGGACTGAAAAGTACAGATGTACCGTCAAGACAAGATGCGGTGGACGTTTGCGATTGAATGCAACCAACCTACAATGTGGCATCAGAACTGAACGTGGCAATATAGCAATGTGGAGTCCATTTTGTTAAAAACCTATTTCTGTGTTAGTATTTTCCAACTATTTGTGCTGAGCTGTATGCCTTTGACGAATGTTCTTTGGCAGCATGTCGCAGTGGCTCTTCTGACATGCCATTGAGTACTGACGAAGGTAGGCTTAGTTCGTCTATGCTAGAGTGTAATGCTAGGCATCCTAACAGGCTCACCACTAAGAGTATCACAGTGTAGATTCACACCTCGTTGGCCACGTTGACTCAGACTATTTTCTGGAACACTGTTGTGAATCAGGGTTTGTGTATTGGTCAGCATTCTTCACCTGACCCTGGTGTGAGGTAAGGTATTCGTCAGCATGTTTCACCTGAACCTGGTGTGAGGTAAGGTATTAGTCAGCCTGTTTTACCTGAACCTGGTGTGAGGTAAGGTATTGGTCAGCATTGTTTCATCTGACCCTGGTGTGAGGTAAGGTATTAGTAAGCATGTTTTATCTGACCCTTATGTGAGGTAAGGTATTGGGAAGCATGTTTCACCTGACCCTGATGTGAACTAAGGTATTAGTCAGTATGTTTCACTTGACACTGATGTGAACTAAGGTATTGGTCAGCATGTTTCAACTGGCCCTGATGTCAGTCTTACCCCCGCCCCTATTTCTCGATGTGTTAACTATCGATCGATCGTTTAATTTGCATTTATAATGATGTGATTGTGTTTCCACTCTTCACAAATACTTGCGTCTTGTTCTCCAACAACAATTGAGTAGTCGGCACACTCAGAAATTTATTCTTACATATATTTTATCAATATATTTTTGGGCCTATCTAACATGTGTTTTAAGTCCCTCTATTATTTTCAGTTTACATATTTTGAAAATTCACCTTGAAATGATTGACTCAAATAGAAACCCTACATTAATCCTTATTTTGGACCGTTTTCTCCAGCTCCGCTTTTGAGGCCACAGCTGCTGAATTTCACTTCCAGAGTCGAAGCAATAGAGTTGGTGATTTATGGAAGCAGTTCCCTAGTAATATCATTTTTCTTAACGTCTTTATACTAGTTTAGAAGTCTGCATTCTCTGTATACATCCCGTTTCTTTTACATTCACTTGATCTAAATATATATATATATATATATATATATATATATATATATATATATATATATATATATATATATATGCGCGTCCAATCTATCTTCGAATGCATTAAACGACACTGCCTTAACTATGCCTGTAGCAATGTATTCCAAGCATTCACCAGCATTTGGTCCTTTCGCAACCCCTTACCCTCCTTCCCCCCTCTACGTAACAAATCCAACAGGCTTTTCTTTGATAGTACACTCTGTGAGCACATATGTTGGTTTGCTATTGAGCAGCACGTGCATGCGACACCTACAGTCTACTCTCTCCTGTAATCACAAAGATGGACGCTGCTGCCACCTAACGATACCACCAGAAACTACTAACTGCATGTTTCAGGTATTCTTAACATCAGCTTGTGACCTTCTTATTGCCGTACCCTCGCGTGGGTGTGTATGTTTCAGCTTGTGTGTGTATATATATATATATATATATATATATTTAAAAAAAAATATAAATATGATAACTGTCTTTTTTTCTGCACTGGCTGTCATTTTTCGACCATATTTTGCTGAACTTAATGTGGCTTATCACTCCAATGCGAGCACGGAATGTTCTATTACACAGTGTGCTTACAATGTCCTTTGCACCCGTCATATATATATATATATATATATATATATATATATATATATATATATATATATATATATATATATATACAAAGAGAGAGAGAGAGAGAGAAACTATTCAGATACACAAGATGTGTTCAAAATGTATCATTCTTCTTCTTCGCACGCTGTCAGACGTCAACTTGAATTTGTTCGAAGAAAGCAGCTGTCATCCTGAGGCTGTCGACACTGCCATAGACCTTGTCTAGGGTTGGCACTGGTGATGGACACATGTGCTTTCTCTGGTCCTCGTGTGTGGGGCAATTTTGCAGCAGACGTTCAGCGGTCATTTTCCCTGTACCACAAGTGCACTCCTCCGCAAGTTCTCGCTTGGTGACACTACGGTTGTCTAAGACCAAGATATTTATCTGGTCAATGACTTCATCTTTTCCGGCTCAATTGTGGAGGGGGTGGGGTTGAGGGGTCTACCAGAATGTAATCCACTCTCCCCTGATGTGCGGTCATCTTTAAAGCGATTGTTTCACTAATTAATTTGTGTAATACTTATAGCAGCGTCACCGAATTCCATGTGAATCTTCAGAATTGTGTCCACTTGGATACTACCTAGCTTTTTGTACATTTGATGCAACACTGCTTCTCAATTCTGGCCGTTATTTTATGGAAAATTACAAACCGGCATGTGCTCACTACACCCAAAAACTGAAAGACTGCTTGACAGTGACTGATTCAATCTGTGGGAGTGACAACATCCATGAATGTGCTTGACAGTGACTGATTCAATCTATGGGAGTGACACAATTCATGAATGTGCTTGACAGTGACTTATTAAATCTATGGGAGTGACAAAATTCATGAATGTGCTTGACAGTGACTGATTCAATCTATGGGAGTGACAAAATTCATGTATGTGCTTGACAGTCCACTATACCTCTCTTCCCAACGACAACATTAATGTTTTATAGGTTTTCATATAAAAAATTAAGATTGGATACTTGAAAAACAAACACATATCGTGTTTATATATATATATATATATATATATATATATATATATATATATATATATATATATATATATATATGTGTGTGTGTGTGTGTGTGTTGTATGCGTGGGTGTGTTTCTTCCTTGTCTATGTGCATATGTGGACCAGACGCATGTTAAAGTCAGAATAAATATTACTGAACGTTCTGTCGTTTCCAATCTCCCGCTTTATTAAACATATGAAGGACAGCCATTTTAGGGCCAGATTTCGAATATGACACGCACGAGATCTATACCGTGTAACCTGACGTTGCTTCGCGTCATCGACTGGTAATCAGATATTACATTTCTCTTTTCCACCGCTTCCTATTCCGCGCCTATTCCCTAAGAAGGTCAAACATCCTTGCATGTGATGCCATCATCTTAATATCTTGTCGTTCAAAACTCAGGCAGAAATATTTGGCAAGTCGGTATTATTAACATCCAAATCGCGTAATATAATCGGCAACTGTTTATCCTCGCGCATTGCACTTCCTAAATGTACTATTTGTTACAGTCATTCCAACCAGTGTTGTTTGGAGCATGTTGACCTTCAACATATAGGAGACGTTCTCTGTAGTAAGACCTATAAGAGGATCTCATTCCTTATATCTGTCTGTATTTTTATCTGTCTGTCTGCCTGTCTGTCTGTCTGCCTATCTCACTTTCTATCTATCTATCTGTCTGTCTGTCTGTCTGCCTGCCTATCTACCTACCTACCTACCTACCTACCTATCTACCTCTCTCTCTCTCTCTCTCTCTCTCTCTACCTAACTACATACCTACCTACCTACCCAAAACCCACCCAATCCCTCATCCATCCATCCATTCATCCATCCATACATCTATCTATCTATCTATCTATCTATCTATCTATCTATCTATCTATCTATCTATCTATCTATCTATCTATCTATCTATCTATCTATCTATCTATCTATCTATCTATCTATCTATCTATCTATCTATCTATCTATCTATCTATCTATCTATCTATCTATCTATCTATCTATATGCCTGCCTGTCTATCTGTTTGTCTGTCAATATGTCTATTTGTTAATCTGCCTGTCTGTCTCTATCTATATCTGCAATGAATATACAAAATTGTCACGTGAACAATAACTTACGTCTACCAACCTTTCCGTATAGACAATTTTTCAAATAGTCAAACACTGAGCAAGTCAGGACAATGCAGATCTGTCAAACAGTCTTACACTGAGCAAGTTTTAACAAACACTTGTACTATGACTCTTAGAAATCATAACATTCGCAGTTTATCTAAGTGGCTATATTCTTTCCTTCTTATTCAGCACTATATCTCCGCCATGCATATTGGAAAAATCAACAATACATGATTTATCAGAAAGCCAGCAATCTCACAATGTTAAAAAAGTTGCTATAAAAAAACTGTCTTTAAAGAGCACACAAAGTAATTCTAGTGAGAGATGCCTGTAATGAGTCATATCTACAGTGGTTGCTTTGTTTCACATGGAACATAACTGAAATGAAGAAACAATCCTAAATTCAACTAAGATTTTGTGGCAGCAAGTAGATTACGTGACATATTCCCAACATTAAGTATTTCACATTACATATTCCCAATAACAGGTATACCACATTACATATTCCCAATATCAAGTATATGACACTATATATTCCCAAAATCACGTATATCGCATTACATATTCCCAATATCAAGTATACCACATTACATATTCCCAACATCAAGTATATCACATTACATATTCCAAATATCAAGTGTATTATGTGACATATTTATAGCAGCAAGTATATCACCTGACATATTTATGGCACCACGTATATCGCGTGACATATTTATAGCAGCAAGTATACCACGTGACATATTTATGGCAGCAAGTATACCACGGGATATATTTATAGCAGCAAGTATATCACGTGACACATTTATAGCAGCAAGTATATCACGTGACATATTTATGGCAGCAAGTATACCACGTAACATATTTATAGCTGCAAGTTTACCACGTGACATATTTAAGGCAGCAAGTATATCACGTGACATATGTATGGCATCAAGTATATAACATGCCATCTTCAAGGCCTAAGATGTAGCAATAAATGAGCTGACAGCAGCCAGCGACCCATATCTCACCACGCCTCTATTGCACCTGGAAACAGACTGCAATAATGCAGCTTGGCTAACAGAACAAGAATTGCAGAGGAAATGCAAACTCTCTCCCAAAAAAGTAGCGCTGACACCGGACATAGCAGAGTCGTTGTCAACTTGTGTGACACGGCCACATCGCCCGTTTCAGGATTAATGTTGAAGAACAAGACATCACCTTTTCGTTATAACGTGTATACATTTGCATCATTGAAGCCAACTATTTTATCCGCGCTTATTTCTAAACAAAAATACTGATGGACACAAATAAAACACATCGCCCTAAAAGGCATGTTATAAAAGGTTATTAACAAGGTTTGTTTCTGGGGTCAGCGTCCTATCTTGTCCAAGAAATTTGTAAAAATATGACTAGAGCACAAGCACATGGCGTGATCTTGTACAGGCTTCGTGTTGGCTGGATAACTACATGCAGTGGCGACACCATGCTGGCGAAACACGATAATCATGTTATGTTTTATGGATATTTTTCTACCTCTTAACTAACACTTTTTCTGCCTTGAACACAGCTTCTTTTTATCAAATTTCTGCGTCGTTGATGAAAACATCGCATCTGTACGTATTTTAGGACACAATATTCACAGATTACCAGCCTCCCCACTCCCCACTCCTTTACCCCCCCCCACCCCCTCCCCCTCCTATTTCGACTTTCTTTCAATACAGCCCTTATTTTGTTAATTTTAGTTTGCGTTTGCCTTATTTCTCTATTCCTCAAGGCGTTGTACGTTAAACTGTGTTTTTTATTCGACTTCAGCATGCATTTATGTAAGGGTCTTCTTCCTCCTGCATTTTCTAAGGGTTTGCTTCCATAACGGCTGGTGCTGTGATGGGGATCGAACCCAGTACCTTCGGATTGGGAGCCGTGTCACTTAACCATTAGCCGATGCCGTCCCCGCACAGCCTTTATTGAAAGGAGAAAGAATCGACCCACTGCCCACTTCAGCACATGTCCTAAGCGCAATGAAGTATGGTTATGTATAAGAAGTTCATCATCAAGGTGTCAAACAGAGCGCTACAGATACCCCTACAGTATGTGTGTATAATTGACTAGGTACAGGCTTCATACAAAACGACACAATAAAACACTTATGACCTTTTGATGCTTTTGCTACCAGAAAGTCGGTTGTTGGACGAAAAGGTGGCATAAATGCTCGATAAACGTTTAGCTTTACTAAAATCTGGTATGTTTGATGTCTCCTGTTTGGTAAACGTTTAGCTCCACTAAATGTGTATTATGTTTGGTGTCTCCTGTTTGGTAAACGTTTAGCTCCACTAAATGTGTATTATGTTTGGTGTCTCCTGTTTGGTAAACGTTTAGCTCTACTAAAATCTGGTATGTTTGGTGTCTCGTGTTTGGTAAACGTTTAGCTCTACTTAATGTATTATGTTTGGTGTCTCGTGTTTGGTAAACGTTTAGCTCTACTAAAATATGGTATGTTTGATGTCTCGTGTTTGGTAAACGTTTAGCTCTAATAAATGTGTATTATGTTTGGTGTCTCGTGTTTGGTAAACGTTTAGCTCTACTAAAATCTGGTATGTTTGATGTCTCATGTTTGGTAAACGTTTAGCTCTACTAAATGTGTTTTATGTTTGGTGTCTCCTGTTTGGTAAATGTTTAGCTCTACTAAAATCTGGTATGTTTGTTGTCTCATGTTTGGTAAACGTTTAGCTCTACTAAATGTGTTTTATGTTTGGTGTCTCCTGTTTGGTAAACGTTTAGCTCTACTAAAATCTGGTATGTTTGATGTCTCCTGTTTGGTAAACGTTTAGCTCCACTAAATGTGTATTATGTTTGATGTCTCCTGTTTGGTAAACGTTTAGCTCTACTAAAAGTGTTTTATGTTTGATGTCTCATGTTTGGTAAACGTTTAACTCTACTAAATGTGTATAATGCTTGATGTCTCATGTTTGGTAAACGTTTAGCTCTACTAAATGTGTATTATGTTTGATGTCTCCTGTTTGGTAAACGTTTAGCTCTACTAAATGTGTTTTATGTTTGATGTCTCCTGTTTGTTAAACGTTTACTATACTAAACATGTTTTATGTTTGATGTCTCGTGTTTGGTAAATGTTTGGCTATACTACATGTAAATATGCGTTTTGTTTGATGTTTCATGTTTTGTAAACGTTTACTATACTAAAGAAGAGCTGGACAGATGATGTTCGAAAGTGGACGTAAAAAAATAGGAGACGTAGGTTATGACGTTGGGTAGACAGAAGGGGCGACAAATGGTTCTTGAAGCATTAATAATATGTCATGCCCCTACAACCTCCTAGGGTTGCGGGAAAGACGAGAAGAGATATACTCCAAACACACAAGTTTCAACGTACATGGATCGACCAACATCTGATGACTGGGTTTGTATTTGTAGAAGACCTATGCTCCACAGGAAGCTGAACAGTATTTTATTGACAATCAATACAGCAGACACATCTAGGATATGTTGGCAGTTTCAAAATAATTTACCGGTAATCGAATTTAGGTTGATCGAATGGTGTTAATCGGGGTGTTACCATATCATGGTATCGTGATTATACGTTACACCTCCATGTCTGTTGCCTAATATTTACCCACATCTGTGGTCCGCTACCATCCAGCTAGACAAGACTTTGTTATAATATACATATTCTTTGTTTCCCTCGCACTGTTTGTTTATCCAGACCATACAACTTGACATAGTCGCTCCTCTTCTGCCACAGATTAAAGAGATATTCGTTTCTTTGTTCTGTGTTTTATCTTTTGTACATGATGGGGCAGCCGGCCCCATGCCCATCCTTTCTTAGTCGGCTCCTACGTTTTGTCTGGTAGGTTACAGTTTTATTATTCGTATCTTCATGTCGGGTCCCGGAACACTCCCGATGTACCAATTGTGTTAGATGAAATGGTTGCTCTGATAGCCACTTACAGAAGTTGAGACTTCAACAAGTCCTTTTATTCTTCTTCTGGGTTCGGGTTTTCTCATCATGCTAAATCTTCAGTCTTATCTCCAGGATGAGGTCCACAGTCCTTCCCAGGTCTGAGCCGTGACTCCATAGTGTTTCGCTCAGTTCTGCTCCATCTGGCCAGGTCTGGCAGATTAGTTCTTCGTGGACCGAGAATAAGTCTGATTAAGAGTACAACCAATGTAGACTCAAATACTGACTATTGCTTGATTTATCAAACTATTTCTTCTTTTCTCCTATTCGCTTCATCTGAAGAATAACGCTCTGACTGCAGCTGGTATTCTTACATTAAGCAATGATGACTCTAATTAAATGTACTCTTGCAGTGAAGAGTTCTGTAATAATTCGGTTTACATATTTAGGTTGATAACCCCATAAAGAAACCTTTTTAGACGTTATTTACAGCTGGTCTGAAGCGTAACAGTGTCAGGTGTGAAGCATGGGATATATAAATGAAGCATGGGGGATATAAATGAAGCAGTGGAGATATAAATGAAGCATGGGGGATATAAATGAAGCATGGGGGATATAAATGAAGCACGGGGGATATAAATGAGGGATGGGGGATATAAATGAAGCTTGGGGGTATAACTTCCAACTCGGACACTGAAGGCTAACGGTAACTTAGAAAATCGAAGGTAATTTTAGCTGGTCAGTAAGCAAGCAGGTGAGAAAAGGTATTACGTTATGGGGTTCAGACAACGGTTAGGTACATCAGGCATTTTGAACAAAGCATTGTCTGAAAATTAGATAATGGGAACGATTACTTTCGCTATTATCAAGAAGTTATGATCCACAGTTGAGTGTGATAGTTCTAAAGATATGTTCACGTCTTACTATTACCTCTTGGTTTTTGTGTGTTTACAACGCTTTGTTACAGTCGTTTCATTCAGTCTCCTCCCCCCCCCCCCCCCTCCCAATTGTCTCTGTCTCTTCATATCTTTTCGAGGCATTTGTTGAACTGACAGAAAGGATCTCAAGATACATCATAACGAGAGGCTGCAGATCTCAGTATATGTGTGATCTCAACAAAGACTTATATACACTATATGAGCAGCAATACCAAGAACTATTTGAAAGTGATCTCTTTTCTAATGAGACCATCCAGGTTGGGAAAGACTTCTAAGTGACATTTCAGAAAACAGTAAAATGAGCCATTTTGTGGAAGACTTAGACATGAAAGATAACAGTCGACGCCCCTGGAAACATATCAAGAACCTAATTAATGAGCAAGTAAACACTCCTGCAGGTAATATGCAAGTAACCTCCACAAAACAACAAACAAAAGGCCACCAATTGCTGCTGAGAGGGAGAAGCAAAACAAAACAGCAAATCAAGATCCAATACATCAAATGAAAAACAACAGAGCACCTGGCCCTGACGATCTGATGACAGAGCTAATTAACTACTTTGGACCAGAAATAATCAAATGGCGACTAAAACTTTCTAACACATGCATCGAATCTATGCAAATCCCTCAAATCTGGAGAAAATCCCACACGTGGCTGTGCTGATAAGACCAGGATAAACCCCAACAGAGCTTAAGAATTTCTGACCTGTGTCGTTACTGTGCCAGGTTTTTGAAAGAATAATCCTGAACCGTATCGCACTTTCGATAAAGAAGGTTTTAAATGAAGAATAATTGTTTAGAACTGGAAGATCATGCTGCAGTCAAATCCTTAACAGATCTGGAAGATCATGCTGCAGTCAAATCCTTAACAGATCTGGAAGATCATGCTGCAGTCAACTCCTTAGCTCGACACAACTAATTGACGACTTGTATTAACGCAAACAGATCGAAGAAGTGGCTTTTATCGATCTAAGTGTAGTTTATGACACAATGAATCACCATAAACTGCTGAAAAAACTATTATCGACAACAAATAATGGTATCTCACTAACCTCGTCATATGTCTGTTGGAGAATAGGTGGCACTGTGTTCCTTTTTAGAGGGGGGTGGGGGCGTTTGATCCAATGACGAACCTTTACAAAAATATTATAAATGGATTAGCACAAGGAAGTATCCCATCATCTATGTTGTAAATCATACATACCAACGACCTATCCGTGCAGATAGAGGTGAGAAAATTAATTTAAACTGGCGACACAGCAGACCCTGTCCAACTAAATGGTATTAAAAAGGTTAAACGCAGACTATCAGGTGCTTTGTTGTCCGTGCACTATGTTACCCGAAAAGAATCACATTAAACCACTTCTGAAACAGAGGCCAATAAAAGAAACTACAAAACAAATGGCAAGTACAGGAGTTGAAACACGGTACGGTTTCCAAGAACCTGGGTGTAAAGTTGGAGGGCACGCTGTCCTATATGATACACTGCTCGAAAATAAAACGGAAGATCTATCTATCTATCTATCTATCTATCTATCTATCTATCTATCTATCTATCTATCTATCTATCTATCTATCTATCTATCTATCTATCTATCTAAATCTATCTATCTATCTATCTATCTATCTATCTATCTATCTATCTATCTATCTATCTATCTATCTATCTATCTATCTATCTATCTAGCTATCTGTCTATCTGTCTGTCTGTCTATCTGCCTGTCTTTCTGGCAGTCTATATGTCTGTCTGTCTTATCTCTAATCGATCTCTCTTGACAAATCTTTTATAGACCTAGAAAGTACATGTCCTTTATTAGCATTCCCTTTTCCATCGCTACTTTCATGGTCAACTCAAAGACTCCAACACAAACCAGCACTATCTGGTTTTTTCCAAACTAAAGGATAGTTTTAGGCACTGCGTGTTAAACATATAGTAATAAAAATAATTAATTGTTCCCGGGAGTGTAATAAGAAAAATATGTAGATACGCAATTTGATGGCAGCAGGAAACGGAAACCGTGTTGATCTTAAGGTAACATATATCCATCTTGTTCCACGGAAACTAGCAATCATTGAGACACATAGAACAATGGTTAATCAGTCCATTATGTTCAAGGTT
The DNA here is from genome assembly GCA_036924085.1 of Ariolimax columbianus. Taxonomy (NCBI): domain Eukaryota; kingdom Metazoa; phylum Mollusca; class Gastropoda; order Stylommatophora; family Arionidae; genus Ariolimax; species Ariolimax columbianus. Next base: position 75,706,952 of record JAVGWX010000011.1, on the reverse strand, counting down.
ACAGATCGGTTCAAACATTATTTGGGTCTGAACGGATTCCTAAATAAACAGGCCAATGGTTATTGAGTGTCTTCGGCTTAACGTTTGATGCTTTACTAATTAAAGTCTGGGCTTAATTTGTAAAACAGAAGATAGATGTCCTCTTAGTACTAACACTATCCACTGAGATGAATTGCTAAAAATCCATTGTTTGAGATTTCAGCGAAGTGTAGTGGGTGGACCTGTGGCCTATATCGTTGCACTACTAAAGTGCAGATCTTATAGCTGGGTAGATTGCAGTGTGTCGTGACTGGGAAGCGAACTTAGTCCTTTCGCTATGAAAGACAATTACATGGGTTGCCTTCAGTCCCAAGACATTAACATGTCCCATGCCTTTGCCCGGACTATCTCCCCTTACCGTTCCTTCTTCGCTCCATTTACTTTTCTTTGTCCTGTTTTCCCAGTTAGGTGCTGTTGGCGTTCACAAATCACCATCTTGTCATTTCTCGTTTGAAAGCCATCTGCTGATCAATTCTCTTACTTTTCTGATTTCGTACGCCTCCCTGACCAGTCATTTGTGTCTATCAGTTAGTCCACTTGCGAACTAGCCATTACCGAGCTCATTCGCGAACGAACCCTTGACGAGCCCCCCCATGTTGTATCCAGCTTAGTACCTATTCATACTTATTTATATGATTATATCTAGAGGTCTCTTCCTCTTTGATTTCTAAGCTCACATTTGTGTTGATTTATATTGTCCCCGATGACAGTTTTTAGGTCGTAACGTAGTTTTGTTGTTGTTATTGTTTTCGTCCTAGGTCGGTTTCTGACTATACTTTTAAATATTTGACTTCATGTTTCAAGGAATATAGTTCGCTACTGCGATCTATGGTTATATTTAATTTAAGATCTGGTGGCTTGTTATGCGACCAAGAGTATCATGGTCTGGATGAAGACCATCTCCAACAGATGCCTTGACCGCCTACTACGAGTCCGTTAAACTTGTTTTTTCTTAGTAATCAGACTGAAAAAGTTTATTGTTTCTTTGCTTTTTCCACACGATTAACGAATTGTGGTCGGGTATGCCGTTTAGCTGGTGCCTAGTGCTGTTTATATCAAAGATATCCTGGTTACTCAGACCAAAATAAGATATTTAGTAGAGTCTAGGTTTAGCGGGGTAGTTTATTTATCTGAAAAGTTACACCATGCATCTACACCACGACACGACTTCACACAGTAAAACGCAGTAAACACTTTCCTGAATGGAAATTTAATAGTATCCTTTATTAACATGCACAACAACAACAATAACAAAGTACATGTAAACTAAATAATCATATTATATATATTTTATATAGGAGGTTTTTACGCATTAGCCTTTGATGGTTCCCCACAACTACATAACCTAGCCTTTGATGGTTCACCACAACTACATAACCTAGCCTTTGATGGTTCCCCACAACTACATAACCTAGGCTCTTGCCGCTGCACTTTAATTATTTGCAAACTCAACACACAATCGCAAACTCTTCCTCGCGATCGAATTACGTACTCAGTCCTTATGTGCATTCACATATAACCAGATCACCTTCAATCAGGTGATCTGTACATCCACATACAATCGGTTCACGTTTGCTCAGGCAATCAGTGCATCCATATGTAGTTAGATCACGGCACTTACAGTCGGATCACGTACTCACTTGTGATCACATACTGAGTTGATCTGTGCATACACATATAATCAGAACACACATCATCGTTCCCAAAGTGTCCTGCACATACCACACTCATTCAGATCTCGTCATCAGGCGATCTGTACATTCACATACAATCAGATCACTTATAATAAGGCGATCTATACATTCACAATTCCTTAGATCACTTCACGTATTCCCACGAATCTTTACATTCATATGTAATTAGATCACGTAACGTTCACTAGGTGTCCTGCACGTACGACATACATTCAGATCTCTCACTGTTCACAGAGTGTCCAACATAAACACCTATGGAGCGACTGGCCAAAATTATAGGTGTATACTGGTTCAGTCACCCTGCAAAGTCACCCACATATACATTACTGACAGATATCAGCTTTCTTCCCAGCCAGTCTCTTAACCCCTCTCCTAGCCAGTCTGTTTGAGTTTATCTTTGCAGAGTATAATATAGCCTCAAGCAACATCATGGCTGTCCAATGGTCTTCTGTTGGTTATCAGACTTAGCCATCACTATAATTTAGAACTACTCCCAACAAATTGTTATTGGAGGACTATCCCCTAATCCCTGTCACTCTAAATGTCGTATCCGGTCGTAGCGGCATCTGATTGTCACCAACCCCTCCCCTCCCTTCCCAACTACACTAATTCGGGACGTCAGAGTAGTCAGCTACGAACCCCAACCTCAGCCCCAAAGATCCACCTCTCCCCCCTGTACTAGACTAAGTTTTCCCCCTAAACTCTTCGTTTCCTTTGTTCCACCTAGTGTCGAGACAGTGAATGACCTTGGCACGAATTCAGGCAACCTTTGTTCCCAGAGTAGCCAGCCCAATCTCATCTGTCCTAAACTCTCATGCTCCAGCTGGAACTGTCATAGAACAAACATGACACTGATTCGAAACATCACAAGGAAGAGCTTTTCAGTAAATTAAATTCACATTGACATTGACATCTCATAATTAATTGACAGCAATCACTGAATTTTTCTAACCTGTCCTACATTTGTGTAATGTTTTTATTTTTGTTTTCTGGTCCACGACAACCAATGAGAAAGCTTTATCCGAGACGAAAACGTTTTCAGACTTCCCAATTCACCAAAAACATGACTTAAGAAGTGCTCACTAAAGACAAGAAAGATCAATCGATTCCGGTAACGTCTATTGAGGTCGTTAGACAAGTCTAGTTTGGCGGTAGAAAGAACTGTGTACTTTAGAGTTCGCTCTTGAATGACATAGTGGTTAAAAGCTTGCGTCTCTCTTCAAAAGTACCGATTCCAATATTCAGTAGCCACATATTATAATCTATCCAGCTATAAAAGGGTACCTCATTTATTGTTAGGGGAGGCTGGCTGCGATGAAATGAACCGAAAGCTGAAACATCACATAATAAAGTCAATAACACTTCATCCCGATGAGTGTCCGTTATTTGACTTATCTTACGTCCCAACAACTCTCAAATGTTGTCTGTGGACAATAAGGACATTCACGATTTCCACTACTGATTAAGACAAGATACACGTAGCTAATTAGTCGCGCCCCCCCCACCCCCCCCACCCCCCATAAACCCCAACTCACCTTCCCCTTGTTACTATCACTGTAAATTCAAAGACACTCCAGTATCGAAGGCATTAACGTTAGCAAACATATTTATTTACGTTGCCTCTGACTACGATCAGCAGGGAGAATTTGTGGTGCTGAAAGCAAGGACATCTCGTCTATGTAGTTACCATATATTGAGCAAATCTATGAGAAAGACAAATAGTAGGCCTTGGCGGAGTTAGAGCCCGTGTCTTAGACTTGAAACACGTTCCTTGCTATAAACCACTAATACACCAACCAGCCGTTAACACCCTCCTCGCTATAGATCATTAATAAACTAACCAGCCGTTAACACCCTCCTCGCTGTAGATAATTAATAAACTAACCAGCCGTTAACACCCTCCTCGCTATAAACCACTAATAAACTAACCAGCCGTTAACACCCTCCTCGCTGTAGATCATTAATAAACTAACCAGCCGTTAACACGATCTACGCTGTAGATCATTAATAAACTAACCAGCGGTTAACACCCTCCTCGCTGTAGATCATTAATAAACTAACCAGCCGTTAACACCCTCCTCGCTGTAGATCATTAATAAACTAACCAGCCGTTAACACGATCTACGCTGTAGATCATTAATAAACTAACCAGCGGTTAACACCCTCCTCGCTGTAGATCATTAATAAACTAACCAGCCGTTAACAGCCTCCTCGCTGTAGATCATTAATAGACTAACCAGCCGTTAACGTGCTTCACGCGGTAGATCATTCATAAACTAACCAGCCGTTAACACGATCTACGCTGTAGATCATTAATAAACTAACCAGCCGTTAACAGCCTCCTCGCTGTAGATCATTAAAAAACTAGCCAGGCGTTGAATCACTCCTCACTCCATCCATTCACCCGCTATTCGCTACAGTTCATTAATTAACTAACCAGCTGTTCACCCTTTCACCCTCTCCTCGCTACATCCCGTTTATAAACCAACCAATCATTAACCAGCTTCTCGCCACAGACCATTTATAAACCGACCAGATGTTGATAGCTACAACCAATTTATATACCAACCAGCTATTGACTCGCTCCTCTCTACATACCATTTAAAACCCAACCAGCAGTTGACCACTGCATCCCATTTATAACCCAACCAGCAGTTGACCCGCTCTTCGCTACAGCCCGTTTATAAACCAATCAGCTGTTGACCTGATGATCACTGCATCCCATTTATAACCCAACCAGCAGTTGACCCGCTCTTCGCTACAGCCCATTTATAAACCAACTAGTTGTTGACCAGCTCCTCGCTACATCCCATTTATAAACCAACCAGCCGTTGATCCGCTCCTCGCCACATCCCATTTATAAACCAGCCAGCCATTGACCCGCTCCTCGTTACAGCCTGTCTATGAACATTGTTAATATTAGACCAGAAGTAGTAGCTGCTTTCTCAGTCTTTTTGTTTGAAGACACAATTTCGACTTCTGGTAAGAACTATCTATTTTGCTAACGAGGTGAGCAAGGCCAACTTCCAGGGTGGAAACAATGCGATTTAAGTATACACTTAAGTAACACTAACAAGACAATAATAATACTAATAATAGGGGACGACGTGGGCTAGTGGTTAAGTGACACGGCTCACAACCAGAAAGTGCTCGGCTCGATCCCCATCACAGCACCGGCCGTTACCCCAGGGAAGCAAATCCTTAGAAAATGCAGGAGGAAGCAAGTCCTCACATAAATGCATGCTAAAGTCGGATGCACTGGGCTGACAGGCGCAAAATAAAAATCACAGTGCAACGCACACCGCCTTGGGAATTAGAGAAATAAGGCAACGCAAAGAGAATAATAATTTAAACATTTTTTTTAAAACGTTTACAGTAACCTTTTAAAAACTAAAAAGGTTACTGTACACGTTTTAAAAATGTTTCAATAATCTGACCATCTATAAGAATCATGCATTTTTATTGTTATTTATTGTTTCTTCTTTTTGTTTTGTTTAACTTTTTATGGAATCATACCTCTGACTTTTCAATGTAAGTCAATCTATTTTTCCTTGTTCTAGCGCATGTCATTCTGCTTATCTGTCAGCCTAAATATATCAAATTGTCATCCTAAATATATCAAATTGTCATCCTAAATATATCATATTGTCATCCTAAATATATCATATTGTCATCCTAAATATATCATATTGTCATCCTAAATATATCATATTGTCATCCTAAATATATCATATTGTCATAAAGGTCATTAAGTCGTTTATAAAATGCCAGTTGTGTTACTGTTTGTCTGTTGTGGCTCACATCATATAGACCATAAATGTGAAGAATATTGTTGGAGATAGTAGATATCAAAGTTTGAATCCACTCTCATTTGTTAATGGGTCTGACTTGTTGTCTGTGTACTTTCGATTCTCTTCTTCAAAGTTTGGTTAACTGTCCATGTTTTGCAGCCGTATGCTGCCACGGGAAAAGCACAGGTTTTCAAAATGTTCGCTTTTGTTGGTTTGCTCACATTATGTCACAGTTACACAGGTTGTGACGCATGCGCATAGCCGATATCAATATCCTGATTCCCTTTGAGCAGTCGCCATTGCTGTCAATTCCGGAGTCCAGATACTCGAAGTTCGTGACTTGTTTTATTACCACACCACTGAATTTGAATTAATGTTGACTTCTTGTTTTGTCGGTGCTCATTACTTTTGTTTTGTTTATGTTTACAAAGATGTTTTAAATCTTTGCTGGATCTACCAACGACTGAAGTTAGCTGTACAGACCCATCTGTTTGCTAGTATCAAAGTTTCGTCTGCATATCTTCATCTCTGGAATCGTCTATCCACCGATTGTAAAGGGACCGTAACTATTGATGCTCTCATTCTATCGAACGTTCTTCGTGATGCATTCTACATACATGTCTTACACCTATTTGTACTTCGAATCAAATAGATGTTTCACCAGATACTATGACAGCAGCTTGATGATTTTGATATAATGATTCGATTAGGTAGATTAGATGTACTGAATCCCCCATATATATATATAATGATGTTCTACAATTTCTGATGTTCTACGCAATTGAAAGCATTGGCGTAATCGATAAAGCATATTTATAAATGTACGTTATACTCTACATTTTTCATAGATGTTCCTCATATTAAATATGTGATACCTGGTCCTCCTGTCTCTTCTGAAGCCTGCCTGCACTTCATGAATTTTACATTCTAATTATCTTATATAATCGTAAATATAATTCGCAAAAGGATCTAACTAGCGTGGCTTATTAAAACAAAAGTGCAGTAATTTATGACAACTTTAAGGTTGTCTTTCTTTGGGAGAGAAATTTAGATTGATCTCTATTATGCTTTTGGGTAGTCTGCGTTGTGCCAGTTCATCTTGCACAGTACATGATAAATGCATGTACTAGTATTTCCTTCGTTCTGTATTAGTTCCGTTGAGATTTCATCCCACCCCGGTGACTTTTCTTTTTTTAGGCTTTTCATTGCTGAGCGGACCTCGTTTAGTGTGGGTTCAATGTTACTGCAACTTGCTGCTTTGAGGTGTTTTCGGACATGGTTCCGCAGTATTCTTTCCATCTATTCAAATGTATGCATTTTCTGTTAATATGCTGTCCTCTTTGTCATTGATGACGTGGGGTACTTGTCGGAACTCTCTTGTCAGTGTTCTTATCTCTGCGCAAGTATCTCCCTCCCTGCTTTATTGCGATTCTTCAATGTTTTCCAAGTGACCATTACTTACCGTGTCCTATCTTTTCATATTTCTCTTCTGACTTTTCTTGCACAGCTTATGTATGTTGGTCTCTGTTGCGTTAATTATCTCTTATTGTCTACGAGTTGCAGTGTTTGTTCTGATGAGCAGTTCAGTTTCTGGGGTATTTGGATTATGTAAGAAAGAAATGTCTTCGCTGAATAGCATTTCAAGATTACTACATAAACCCATGGTGATGTGTTTCTTCTTCTTCTTCTTCTTCTTCTGCGTACGCAGTCAGACAGTAACCATTATTTTTTCGAAAAAAGCGGCGGTCATCCTGAGGCTCTCGCCACTGCCATAGAGCTTGTCTTGCAGTTCCACTGGTAATGGCCACATCTGCTCTCTCTGATCCTCGTATGTCGGGCAGTTCTGCAGCAGATGTTCAGCGGTCATTTTACCAGTACCGCACGGGCATTCGTCGATACACCCTATCTTCAATTTGTTGAATAGGTGGTACCTCAGTCTGTTGTGGCCAGTGCGAAGTCTGAAGACAACGACCTGCTCTCTTCGGTTCAACTGGTAATAGGCATCGTTTTTGGTGTAACCAGTATGTTCGGTTTCCCATTTGGTCATGTATCTGGCTTTGATAAGCCGTTTTGACTCTTCGTACGTCATACTGGTATCTGTTTGTGGTAGTCTTGCTCCTTCTTTTGCCAGTCTGTCTGCCTCCTCGTTGCCTTGGATGTTACAGTGTGACGGAACCCACTGTACCACTACCCTTTTTGGTGCGGACTGCTGGCACAGTTTGCAGAGTGCTGCTCTTAAGTTATTAAGCTCAGTGTTTTTCTGGCTTTTTAGCGCTGTGACTACGGCGAGAGCATCTGTCAGCAGGACTATATGGCTCTCATTTTCACTGTGTGTCACCATTTCTTCCACTGCCGCCCCAGTGCCTCTGCCTCCGCTCTGAAATTGCTTGTGTACTTACCAGTAGCGAATGACAGTGTTATTTTTCTGCCATTTGGTAGGTTCAGGAATGCTCCTGCCCCTCCGTTCTGTGTAGTGTATGTTACAGAACCGTCGGTGTATGCATGGGTCCAGTCCATGCTTGGGTAGCTTTTCGTTATGAAGCTTAGGGTAGTATCTCTCCTTTCTTTTTCAGTCTGGCAGTTTTTGTTTGCAATACCTGGTATATTTTCTGCCACCTCTGGAAATATATCCTGCCTCCAGGTAGGTTTTCGTACAGTAGTGATGGGTTTTGGTGTTGTTAGTGCGTTTATGGGATCTTCGTGCATCTTTGCTTTGGCTATTTCTGCAAAGTTTCTCCGCTTTAGTTTCCCATTTCCCAAATTGTTTAGTCTCTGGTGCATTGGATGGTCCGTCAGTCTTCGGAGTTTCTCTGACTGCAGCTGGGCTCTGCAGTCTCTTCTATCGGTCATGGATTGCAGTTTTGTAATCTTTTCAAGTTCTACAATTGGCGTTGACTTCATGCCACCTGTTATAATTCTCATGGCTTGGTTTTGAAGTTTGTTAACTTTATCGAAGTTCGCCTTCGCTGCTGTTGTCCATGCCGCAATGCCATACTCGAGAACTGGTCTCACTCTTCCAGTGTACAGTTTCTTTAGTATGCCTTCGTCTGCTCCCCAGCTTGTGCCAGCAAGTTTCTTCATGATTGCCATTCTTTCTCTGGCTTTCATTCGGTTTCTCTCAATCTGACTTTTCCATGTCATGCGCCGATCAAATGTGACTCCCAGATAGGTTGGGTTGTCGTTTGGCTGCAGGATTTTGCCATTTAGACTTAATTTGGTACTTTGGGGTTTTAGTGAAAGCGAGAATATTGTGCACGTGGTTTTCTCCTCGTTTATTTTGACCAGCCATGAGTTCGTCCACTCTTCCAGCGATGTTAGGGCCGTCTGCATCCGATTTCTTGCTATGGTGAGATTCTTTTCAGAGGTCCACATAGCCAGATCGTCTGCAAACATTGAGCTATGGACTCTTCTTGGTATATTCTCTGTAATATCGTTTATATATACCAGGAAGAGTGTGGGTGACAATACTCCCCCTTGGGGTACTCCCTGCTCGAGTGTCACCTTTTTGCTCATCTGCCCTTGTACTTGGACTCTGGCCCTTCTTTGTTTGAGGTAGTGGTTGATCCACTTGTACATCTTCCCACAGACATCACTTCTTCTTAGCTTGACTCTAAGTCCATCTTTCCAGACTTTGTCAAATGCCTTTTCCAGATCCACCCAAACAGCTACTGTGTGTTTCTGTGCCTGGTAGGCATCTTCTATCTCCTGGGCTATGAGGATGACCTGGTCCTCAGTGGATCTGTGCTGTCTAAAGCCGGCTTGCTGTGGAATTAGTATTCGGGTGATGTGTTTGAATCACATGGGTTTTATGGAGAATCATAAAAGCTCCCTACTATTGCACTGAAAGTATTGAGATTGTTCACAAATTTAAGCTACTACGTCCTTATCATAATTCTTTTCAGTCTATAAAGGCATAACACCCCCTCCCCACCCCATCCCCCCCACACACAAACACACTCACACACACACACACACACTCACACACACACACACACACACACATATATATATATATATATATATGTAACGCTAATATTGTTTGAATGACACTGACATTTAAATTCGTTACACTAAAAAAATAGCAATACAATTGTATAAATATATAAACGTCGGAGTCTGTATCAACGTATTTCAAACCCAGAGCAAAGAATAATGGACATTAGCAACAGGGAATTCTCTTCTCACACTGAGCACTAAAACAAGATAGTCTGCCTACAAATACTACCCGTGACTGAGGAAGGAAGTATGTTTACCTGTCATCTCGGCTGGAATGAGAGGACAGGTCGTTGCTGCGCGCAGTAGAGCATACATGTCAACAACCCGCCAGTTTGAGAAGCAGTGAACTCAGCCATGGCCCCATTTAGTGTGTGTGTGTGTGTATGTGCTTAAAGTGTGTAGTGTGTCTAATGTGTGTTTATGTGTGTTCCTGTAATTATATTGCCATCTATCAATGTGTTTCTCTAATAAATGTTTTCCTGTGTGTGTATGAAGTGTGTGACGTGTCTAATGTGTGTTGATGTACATTCTAACTATATTGCCATCTAATAATATAATTCTCTAATGACTGTCTTCCTATATGTGTGTGGTGTGTCTAATGTGTGTTGATGTATCCTCTAACTATATTTCCATCTAATAATATAATTCTCTAATGACTGTCTTCCTATATGTGTGTGGTATGTCTAATGTGTGTTGATGTATCCTCTAACTATATTGCCATCTAACAATGTGTTTCTCTAATGAATGTCTTCCTGTATGTGTATGTGTCTGATGTGTGTGGTGTGTCTGATGTGTGTTGATGTATCCTCTAACTATATTTCCATCCTGCGTTTCTGTAATGCATAATGCAATTCATAAAGTCACCAGCAGTTCCAAACTCACAATAATTCTCTTATCGAGTAGGCTGTAGCATGTGACGTCACAAAGCAGTATCCTCGTCACTGCGCAGACCTTTTTTTAAAGTAGATCATGTCTCAGCACTGAAATAGATACATGAGACTTCTATAACAAGGACAGTCATCGTAACAGACGTGCAAGCCATATTTCAGAAAGTACGGAGGGGATGGCTTAGATACGAGTGGATTGCAGCGGTTAAGGCCTCAAACCTCCACAGGTTGACATGGATCTACTGTTCAGTGCAATGAAAGAGCTGACATCATGTCTTCATAAGCTCTCATCATGGACATGTTAGTGATGGATAGAAGGGACATTTTGAAATCAATCGATGACGGCCTGTTAGATGAGGACACATCAATAGATGATGCAGCAATCCAGAGGCTGCAAAGTTTCAACATTAAACACGGTTCGAGCGGAGAATGGCGCATGAGAGGACGATGTAGGAGAGTGTGCAGCCAACGATCTACAGGGACCATTCGCATCCATACCATACGCCATTTTCTGAGAGAGACTGAGCACCTGTGGGTATACCTGGAGTGCAGTGACGTCAATTCTTAGAAACAGAAACAATTTTTACGAGCAAGAAAAATGACATTAATATATCTAAAACGACCTTATAACAAACTGTAATCGTGCTAGCGTCCCTGTCCGCAAGCATACAGGTGGGTAGAAATATGTGTGGACAGCCTCGCCTAGTGGTGTGTAGATGCAAATATTTGATCTTGTGTGTCTCATTTACAGGGACAACATGTCAGTTTTAAGACGTATTTCGCTAAATTGAATGTGTTCTTTTGTTGGCGACATCTTTATTTCATCCTCGTACTTGATGACATTGAGGTTTTGTGTTCTTGTGCCCCTGCCTTGTGGTTGATACACTGTCCATTATCAGGCAAGTGGGGGGTCTATCTTGGAACAGAAAAAACAGTTCTTTCAATCAACTCTCTAAACATATTGTCTTCCTCTACGTATGACAGTTCCGATCGTCTCGTGTGTGAAACGAAAATGAATTCCGTATTCTTCAATAGTCCATAATGTCTGCTTCCTGTTTGTGCTATAATTAGTAGCTTTCATTTTGCTACTTGGCAAAATTATTTTCATAGCTCCATTTAATGACTGCTATTCATTTTCACTTGTATGATTCACATGTCATCTACGTAAATAACATCATAACATTCCCTACTCATTTCTCTTACTTCGCGCAAATACTTGCTTCTGGAAGCTACTAAGTGTGTCATTTTACAGCTGGTATTTATTCAGTTTGTGTCCTTACAAAAGAAGAAGCCTACATACTGTGCCGTGTTCCATAAGTAGATTTTGAGAAAACACAGTTTTTGTTCTTTTGTTTCTTTAAAATGAAACATTTTATAAATGTATATTTAGTAGCCGCTTTATAGCAATTATTTAATCGTCTCTTCATTCGTTAATTTCTCGTGGTCTTTGAAGATGTGCTTTCAAAGTTTTGGACTCGAAAATAATGAATGGCCATTGGCTTGTACTAAATGCGTTTAATGTTTTCTTCTCTGATTAAGATTAGTCTTCGTACGTTTTCTAATAAAATGCAAACTTATTGTGAAGACGTTGATATGGACATTTCTTGTGCATTGTCAAACATTTCGTGCAATGATGAGCGAGTGTCTTCCCTTTTCAGTTTGAGCATGCGCATTCCTGTGCCCCGGTTTCAAACAATCAAATTAGCAAAGAGTTAATGTAGAACATTGCAAGAACTAGCGCAAGTGCTTCTGATGTTTTGTAAACCAGAAATAGTCTATTCTGAAAAGCATCGTGATTTTGTGATCGAAACTAATTTGCTATAGTATCATATTGACTGACATTTTAAATGCAAATTTCTAGCAATGTTATTTGCGAGGTTGTTGAGTTACAGTGGATTTAATTGGGGCACATGCTTCCGAACGATCCATGGTGCCATTATTACTTTGCATTGCCTACCCTAACTGAACTTTAGGTATCCTTTCACGACTGGGTAGTCTGAACGGTGTCGAGACAAGAGATAGAACCCGCTCCACTTTCTCAATAGGTAGGCTCTAACCGTTCGTTCTGCTATTTACACGCAGATCAGGTCAGGTCACCCTGTAACCGGTGAGGTCGTTGGGGCACACATGAAGACATCCTCACAACTCCACGCCATCCCTCTCTGTCAGATGCCGCTGCCTGTGACTCTTCTGGTCGGAGACTGGTCCATTCTTTTATGTTGTCCCATTTCGTTTTTGGCCGGCCTCTTCGTCGTCTGCCATGCACCTTCCCGTGGAGGATTGTGTTTGCAAGACCATTTGATCTCGATATGTGACCGTACCAAGTGAGTTTCCTTCTTTTGACAGTTGCCAAGAGATCTTCGAAAGGCCCTATGGCTGTTGTAATTCTCTCGTATTTCCTCGTTTGTAACTCGATCTGTGTACGTGACGTTCAAAAGTTTTCGGAAACATCTCATCTCCAAGGCCTGTATCCTTCGTTGAAGGTCAGCTGTAACTGTCCATGTCTCACACGCATAGAGGAATATTGACAGGACCAGTGTACGCATTAATCTGATTTTCGTGCATAGTGCTAACCGTTTATCTTGCCAGATTTTGTTAAGCCGTGCAAGCGCCGCTATTGTCTGTGCTATTCTGGCCAACACTTCACATTTTGATCCTTCATCACTGACAATCGACCCAAGATATACAAGCAGATACTACACGATATACATGTTTATACACGCTTTCTAAAATTTCGGCAAACCCATAACAGCCCATGAAGATCCCAAATAGGATGTTGATCCTTTGTCTGCGCACTATTGATCTACATCTCATCCTAGACTTGTTAAAGTATCACATTTGTAAGAGGCGCAAGAATCATGTCTTGAAAACAAGGCGTGTCATATTTTTCCAGTTCAAACACCGACTTGTACTCTACTATTTCTGCTACAACCTTCGCTCGATCAGGCACATGAAAACATCAATAGTCACTTGTCCCAATATGTATCCATTAAGCATTTGCTGTGTCCAAGTTCTCCAGCTGTACAATCACAAGTAACAAGCACTAAAGCTACACACGTCAAGACGCCTCGCTGCATTCTACAGTTTCCCACGTATTTTCGTAGTTCCTAATATGTTTACCTGTCCGAGGGCAGAACCCAGCAGGGACTAGACATTGTCATGATTTTACTCAATTTGCTTTTGATGGACGTGAATAAAATGACCACACGTGGTTAATGAATCTATCTTATTTGCAGCCGTTCAGGCGTGAGGTGATATGACAATGCACAATGACATGTGTAACAATTCCAGCCGGAGCAAGGGAGTTTAGGGCAGGGGTGATGTGGTTGACGACTCAGAACAAAGGTACCTGAATGCGTACCAAGGTCACTCACCGTCTCAACAAAGGGAATCAGAGTTGGGAAAAGAATGTACAGGTAGAAACTGTCTACTGGCGTTCCGATTTGGGGAGTGGGGGGTGAGTGAAAAACGGGACGGCAGCAGAACTTGCTGCGATAGATGAGTGACAGGGGTTCAGAGGAATTCGTTTCAATAACGACTGAATAGAGTCATCCCTATGAGATCCATTGGTCAGTTCTGATACTGCTTGAGTGTATATAACACGAGACAAAGTTTAGCTCAACAGGCTGGATGGAGAGGGGTGAGAGCGAATGTGAGACTGTAGATAGGAGTCCGTTTAGCTCACCGATTTGAAAAAGGAGCGATTGATAGACTGTCGTACGAATGTTAGTGAAAGAACAGAATCGCTCATAAGGTGTGTTGAGGACGCAGTTAAATAGATGTGTGTGTGTGATGTGTGTAGGCAATAGAACTGGGTTTTTGATAGGTGGGAATTCCATCAATAGCTAATGCTTAAAATTTCCGCTTTAGTTAATATTTATATTAACGAATATATAATATAGGAATATTTAGTTCAGAGCATATGTATTGTATTATGTTTGTAATTTCACTACTCATTTGTTTGGTATGAATATTATATAATAAATATGCCACCTGCTGTGTGCTATATTATCTGCAGTGTGTGGTCATGATGATGTAGATGAGTGTGATAATGTTCTAAGTTAGAATAACCCTAGGGCAAACAGTGGGATCTGCTTCACATGTTCGGGAAAGTGACATCGTTGGCAATGATTTAAAGTAATGGCGTCTTTTCGTCTCCAAATAATTGCTGAATCACCAAGACAACGCCTGTGTAAGCTTTCGAAACGTCTTAACACAGATATGTGATAAACCATCGATAAGAAACGTCGAATTCTAAAGCCGGCGGATATTGTATGTACCGTACAAGCAGTATTTAGTATCTTAGGGGCAGATTCATTTCAAGTATTCAGCCAGACAATATTTCAACTAAACGAAGTAATAGCTTTTGATAGTTCTGAGGCTTTATTGTAAGGTGGGGCTCTTATAAGTGTTCACTCTTGCAAGTCCTGGATTGTTAGTCGGATCTTGCAAGCTTTGCCTGTTGTGAGTCCTGACTCTTGTTAATATAGACTCTCGCAAGTCTTGATTCTTGTAAGCACTGACTCTTGTTAATCGGCTCTCGTAAGGCTCAACTCCTGTTAGTCTTGACTCTTGAAAGTATTAGTGTTTGTCAGCCTTGACTATCGTAAGTCTTGACTCTTATAAGTCTTGAATGTTGTTAGTGGCTCTTGTAAGGCTGAACTCTTGTTATTCTTGAATCGCGTAAGTCTTGACTCTTGTAAGACCTGATTCTTGTTAGTCGACTCTCCTAAAGCTTAACTCATGTTAGTCTTGACTCTTGTACGTCTTGGCCCTTGTAAGTCTTGAATTATGTCCAGCTTTTTAGTGCGTATTAATCGCAACAAAGTAATCCGCTTATAGGTCTTTAGACTTCAGTGATGTCTGCAGACCCCCTACCCCCAGTGGTTTCACACCGTTATACTGACTTAGTATTTGGAGAACGACTACATAAGATTAATTTTACAGTCGACCACGTGACCCATGCACTTTCTAATCCTCAGCAGGCAAGAGATTCATTCCCTTCTACCAGATCTGCGGTAAGCCTAACTACAGATAAGATGTCACAGCTCTGCAGCGAGCAAAACAACCGTTGCTATGCATCTGCTTGTGTACGTCAGTGTTTCCCAACGTTTTATAACAGCCCTGTAACCTGAGCGCCCCCCCCCCCCCTCCTTTTTCCCCAGTTTTTCCTTTCACCTTTTCTACATCTACAAAAAAGACATTTCAATAGGGTAAAGAAACCAAATTCATTTTCCAGAACATAATTCTGACTAAATATACACGTACGATGATTGGGACAATGAGGCTAACGTCTGGTCAGGCAAAACACACTCATCAGACAATGTTAGCCAGGGTCAGGAGAAATATACTGGCCTTCACCTGACTTCCTCGTTGGTAGTCCTGAAAACAGGCTGTTGTCGAGGACAACAGTCCGGCTAACAAGGTGAGGTTCGATGTGATCCCCGTAATAGTGAGTGACACACAGATGAAGCCAAGCATAGCACAACCGTCTGGAGGACATCGGTCCACCTTCAGCAGCACGGTCGGGATGTGAGGAGAGCTATGACAAACCGCCACTTAAAACCCTTTTTATGCCGCACAAAAGAGTAACCTATTTATTGTGGGCATTCGCAAACAACAACACTAATTCGATGATTGTACTTGAATCTGGAATTCACTTTATCTTTGTTAGAGATGATGTCCGATTATTTTTATTTGATATTATGTAATTTCATCTTTGTTGATAAGATGTAATTTCATTTTTGTTTGATATGATGTCATTTCATCTTTGTTTGAAATGAAGCCACTTTATCATTGTTTGATATTTCTTCTTCTTCTTCGTACGCAAATGCTCAGCGGTCATTTTTCCGGTACCACACCATTCGTCGGTGCCACCTATTTTCAATTTGTTGAATAGGTGGTACCTCAGTCTATTGTGGCCAGTGCAAAGTCTGAACACTACGACCTGCTCTCTTCTGTTCAACTGGTAATAGGCAAAGTTTTTGGTGTAGCCAGTATGTTCGGTTTCCCATTTGGTCATGTATCTAGCTCTAATGAGCCGTTTTGACTCTTCGTATGTCATACTAGTATCAGGTTGTGGTAATTTTGCACCTTCTTTTGCCAGTCTGTCTGCCTCCTCGTTGCCTTGGATGTTGCAGTGAGATGGAACCCACTGCACCACTACCCTTTTTGGTGCGGCCTGCTGGCATAGTTGACAGAGTACTGCTCTTAAATCATTAAGTTCAGTATTTTTCTGGCTTTTCAGTGCTGTGACTACGGCCAGTGCATCTGTAAGCAGGACTATGTGGCTTTCATTCCTGTTACCTGTCACCATTTCTACCACTGCCGCCATCAGTGCCTCTGCCTCCGCTCTGAAATTGCTTGTGTATTTTCCAGTAGCGAATGAAAGTGTTATTTTTCTGCCATTTGGTAGGCTCAGGAATGCTCCTGCCCCTCCGTACTGTGTTGTATTTGTTACGGAACCGTCGGTGTATGCATGGGTCCAGTCCATGCTTGGGTAGTTTTCCGTTTTGTAACTCATGGTAGTATCTCTTCTTTTTTTTCGGACTGGCAGTTTTTGTTTCTTATACCTGGTATATTTTCTACCACCTCTGGAAATATAAGCTGCCTCCAGGTAGGTTTTCGTACAGTAGGGATGGGCTTTGGTGTTGTTAGTGCGTTCATGGGGTTTTCGTGCATCTTTGCTTTGGCTATTTCTGCAAAGTTTCTTCGCTTTAGTTTCCCATTTCCGAAATTGTTTAGTCTCTGGTGCGTTGGATGGTCAGTCAGTCTTATGAGTTTCTCTGATTGCAGCTGGGCTCTGCAGTCTCTTCTGTCGGTCATGGATTGCAGTTTTGTAATCTTTTCAAGTTCTACAATTGGCGTTGACTTCATGCCTCCTGTTATAACTCTCATGGCTTGGTTTTGGAGTTTGCAAACTTTATCGAAGTTCGCCTTTACTGCTGTTGTCCATTGTTTGAAATGATGTCACTTTATCTTTGTTCGAGATTATGCCATTTCATCTTTGTTCGAGATAATGTCACTTCATCTTTGCTCGACATTCCGTATTCGATAGTCTGTTATCGAGACATCGATTAAAAGTGAACGTTGAGATTGAACTTTGCATCAAAGTGAATTCTTTTGTTCCGTTTAATATTTTTAACACATAATATTAGTCTAATAAAAAGACCACAGCTGTATACTTTTGAGTTAAGCAGTGAATAAAGGTTCGCCGTGGCTAGAATTTCACTGAAATAATAAAGACTTACCATAATAAACATTTAAATTTATGTAATATCATTAATGTGAGGTGTTGGGCAGCATAGCACAGACAATAGCGACGCTTGTACGACTTAACACCATCTGGCAAGATAAACGTTTAGCACTATGCACGAAAATCAGATTAATGCGTGCACTGGTCATGTGAATATTCATCTATGCTTGTGAGACATGGACAGTTACAGCTGACCTTCAGTGAAGGATACAGGTCTTGGAGATGAGATGTTTCCGATGACTTTTAAACGTCACGTACAAAGATCGAGTTACAAACGAGGAAATACGTGATATAATTACAATAGCAATAGGGCCTTTCGAAGATCTCTTGGCAACTGTCAAAAGAAGGAAACTCGCTTGGTATAGTCACATATCGAGATCAAATGGTCTTGCAAATACGATCCTCCGCGGAAAGGAGCAAGGCAGACGTCGAAGAGGCCGTCCCAAAAAGAGGTGGGAGGACAATATAAAAGATAGGACCAATCTCCGACCACAAGAGGCACAGGCAGCGGCCGCTGACGGAGAAGGGTGTCGTGGTATTGTGAGGATGTCTTCATGTGTGCCCTAACGACCTCACCGGTTACGGGATGACCTAACCTGACCTGACTGAATATCAGTAACATGTATGAACACTGAGGGGTCTGAATATTTGTCAAGTATTCGCTGAAATGGACGTTAGATCACTTCCTTTTATTTATTAAATAAAATCAGTGTTACAAATATTAGTAGATATGTTGCAGTGTATTTGTCTTATTACAACCACTAGCAGAAGATTACAGTGTGGCTGTATTGCTACAACCACTAGCAGAAGATTATAGTGTCGCTGTATTGTTACAACCACTAGCAGAAGATTACAGTGTAGCTGTATTGTTGCATCCACTAGTTTAAGATTGCAATCCAGCTGTATTGTTGCAACCACTAGCAGAAGATTACAGTCCAGCTGTATTGTTGCAACCACTAACACAAGATTACAGTCCAGCTGTATTGTTGCAACCACTAACAGAAGATTACAGTGTGGCTGTATTGTTGCAACCACTAACAGAAGATTACAGTGTCGCTGTATTGTTGTAACCACTAGCAGAAGATTACAGTGCAGCTGTATTGTTGCATCCACTAGTTTAAGATTGCAATCCAGCTGTATTGTTGCAACCACTAGCAGAAGATTACAGTCCAGCTGTATTGTTGCAACCACTAACACAAGATTACAGTGTGGCTGTATTGTTGCAACCACTAACAGAAGATTACAGTGTCGCTGTATTGTTGTAACCACTAGCAGAAGATTACAGTGCAGCTGTATTGTTGCATCCACTAGTTTAAGATTGCAATCCAGCTGTATTGTTGCAACCACTAGCAGAAGATTACAGTCCAGCTGTATTGTTGCAACCACTAACACAAGATTACAGTCCAGCTGTATTGTTGCAACCACTAACACAAGATTACAGTCCAGCTGTATTGTTGCAACCACTAACAGAAGATTACAGTGTGGCTGTATTGTTTCAACCACTAGCAGAAGATTACAGTCAAGCTGTATTGTTGCAACCACTAACAGAAGATTACAGTCAAGCTGTATTGTTGCAACCACTAACAGAAGATTACAGTCAAGCTGTATTATTTCAACCACTAACAGAAGATTACAGTGTGGCTGTATTGTTGCAACCACTAGCAGAAGATTACAGTCCAGCTGTATTGTTGCAACCACAAACAGAAGATTACAGTCCAGCTGTATTGTTGCAACCACTAACAGAAGATTACAGTCAAGCTGTATTGTTTCAACCACTAACAGAAGATTACAGTCCAGCTGTATTGTTGCAACCACTAACAGAAGATTACAGTCCAGCTGTATTGTTGCAACCACTAACAGAAGATTACAGTCCAGCTGTATTGTTGCAACCACTAACAGAAGATTACAGTCCAGCTGTATTGTTGCAACCACTAACAGAAGATTACAGTCAAGCTGTATTGTTTCAACCACTAACAGAAGATTACAGTCCAGCTGTATTGTTGCAACCACTAGCAGAAGATTACAGTCAAGCTGTATTGTTGCAACCACTAACAGAAGATTACAGTCCAGCTGTATTGTTGCAACCACTAACAGAAGATTACAGTCAAGCTGTATTGTTGCAACCACTAACAGAAGACTGCCGTGTAGCCGCATTGACGTAAATAAGTGTCGACAACCTTTGTATTAAAATGTCTCAGAAAAATAATTTTAACTAACAATAACAGCGGCGACCCCCTTAAGCGTACTTTATGGCCCATTTCGGAGTCTCGACCCATCGGTTGGAAACGCGCGGTCTAC
Organism: Ariolimax columbianus; assembly: GCA_036924085.1. NCBI lineage: Eukaryota > Metazoa > Mollusca > Gastropoda > Stylommatophora > Arionidae > Ariolimax > Ariolimax columbianus. The sequence continues at coordinate 75,686,992 of JAVGWX010000011.1, read as the reverse complement.
GTCACTCTGATGAGAATATAGGAGTCGTTTCTGGTATGGCGTTGCGACTTCAGGGACGGAGAAATGGCCATTGCCACACTGAAAGTATTGTCTACGAGGCGACAGACAGTGTCGTCTAGCCCGTATACGGTACAAGGACGCCCTCCTTTACATCATTGTCTGCCCACCTCGCAAATCACACGTCAAAAGTCTGCTGAGTGTGTTGTAATCTTCAGGGTTTTAAAGAAAGCTCTGCAAACAATACCCCATATAGGATACAGCTATGGCTGAGTGAATGCCTCGTTTTCCTGATGATTGAAACACGAAGCAGAGGTTTAAAAAAACAGAAAAGGGTCTTGTGGTTCAAATCCACGTTGACCTAATTAGGATTAACGTCAAGAACGGGGCCACTTGGGCTTCCATACACACAAAAATGTGTATTCTAGAATTAATGAAATTCGTTACACATGGCATTACATCAAAATCTGTAAAAAGAACATCCATTTGTTTTCTGTAAAGACACATATCTGGCCTCGTATGTCAGTTCCGATCAGGGCTAACCCACTTTGGTTCTCCTAGTGGCGGCAGACGCTTAATGCGCGTGGCGTCCTAGAGCTCGTAATATCGACGCACAAACTAGGGCCGGTAATGGGATGTTTCTTTTTATCTTGTACATTCGTCAAGCGGCAAGGCTGAACCAGCCAGAACTTCTCAACCTTTTGATCTTGTCGGAGCCCTTGAAATAATTGTCAGGTCTTACATAACCCCTGTACAGATCTACTGTGTGGTTCGTACGGGGGCACGTGATTGGTTGATTAGCCCTTTACTTCGAAGTGAAGCATTTCACTACCCCTAAAACAAACCTAACAGGAAGTCTGAATCCGAACATTTGTAATTGGCGAATTCAACAGTTTATTTGATGAGGTTGCTAGCATGCACACTTGGCTTTTCCACCTGTTATGACATGCTTGGAAGACTATAACTTTGTTACAAACTGGCTGATTTAGTAATATAATAGACCATGCATAGTTATCGAAGATCTTTTAATTAATCTTAATTAATACATCTAAAATTGGGAATTGACTCAATCAAGTGGATGCAAAATTATGGGAACATCATAGAAGGAAAACAACAATAAATTGTCTTTCGTTAGCTTGACTTTCGTCCGTTTGTTTTTACAATTTTTCTGTTTCAATTAAAACCACATTTCAGATTTCATTCATATGTACTTTTTCGATTGTTTTTCTCCAACCTTCCAGAACGTTTCTGTCAAGACAATCGTCAGCTTTTTTGTTCAAAATTTGAATAGAAGTCGTTAGGTGTGCAACGTTTAAAACAAAATATTGTTGGCATTTAAACTCTTATTTGTGTGCCGATAAATATATAATTATTATTGTACTTACTTTTTTTTTTTACAGTACCACATTAATCATAAGGCTTTTATTTTTGTGGTTACACTGTAAACAATTCATAGTTATTTTTGTGATAACAGTTTAATTGTGTTTTGCTGAACTTTGTTTTCTTATGTTTTTTTTCTTGTACGTCTATTTATTTACACTTTGCGTGCATTCGCAAGTGTTATTTAGTTGGTTATTTTCATTTTTCGGCGGCAGAAATATATTTGCAAGTTTAATTATGGATACACTTTTGACAAATATCCATTTTTGACTTTTGTCATGTCTCTGGTTCCTAGCCAGACGAAAGTACAAGTTACTGTTGCATCCCCATATACACATGTCAGGTCAGGTCAACCCGTAACCGGGTAACCCAGCTATCACTCTCTGTCAGCGGCCGCTGCCTGTGCCTCCTCTAGTTGGAGATTGGTCCATTCTTTTATGTTGTCCTCCAACCTCTTTTTGGAACGACCTCTTAGTCGTCTGCTTTGCACCTTTCCGTGCATGATGGTATTTGCAAGACCATTTGATCGCGAAATGTACCCTTACCAAGCAAGTTTCCGTCGTCAGCAGTTGCCAAGAAGTCTTCAAAATGCCCTATTGTTGCTGTAAATCAATCTCGAATTTCCTCATTCGTAACTCGATCTTTGTACGTGACGTTTAGAAGTCTTCGGAAACATCTAATCCCCCAGGCGTGCATCCTGAAGGTCAGCTAAAATTGTCCATGTCAATCCTACAAGCGCCCCTATTGTCTTTCATATTCTGACCAATACTCCACATTTTGATCCTTCAGCACTGACAATCGAACCCAAATATTTAAAACATTCGACCAACTCGAGTACCTGGCCATTAATTTGTATCCGACTGTTGAAGTCCTCGGTATTGTTGGCCATTAATGTTGTCTTTTCAGCATTAATCTCCATACCAAACTCAAGAGCTGTTTCGTCGTGCTTTCTGGCCCATTTTTGGAGTTTCGCTTCTTTACCCTCCAACCCGTCGATGTCATCTGTAAAACGAAAGTTGGTAATCGCTCGGTCTCCTATGTTGACAGTGCCAACGTAATCTTCAAGTACCTCACTCATAATTCCCTCACTAATAATTCCCTTAAGGAATATGTTGACAGGTGTTGGGAAGAGTGTACAACGCTGTCTAACACCGACTGATGTGCGAAACCAGTCCGCACACCTCCGGTTCACAAGAACTGCGCTGAACGCCTTGCCATGAAGGTGTTCAAAAACGTGTATACTATTTCCGTTTATTTTATACATCCTCATAGTTGCCCAAAGCACTTTATGCCATACCCTATCAAACGCCTTCTTGAAATCAACAAACACATGATCCAATTTTTGTTTCTGTTCAAGACATTTCTCGTTTGGCAGTCTTCAATTAAATATCTGTTCGGTAGTGCTTCTTCCCTGTCTGAACTCTGCCTGTTCCCCAGCAATGATGTTCTCTGCTTTGGGTTTCAATCGGTCGAGGATTAATCTAAGCATGACCTTGCTTGGGTGACTGATGAGGCTTATTGTTCTGTAATGTTGGCATAGCTTTAAGTTTCCAGACTTATGCAACGGTATAACCATTGATTTTGTCCATAAGTCAGGCCAGTCTCCTGTCGCCCATATTTTGTTGCATATGTGTGTCAGGATTTCCACCACTATCTCCCCGTTTGCCTGCAGGAGCTCTGCTGGAATAGTGTACACATCGGCCGTCTTCCCTTTTCTCTGTGTCTTTACCGCTGCTGCAACTTCCTCGTTCGTTATCAGTTGGTTCTCCTCTATAGTTGTTTGTGTTGGAGGGATTGTTTGATCAGGCTCGTCTTGTCCCTCACAGTTGTATAACTCCGAACAGTACTCTGTCCATCGTGACAGTACGTCATTGTCCTCTATAAGGCACTTGCCCCTTTTATCCCGGATCATAAAGTTTCTGCCTTGTCTAGGTTTTGCGTTATTTGACCACCTTTAGCTTCATATCTGTCTAATCTCTCTTTTCTGTGTGTACATTGCTCCCGTATCCACGCTGCTTTCCATTCTCTTATTTTTGTTGTATCCCTTTTTTGACCTTTTTATATCTGCCGACCTCATCAGGTGAATGTTTTTGGTTTTTCAGTGACCTTCTTCTATTACGAAGGTCTAAAATTTCTTTTGTAGCCTATGGCTTATTTTTTGTTTAGTGCCACCCTTTGATCTCTGTTGCTGTATCTATTAGTGCATTGGTATCCAGCCCCTCTCTGAGAGCCAACGGTGGAGCAAACCTCTATTCTACCCTTTATAAGAACACTTCGATGATTCGTCTGTTAGTTAGTCTGTTAGTTTGGAAAGGTTAAACTTTAGAGTCCCCTTTTTTCTTTTTGGACTCTCTTCTCTCACAGAGGCATACTCACCATAACAAGATCGTTGTCGCCACTTATATCCGCTACGGGAAAACTTCTCGTTTTGTCGGTGTTGATGTTAGATACAAACTTTCTCTGGACCAGTATATAATCCCCTTGCCTGTTGTGCACTTCATTGTTTGGTCTATGCCATGTTTTAGTAAGGCGATATAATCCCTATATTACTTGTGCTGTATTTTAATTATAGTGAGGAAGGAACTGCGCTGGTCATTAACATCACTCTCTGGTTACCTTGAATCAGGGACACGACATAAGTCAAGACGACTGGAAGCAACTCAGAATGCAGATAACTGATCCCACTTCCCTTGAGACCAGGGGTCGCTTGAAACCTGCTTGATTATATCGCCGACCGTTTGCCTTGATCGTTTTGAGAGAGAGGCGAGTATCTTACCTCTCGAACACCAGCAACTTGCATATAAAGATTTGATTGGCCTGCTATGTCTTCGCATGTTGGAGGAACGCCCCCCGACCTCCACCCACCCGCCCCATTAAGCTGTCATGTAGGCCAATATTGGGTATGAGTGTTGTTACTATTTCAATGTGTGCATGAAAAGCGGCTAAAAACCTGCTTTTCTCTATTTTCCACCACGAATTGTTCATTTAGGTGCAGAATATGCACATCGGATATTCGATTTTGTCGTCCATCTCCAATAAGACCAGGCGCCGATCTCATCCCTCTTGAGACACCTCTTGACGCCTGCAGGATTCGAACACCCCACCGTTTCACGCTTTCGTTCGTTTCTTGAAAGGCGACCGCATTAGCTCTCTGAAATAGTAGTCTGCAGTAAGAACAGATATCACTAACTTGAAATTAGTGTTATTGTTGTAAACCACTTGACTGTTTACACAATCATTTATTCTCTCACTCGCTTATTACCTACAACCTTATTTTATGTCAAGATCATTCAAACCTGTTTCTCTCCATTAGCACCTAGACGTTAACAACCTGAATCTTGTGCCAACTCTTTCCTTATCTTCGACTCGTTCTTTCGATCACAGTCATAACACATGATTCACGTAGGTATCAAATTTAAGGTTTCGTTTCTAGAGCGAAGCTTGCTACTCATAAGTCGACACTCAGCTGGCTTTTGATATGTGTATATGGCTGGGTGTGCATCATGGATTAGAGAGCCCTCTAACTATAGTATTTAAATATCCGTATTGGTTACCCCCTACTTGTACAGCACATGTTATATTCTCTTCTATTTAACACATAGTGCCTTTTCGGAAACCAATTACCCAGCTTCCACCAATACTCATTCCACCTCCTTAACCCCCCCCACAAATCCCCCCTTCCTCAGCCCTTTTCTAGGACATATATATATATATATCTGATTGATTTTTTCTGTTGCGCGTGACAGTTTGGAAAACATTTTCGGTTTGAGATGTGTTTTAATTCATGCAGGAACGCAAAGAATATCATCAGGGTCAGCTGATGTATGTTGGTCAAGATAACAAGCTCATTTTATTTTAGGGGTCCTGGAAACAGGAGGTGTCACATCACTCTGGCCAAAAATAGCATCATGTTATCCTCGTGATGGTGCGCTTAGGGAGAGGTCTCGCATTGCACTACAACCTGGAAGATCCCGGTCCACACTCTCCAGTACGCAACATGATGTAAGAAGAGCCTCTGTATTCCTCCGCCAACAAATGGTCATAAAGGTTAAATGAGCTAACTACCATTGGTTTCCGACTTAGCCTGTTGGGGTTAGTTTAGTTAAGTCCAAGAATCAACGTCAGCTGGGGTTAGTTTATTTAAGTCGATGAATCAACGTCTGCTGGGGTTAGTTTATTTAAGTCGATGAATAGACGTCTGCTGGGGTTAGTTTAGTTAAGTCCAAGAATCAACGTCAGCTGGGGTTAGTTTAGTTAAGTCGATGAATCAACGTCTGCTGGGGTTAGTTTAGTTAAGTCGATGAATCAACGTCATTGCATCCGTTTTAACCCATTTGAGCTGTTATTCTCCGTATTTTTTATTTTTGGAGAATCTCAGCACAATGCACAAGCCCTGTAGCACCGACGAGAAAGCCCTAATAGATTTTTAACACAATTTTAAATTTTCCCCGGGCAGTAGCCGTTAAGGCTACTCTTTTTGATTTCTAGCCACCGAGGGACTTTTTAAGTGCGCTATACTGTACACGGACATCCGATCTCTACTACCCAGAGATCCGGGGAAATACCAGACAGTCCACGTGAAAAATCCCGACTCCACCGTAGTTTGAATCCATGTCCTCCAGCACCCGATCACGACGTCTTACCTCGATACCACTCAGTCTCTGCTAGTGTTAAAGTAATGTTAACGATGATTTTATGCAATGCATTTTTCTCCGAAAATATGCAATATATTAATGTTGGTATATCATTACTACCACTACCATCACGACCATCACCGTCATATGAGTATTTTCACAAGCATCGACGTCATTTCCACATCAGTAATTGTGATATATTCTTGATTTTGTTATTGTTGTTGAATACCAAACCTGAGTATTGCTACGCTTGTGTACGCCATGAAAGGGGCGTCAGGGGGCGTTACAATTGCTTTTCTCACAATCCGAGCTTGCTGAAGAAGGTGGCACGCGGTTTTTCGTGAGGCTGTGATATACTTGGCTTGATCTGCGTGTGGCTCACTACTACGGTCATCACGTGTATCCCGCTCCTGGTTAGCGTGAGCTGCCATGAAAAATGCCCGTTTGCATGTACAACTTCGAAGATGTCGCGGTGTGAGGTCGTAGCTAATATATTCTGCCTGGCCTTGAATAATGTGTCCCGTCAACATGTTTTGCCTGACCTTGACTAATGTGTTCGATCAACATGTTTTGCCTGACCTTGACTAATGTATCCGATAAACATGTTTGCCTGACCTTGACTAATGTGTCCGATCAACATGAATTGCCTGATCTTGACTGATGTGTCCAATTCACATGTTTTGCCTGACCTTGACTAATGTGTCCGATCAACATGTTTTGCCTGACCTTGACTAATGTGTCCGATCAACATGTTTTGCCTGACCTTGACTAATGTGTCCGATCAACATGTTTTGCCTGACCTTGACTAATGTGTCCGATCAACATGTTTTGTCTGACCTTGACTAATGTGTCCGACAAACACGTATTGTCTGACCTTGACTAATGTCCGATCAACATGTTTTGTCTGACCTTGACTAATGTGTCCGATCAACATGTTTTGCCTGACCTTGACTAATGTGTCCGATCAATATGTTTTGCCTGACCTTGACTAACGTGTCCGACAAACACGTAATTTCTGACCTTGACTAATGTGTCCGATCAACATGTTTTGTCTGACCTTGACTAACGTGTTCGATAAACATGTTTTGCCTGACCTAGACTAATGTGTCTGATCAACATGTTTTGCCTGACCTAGGCTAATGTGTCCGATAAACATGTTTTGTCTGACATAGACTAATGTGTCAGATCAACATGTTTTGTCTGACATAGACTAATGTGTCAGATCAACATGTTTTGTCTGACATAGACTAATGTGTCAGATCAACATGTTTTGTCTGACATAGACTAATGTGTCCGATCAACATGTTTTGTCTGACCCAATCTAATTTTTCCGATCAACATGTTGTGAATGACCTTGACTAATTTGTTCGAAAAACATGTTTTGTCTGACTGGGGCGTTAGTCTTCCTCTCCCCAAACTGCTGTTAAACCAAAAATGATATTATAACCAGCATCATCGACATCGTCACATCGTAATCGTCACAATAGCAAGAATCATTGCATCCTCACTGTTAGAGAATCGCATTTACCATCACAAATTACATTATTATTGGAATCCTATCATGTCTAGGTTTTACTATGTACTGCTATACATTGTACGTTCTGAAACAACTCAATATTGTGTGCTTAAATAACTATTTATACTTCCAACGATATGTATGTTATGAGAGTTCCTTCATGTTATTTTGTAAATACTTTTCATATTCTAGGCTACTAAAAATAGTTACTTTACCAGTCCAATTTATATTCTTTGATCTTTTCAATTGTTTTTGATTGAATCCTCTTCATGTTTTTAAAGCGACATAAATATTTGCTTCGTCAATGAACTTTTTATTCTTACTTTCAATAAATGGTAATTTTCTCAATTGTCTATGAATCCTAAACTTGTATACATATTTATTTTTTGTAACGATATTTAAATCGATATATAAATCGTTATTTTGTGAATTAATTATTTTTTCTACACTTAATAAAATGGTTGTTTGTAAATAAGGTGCTCTTTCTAAGATTCTAGACATGTTAATTTATAATGTCAAGTTTGGACACTTACAATAAATGCAGCTCAGCTCACTGCGTGTCCATCGTGCTGAGCCAGGCAAGAAGTATTTTAGGGCTAATGTACACAGCTTGTGTGGAAGTGGCCGCGGTAAACATGTCTCACACAGAGTTTGTATTCATATTCAAGGTGGCATGCAGGAATGAATTACCCAGCCGAATTTGACGTGTTCTCGTTTACCATTATGGCAGTTATGTGTCTGCAGTGGTAGCACATTCCAACAGACTGAACTCAATCACCTCTATTTATTTTTCATGGGGTAAAATCAGTTGAGTTTTATCTTTTTATTAGGATAAATAATGGTAAGAAATTATTTCATATTTATTAGCTTTTCTTTAAATAGATATATCATTTGTACAGAGTTGGTAGGGCATTTACTTCTCACGACGAAGATGCATAGTTCGATTCCGATAAGGACACGATATAGTCGAACCAGCTGTAAATGGGTACTGGTTCACTATGAGGGAAGGAAAGTTAGTGAGGAAATTAACTGGCCACACTCTACCCCATAGAAAGCAGAGGCTTAATCGTCGAGAACAGCGACTTGTATGAGACTACATATAGATTGCTACATAGACAGGGGTAATTAGACTAAGATAGCCTTACAACAGATGCTGGAAGATCAATATTGCCACCGTGAAAAAGCAATCTGAACACTAACATTAATAAGAAGTAAACTAAGATCCTTCAACAGAGAACAAATCACACTGGAAGGAGAGTCGTTGGAAAAGGTGAATGTCTTTACCTACAGGGCAGCACTGTTGACTCGTCACACTAAAGATATAAAGACCATAACTTGAAATGCAAGATTGGCATCACTGACATTGTGCAGCATATGGAGATCGAGGGGAATCAATATTCACACAGAAGTTGGAATATTCAAAGCCAATATCAATGATTTTGTATGGAGCTAAAAATATAAAGAATGACCAAGGTGGTACACCAAAGACTAGTCTCTCGTTAACAGACACCTATGAAGGATAACGGATATAAAGAGACAGGATGTGGTAAGGAATGAAGACATGTGGGGAAACGAGCCAACAACATCCACTGGAAGAACAAAAAGGGACTCGGTAGGAAATACACTAAGGAGGGCTCCGTCCAATGTAGCTAGGCAGGCTCTTGTGTGAAATCTTAAGGGAATGATAAAGAGAGGTAGACCTCAACATACACGAAGAATAGAATGTGAGAGGGGACTACGATTATATTATTATACATGGAGAAAGGCAGAAAGAGCCGCCCTGGACCGTGTATGCTATCGGGATGTGATCAATGATCTATGTACCCAGAGGTTTTGATCGAAAGATTGATTGTTTGATTAAAACATGTTAAGATAGCCTTGTAGCGGACACTGCTGTTGGAGATGAAGTATCGGACTCATCATTTTTCGAGATATCAGTTCTGGCGAAATGCGGTGTATCAGCACATTTGCTCTCTAATTTGACTTCCCTAATTGTAAGTCAAGTACCAGTTTCCAGCTGAGTTAGTGGAAGGTGATGTTGTTCAGGTGCTGTAACAGAAATTAAAAATAACATAGAATATAGCAAGTCACGATGATCTATTAAATAAGTCTGCTCTGAGAAAAAGAACACACCTGACACTTATGGACGTCTTCATTGGCAAAGTGAACATAAATAAATGAAGCATTCATCAACGCAAGTGCCAGTCTAGATAATTGAAATATACCCGACCTAACTTCCCATGACATGTCCTTCACACCACAGGAGCATAGGGCTACCACTATATTTTGCCTCCTTGCAGGAAGCAGTTATTCCTTTAACGTGTTCCTGTAGAGCTGCTTTACGGACATTTTGTTCTACACAATGATTTTGCCAATCCCATGCACAACACCATGCGCTGGTCTCTCAGAACATCCACAGTAGAGATCGTAGGGCTTATTATTTTGTCCTCAATTAGGGGCCTAAATCACGCACTGGAAGAGCCAACTACAGATAATCTATCCTAGAACGTCAAACATATTTAACTTTTGCTTCGTAATTACAAATTATGCAATAGCTGAAGGTCGTTCCATGGCAGTGTCTGTAGTCGAGAAATGTAGTATTACAGATAGCATTGTACTAAGGTAGTCGGTTCTACGGCAGTAACTGCTTGTCGTTAAATGTAATGTTAAAGCTATGGTGCTAAGCCACAATCGGTTTATGAAACAGGGTGGCACATTGTCTTCCTCGCTGACCTAATCCTTCTATAGTGATAAGCCAATAACTCATTTGCTACCGGGTTGATCCTTTACCGTTTGCCATGAAAATAAAGCGATTGCTCCTACTACAACGTTAATTAGACATTTCTAAAAGTGTTACATGGTCCACTTACCTCGTCCATTTACATGGTCCACTTACCTCGTCCACTTACATGGTCCACTTACCTAGTCCACTTTCATGGTCCACTTACCTGGTTCACTTCCATGGTCCACTTACCTGATCAAGTAAGTCATTAAGTAAGTCATTAAGTAAGTCATCAATAAAGTCATCAATTAAGTCGTCATGGTCCACTTACCTGATCCACTTACCTGGTCTACTTGCCTGGTCCACTTAGTTGACGACGAAGTTGATAACTTACTTGACGACTGACTTGGTCCACTTACCTGGTCCACTTACCTGGTCCACTTAGTTGACGACGTAGTTGACAACTTACTTGGTCCACTTACTTGGTCCACTTACCTGGTCCACTTACCTGGTCCACTTACCTGGTCCACTTACATGGTCCACTTTATGGTGCACTTACTTGGTGCACTTACTTGGTCCTCTTACTTGATCCATTTACATGACGACTTACATGACGACTTAATTGATGATTTTATTGATGACTTACTTAATGGCTTACTTAATGACTTACTTGATTACTTACTCGATTACTTACTCGATTACTTACTCGATTAATTATTTGATTACTTACTTAATTATTAATCTGTTTACTTATTTGCTTATTTATATGATGTTTTAAATGACTACTTACTTGATTACTTACTTGAGGACGTCTTTGATTACTTACTCAATTACTTGATTAATTACTTGCTTACTTACTTGACTACTTACTTACGTTAAATTAAGTTAAGAAACAAATGCGCCATCTTGGTATCGAAATCGTATATTACATGTCTAAGACTTAGGAAACCTACGCATTAGTATATGCATAGTTTTGAATATTACAATGTTTGCATAGTGCTAGTGTTTTACTTGCTGCAAGATATTCAGTTAAAATTGTTTCTGAGTTGAGACTTGTATTGTACAATATTTAGTAATTGGTATTTAACATAAGCCGCGTAGCGCAGTGGTTAGCGCGCTGGCTTCGCAACTGAGTGGTACTGGGTTCATTCCCCAGTTGAGGCGGTAATGTTTTTTTCAGACCGCAATGGCACCTGGGTCGACCCAGCCTTAAATGGGTCCGGTTCAGTAAAAGCGGCGAGGGAGAGGAGATGGCTACCGCCCTCATATAGCCGAGCCTTTGAAATGTGAGATCGCTAACACCTCACACCCCTACTTTATTTCACATAAATAAATTGAGCTGCCTGTATATAAATGATGAAATGAACTATAAACTAATACTTATGGTTAGGTAGGGAACAATAACATTTAAGCTTGTGTGTGATCAAGGCAGTATGGAGTTTACGTCATCAAGAAAAGGGGTGGGAGGTGTCGGGTGGGGGTGAAGGGGTGGGGGTTGGTGGCGGGGGGCGGGGGCAGGGGGGGAAGTAAAAACTGAAATGAGATGAAAATGCAGAAGGGAGAGGTGGTTGAAAATGATAGAATTTTGTGGACGTCTTTAATAGATTAACTTTTCGATGGCCATAAGCACGTCACGTGGATTCGTTGCCGTGTCACTAGTGTCTGACCTTGGCAGAATCACATTCCTTCAGTGATGACGCATTCAATTTGCACATCATCTGGCCACATATATTTTTTCTTGCATCGTGGAACGACATTTATTTTTGAGAATATTCATTAAACTGTGTTTTGCACAACGGTAAAATATTTTTTTACACTTCCAATAATGTGCAATGTGCTTTATAATTGCGTCTTATGCTTGTTGGACACTGGCATTGCAGACTATTTGATAGAAGTAATATATTTATTACTGTATTATATACTTGGACTGAAAATCTTTATAACAATAATAATGATAATAATTAGCTGACCAGTGCAAAATATCTGCCCGCCATTTGAACTGTACAAAATGAAATAAACGAACATTTGTTTACAATTCAAGCTTAATTATTAATAATAACACTGATTATTGGCGTGTTTTTAATGTTAAAACGTCAGTATCATTGCCAAATCAAGAAATAGTTTTTATTTAATGAAATGATTAACTGCCCCTGTATCATCAAGAAATGTCTATATGTCGTCTTGATCAGATATTTCCGGAATACTGTTCAATCATGCCCAGTATAAACACATTTGTCATCATCATCATGTAGTATGTCCTTTGTAGAACGTCGCTCCCATCACAGTATGTCTGAAAGAAACTCGTTCCCTTGCCAAAACTCCAGCCTCCGCCACAGTCATACCCAGGCATTCCTGGATATCTTGGTGCCATCGTCTTCTTGGTCTACCCCTTCCTCTTTTGCCTGGCACCATACCTTCCATCACCGTCCTCTCAAGACCGTTGTGTCTCTTGGTGTGACCAAAGTATTTGCATTTTCTAGCCAAAATAGAATTGATAAACCAGTTCTCTTCTATGCTCAACTCTTGCCGAATGTCTACATTTGTTTTTTTCTCTGTCCAGGGTATTTTGAGGATCGTTCTGTAATATTTTTACCCGAAGGATTCGATTCTTTGTCTATAAGTTTTGGTAATCGTCCATGATTCACAGCCATAAGCTGCCACAGGAAAACACAGGCTCTCAAGACTTTTACTTTTATCATTTTGTTGGTGCTTCGCCATAATTTCTTCAGGATGTTCAGTCTCTGCATTGCCATAGCTAGTCTTCTTCTGATTTCTTTCGAGCAGTCGAAACACATTTGTACAGATATTTAATACTTTCAATACATGCTTAAAGTTTAATAATGATTTGTGCCAAACATTTTCTTAATTGATTCTCATATATTATATGAAAAGCCCCCCAGCCCCCACATCACCCCCTCTCCTCCTCTCATCCCTCCACCCCCGATTCGATTTCATAATTTTAAATTTGAAAATGAGTTTTAATTCTTGCTTTATAACTGGAGTAACAATTTTTTAGAATTTTCTGCAATTTGAATCTGTAAACTCATTTATTTATATCTCGAGGCGTATTTGAAAAAGTGGACCTGGGTTCTTTTTGCTGTAGTGTGAGGCTCTTCAATAAGTTCACCACTCTGGAGATCACAGTGACAATATCAACCTCACTAGCCAGTAACCCAGTAACCCCATAGCATTACTGCCGTAGGGGTGTGAGGTGTTAGCGATCTCACATTTCAAAGGCTCAGCTATTTGAGGGCGGTAGCCATTTCGTCTCCCTCGCCGCTTTTACTTCCCAGACTGAACTGGTACCCATTTAAGGCTAGGTCGACCCGGGAGCCGTTGCGGTCTGAAAAAACATTTCTACCTCAACTGGGGAATGAACCCAGGACCACTCAGATGCGAAGCCAGTACGCTAACCACTGAACTTGGCGGCTCTTTAGCCAGACTGCCATGAAATGATCTGTTTCCAGGGAGAACTGCTTGGAAGTGATGTGGGTTCTTGATCATTATGTTTCACCTCAACTTTGACTAACATTGATCAGTCTGTTTTCCATGACTGGACTTTAGTATTCACAACCAATGCTTCGACCATAAATGGAACAGCCATTATTAACATTTTCTGAATATGTATTTGCTAATTACAATATGCAAATTAACGAGAACAAAACGGAAACTATGATGATCAGCAGAACACTTAGAACTCTAAGCATAAGTGTAAATGATATTGCTTATCAAAAGACCCACGAGTTCAAGCATTTTTTCGGCAGACGGCAGGATCCACAGGAAAATCGAGACTAGGTATCAGACAGCATCTGCGGTAACTTATAAGCTGTCACCACTCCTTAGGCATTGCAGCTTTAGTTTTGCAACAAAGCAACAGCTGATAAACAATATATTCGTGCCGAAACTGTGCTACCAGTGCCAAACATGGGCTCAGTCCAGGACGCGTGAGAGCAGAATTCCGACGTTTGTAATGACGTGTTTGAGGAAAGTCATCGGTGTTATCAGGAACGACAGAAAGCGGAACGACGGCATTCGAAGTATGGTGGGCACTACGTCTTGTGCAGAATAAATTTCCAGGCAGACCATATATTGGTTTGGTCATCTAAATTTATGGGACAGTTAATGCATTTAAGAATAAATTGGATGCGCACAGCTTTTAGAGCAAGGGGATGTAAATGAAACTGGTTGTATACAGACTCTGCAGGGTCTTCTAAACCAGTATAAAAACCTTAAGTTAAGCTAGGTTATCTCATGAGAATTGACCCTTCTCAACTTCCCCTGAAAGCTTTCAACGCTGGTAGACCTGGATGGCTACAGGGCAAGTGGGGGGGGGGGGGGGGGGTCAATGAATAGATGGCATTAGAGAGATTGTGTAGCAGATCCTCTATTTCTTTGCCCTGGCCGTGATCTAACTTAGAACATTCTCACACTCATCCACATCATCATGACCATACTCAGTAAATGACATATCAAACAGCAGGTGGCATATTTATTATATCATACAATGAGTAGAGAAATTACAAACACAATATAATACATATCTTAACTAAATATTATACTAAAACGGGAATTGTAAGCATTAGCTATTGATGGAATTCCCAACTATCTAAAAACCCAGTTCTATTGCCTTGCAATTGCATCACACACACATCGCCTTAACTGCGTCTTCAACACACCTTATCAGATACTCTTCCTCACTGAAATCCCCTCAGGCGGGCGATCTCGACATAACTCGTTCACAATGTGTCCTTGCTTACAAACACACTTTAAGATTATCTATTAATGCAAAAATCACACACCTATTTGAGCGCCCCTGTTCTATCACCAAACATTCGTCCAACCGTCAATCAATCGCTCCTCTATCTAAGTCGGTGAGTTAAACATACTATCCACATTCAGTCTCTCTCTCTCCCATACAGCCTCTCTCTATCTAGCCTCTCTCTCTCCAGCCTCTCCATCTCTCCTCCAGCCTCTCCATCTCTCATCCAGCCTCTCGAGCTAAACTTTGTCTCGAGTTATATATCCTCAAGCAAGGCCAGAGCTTGACCAATCGATCTCAGGTAGGGTCATCTTCAATTCCAATTGGAACGAAACACTTTGCACACATGTCACTCATTCTCTCGCAGCAAGCCCCGTTGCCAATTTCGTCTGTCAATCAATCTCCCCCTACCAAAATCGGAAGGCCAATGGTCAGTTTCTACCTGTCCACATTCCTTAACCCAACTCTGTTCTCCTTTGCTGAGACAGTGAGTGACCTTGACATGCATTCATGTAGCTTTAAGCTTTAACATGTTCAGGCATCCTAAACTCCCCTTGCTCCGGCGGGAACTGTTACATTACCTCCCTAAACTACAGACCGAAACATGGATGGTCATTTTTTTCATCTGGCAAATGACCACCATTTTCGTCTCTACTATCCAAAATGTAAACACTACTCCTGTTTACAACTTCACTCACATCGTACATGCATAAAAAGACATGTCATTTGATACATATAAACTTTTTGTAATACATACACAATCAATACAAGCAGAAGAAAAACACTGTGGCTGGGCGTTTTTACAACACAAACCACCACTTTTACATCGTTTTGCAGTCAAATACACCAAAGTCTGTCCCTGCGGGACCTTGAACTCATCAAAACAGAAACACCTTAAGGAATTCTCCTTACTCATTTGAGGTCAACATACCTCGCCCTGTTTCCCGTGCCTTCCTCTAAGGACACGAACCTTCATTGTTACACTCGACCAGTTCAGGTCAATTTTCTCAGGCGGTCTCATTACACGCCTGGCCGACGATTCACTTCATACTAACTCCTGTGAGGCCACGAATTTACGTGGGTTATCCTCAGGCTAGTTATCATTGTCTCTCTTGACAGCTATCCCCTCTCAAAGAAAACAGCAAAATTCTTTATGTTTCCCACAAAAACGATATTTGACAACATATGTCATAGTCAATATTAAAACTTCTGATCAATGTAGTCTTCTCTGCAAAGACTCCACATACATGTGATTCTGGAACTCGTGGTGACTTGTGCTTGCGGAGGCCTACAGTCTGGATGAGATATACTGCTCTGTAGATCACCTAAATAACCTGTATCAAATACCTGTAAACATGATGATTCAACAACAACAAAAAAAACAACAACAAAATAAAGAAAAATTCAATGCATACTATATCGACCATACAACCCACTAAAAATGCAAGTAATACCATTAGTCAAAACCCAAACACCAAATGCAAATGTCAAAATATTTGCACACAAAAACATGATCAAATGCCATCAACCTTCACTCCTGCTCGTGCCCCACAGATGAGCACCTGTTAATGCCCCCTTCAAAAGATACTAAACTATGACTAAGTTCTAACTTAATCAGGTACTAAACTATGTCCCTAAACTATGACTAAGTTGTAACTTAATCAGATACTAAACTATGTCACTAAACTATGACTAAGTTCTAATTTAATCAGATACTAAACTATGTCACTAAATCAGATACTAAACTATGTCACTAAACTATGACTAAGTTCTAACTTAATCAGATACTAAACTATGTCTGAGTCAAAAGTCAAAAACCGAATCGTCCACATGTCGAATTACGTCATGCTGTAACCCTACTAGTCCAGGTGCAGTCTTTGTCCCGAGGAATCAAAACCGAGTGTTGTGATCTAACTATTTCACCGTTGTTTCCCCAAATTCCCCGCATCAAAGCTACCTGGTCAGATATTAACCGAAACATCGCGTCCACGTGTTACTCTTCGTCGCGTAATCATTACCTGGCGCATCCAGCTATCCTGCGTCTCTTGTTCGTTCTGTCCGTTTATCTGGTCGGAAATGTCCCTTTGATCTCGGTCAGTCTTCGCTTCAGACGGACCGTCCGCTCATTGTCTGGCGTGTACTTCAGACAACGAATTCAAAGGAATTTTTAACATCTGGTCATTCCTCCATCTCTATACCCTACCCCCTAATTATCCAAATCTCCGTTTCCCAAGGATAACGGTAGATGAAACAAATTTTATGCAAATGCATACATTAACTGGAGTTTCACATGATAGCCCATGTGTGTAAGTACTCCACACGACTTTACCTAATTCCATTTCTGATTTCCATGTTTTTGGCTAGCGTCAGTAAACATTGTATCAACCGTTCCTTATCACTACTGCTTATTTTAACCAGACTATGCGCTGCCCCATCAGCTGTCTCTGATTGCTGCGCGATTTCCTCCTGTAAAACGCCCATCGTCTGGTCTGTTTGTTTCACGGTTGTTTGGTTCGTACCCACCGGTTCTCTGGTAGTGTTACGTACACTTACATCGTCCGCTACTTCAGCCTTCCGTCCATCTGTATTCACTATTTGTGGGAAAGACTTTTCACACTGTTCGTTTGACTGTTGGCTTATCTCGAACTGAGATCTTTTCATCTTTGCTTCGATGACTGGTTCGCTGTCCTGGCTGTGGTTAACCTGTCTTTCCCTTTTCTTCGTTTTCCTTAGAAACTCTGCTCCTCTTTTGTTGGCTGCTGTTGGTGCGTCCGTTTCGCATTCCAACTGTGCGTCATTCCCACTTCCTTCCTCGGTGGCCGAAGGGTTGTCCCTTCTTTCGGTCTGTTCAACAACTTCTCCCGCATGGCTAGAACCTGGCTTGGGTGGGCACGAAACCATAGCTGGTCCTGCCACCATTCCTCCTCCTCTCCTTTCTTCTTTATCTGACGAATCTCTGACTATTTCATTGTTCGATTCTTCGTCGACTTTAAATAATTTTCTACCAGGCTTGACCACAAGTTCCTGGTAAACTTGGCTCCTTTCAGCACGCCCGACCATGTTAATCGACGTAATACCCTCTTCCTGAATTCTCGGCCTACACTGTCCGATGCGGTAACATTTTATCTGGACCTCTGAGCGAACGTTTGTCTCGTTTGCATTGCGTAACCTGCCCTCCGTCCCTAACTTTTCTGGATACACAAAACCTGTATCTCTTTCTTTCTGTCCATCCGCCTCGTGCTCAAAGTCTCTTTGATAGCTCCTGTTCTGCCTCTCCATCTGTAACCGTGCAAAAGGCCTCTTGTGGGCTAAGAATCTGCCCGATTCAAACTTCTGCCCAACCATTCCTCCTCCTCTCATTTGACTTGGCCTCTCCACCTGGGTCAAACCCCCCTTTTTGACACCTCTTTCCAGTCGTCCACACACGTCCGTCCTGAGATTTCCACCTCTGTCCCTCCACGGATCGGAATGTGGAACTTGGATGGGCTTCCTACTCACTTTCCTACCACTCTGTCCCCTTCCAAAATACTGGACAGTGTTTACTCCTGTGATTTCTTGACTTCTTCTCCCCTTCCTAGCTGGTTTGAAAGCTCCGTTTTCAAACTGTTCCAACAGCTGTCGCAGCTTCCATTGGAGGTCTTTTTCCTGTCTTTCCAGCCGAATAACTCTGCCTGTTAGTTCTCTTAGCTGGTTTTGTAGTTGACTTCTGTCCTCCCACTTATCGCTGGCTGTAGCTAGTGCCATGAAAGGCTTGTTTTTGACAAACAGTCCTCCTTTTCTCCAGGAACTGTTAATATTCCGAAGAATATTAGGGCATCCGATAGACAAATGTCCAAAAGCTAGACAATGATAACATTGTTTAACATTGTCCAACCTCGACATACTGAATAAACCCGTCTGGACCCCACAAAAAAAAATTTACAAGACTGTCAAGTACGCACAAAGTCTTGTCAATAATACAACAATGGGTGGAAGAAAAATGTCACACTTACCAGTCAGATGATTGGAAAAGCTGTCTATGGTACTAACACTCTAACCACTAGCTACTCCTCTATTCCTAACTACACACACAAGTTATATATAACTGCGACACTTGTGTTAAGACTGCGAATCAAGATCTATAGCTACACACGCACTATATTTATAAATCTACCACGACTATCCGTGGTCAACAGGCACCAAAATAATAATAACGTGTAGCAGATCCTCTATTTCTTTGCCCTGGCCGTGATCTAACTTAGAACATTCTCACACTCATCCACATCATCATGACCATACTCAGTAAATGACATATCAAACAGCAGGTGGCATATTTATTATATCATACAATGAGTAGAGAAATTACAAACACAATATAATACATATCTTAACTAAATATTATACTAAAACGGGAATTGTAAGCATTAGCTATTGATGGAATTCCCAACTATCTAAAAACCCAGTTCTATTGCCTTGCAATTGCATCACACACACATCGCCTTAACTGCGTCTTCAACACACCTTATCAGATACTCTTCCTCACTGAAATCCCCTCAGGCGGGCGATCTCGACATAACTCGTTCACAATGTGTCCTTGCTTACAAACACACTTTAAGATTATCTATTAATGCAAAAATCACACACCTATTTGAGCGCCCCTGTTCTATCACCAAACATTCGTCCAACCGTCAATCAATCGCTCCTCTATCTAAGTCGGTGAGTTAAACATACTATCCACATTCAGTCTCTCTCTCTCCCATACAGCCTCTCTCTATCTAGCCTCTCTCTCTCCAGCCTCTCCATCTCTCCTCCAGCCTCTCCATCTCTCATCCAGCCTCTCGAGCTAAACTTTGTCTCGAGTTATATATCCTCAAGCAAGGCCAGAGCTTGACCAATCGATCTCAGGTATGGTCATCTTCAATTCCAATTGGAACGAAACACTTTGCACACATGTCACTCATTCTCTCGCAGCAAGCCCCGTTGCCAATTTCGTCTGTCAATCAATCTCCCCCTACCAAAATCGGAAGGCCAATGGTCAGTTTCTACCTGTCCACATTCCTTAACCCAACTCTGTTCTCCTTTGCTGAGACAGTGAGTGACCTTGACATGCATTCATGTAGCTTTAAGCTTTAACATGTTCAGGCATCCTAAACTCCCCTTGCTCCGGCGGGAACTGTTACATTACCTCCCTAAACTACAGACCGAAACATGGATGGTCATTTTTTTCATCTGGCAAATGACCACCATTTTCGTCTCTACTATCCAAAATGTAAACACTACTCCTGTTTACAACTTCACTCACATCGTACATGCATAAAAAGACATGTCATTTGATACATATAAACTTTTTGTAATACATACACAATCAATACAAGCAGAAGAAAAACACTGTGGCTGGGCGTTTTTACAACACAAACCACCACTTTTACATCGTTTTGCAGTCAAATACACCAAAGTCTGTCCCTGCGGGACCTTGAACTCATCAAAACAGAAACACCTTAAGGAATTCTCCTTACTCATTTGAGGTCAACATACCTCGCCCTGTTTCCCGTGCCTTCCTCTAAGGACACGAACCTTCATTGTTACACTCGACCAGTTCAGGTCAATTTTCTCAGGCGGTCTCATTACACGCCTGGCCGACGATTCACTTCATACTAACTCCTGTGAGGCCACGAATTTACGTGGGTTATCCTCAGGCTAGTTATCATTGTCTCTCTTGACAGCTATCCCCTCTCAAAGAAAACAGCAAAATTCTTTATGTTTCCCACAAAAACGATATTTGACAACATATGTCATAGTCAATATTAAAACTTCTGATCAATGTAGTCTTCTCTGCAAAGACTCCACATACATGTGATTCTGGAACTCGTGGTGACTTGTGCTTGCGGAGGCCTACAGTCTGGATGAGATATACTGCTCTGTAGATCACCTAAATAACCTGTATCAAATACCTGTAAACATGATGATTCAACAACAACAAAAAAAACAACAACAAAATAAAGAAAAATTCAATGCATACTATATCGACCATACAACCCACTAAAAATGCAAGTAATACCATTAGTCAAAACCCAAACACCAAATGCAAATGTCAAAATATTTGCACACAAAAACATGATCAAATGCCATCAACCTTCACTCCTGCTCGTGCCCCACAGATGAGCACCTGTTAATGCCCCCTTCAAAAGATACTAAACTATGACTAAGTTCTAACTTAATCAGGTACTAAACTATGTCCCTAAACTATGACTAAGTTGTAACTTAATCAGATACTAAACTATGTCACTAAACTATGACTAAGTTCTAATTTAATCAGATACTAAACTATGTCACTAAATCAGATACTAAACTATGTCACTAAACTATGACTAAGTTCTAACTTAATCAGATACTAAACTATGTCTGAGTCAAAAGTCAAAAACCGAATCGTCCACATGTCGAATTACGTCATGCTGTAACCCTACTAGTCCAGGTGCAGTCTTTGTCCCGAGGAATCAAAACCGAGTGTTGTGATCTAACTATTTCACCGTTGTTTCCCCAAATTCCCCGCATCAAAGCTACCTGGTCAGATATTAACCGAAACATCGCGTCCACGTGTTACTCTTCGTCGCGTAATCATTACCTGGCGCATCCAGCTATCCTGCGTCTCTTGTTCGTTCTGTCCGTTTATCTGGTCGGAAATGTCCCTTTGATCTCGGTCAGTCTTCGCTTCAGACGGACCGTCCGCTCATTGTCTGGCGTGTACTTCAGACAACGAATTCAAAGGAATTTTTAACATCTGGTCATTCCTCCATCTCTATACCCTACCCCCTAATTATCCAAATCTCCGTTTCCCAAGGATAACGGTAGATGAAACAAATTTTATGCAAATGCATACATTAACTGGAGTTTCACATGATAGCCCATGTGTGTAAGTACTCCACACGACTTTACCTAATTCCATTTCTGATTTCCATGTTTTTGGCTAGCGTCAGTAAACATTGTATCAACCGTTCCTTATCACTACTGCTTATTTTAACCAGACTATGCGCTGCCCCATCAGCTGTCTCTGATTGCTGCGCGATTTCCTCCTGTAAAACGCCCATCGTCTGGTCTGTTTGTTTCACGGTTGTTTGGTTCGTACCCACCGGTTCTCTGGTAGTGTTACGTACACTTACATCGTCCGCTACTTCAGCCTTCCGTCCATCTGTATTCACTATTTGTGGGAAAGACTTTTCACACTGTTCGTTTGACTGTTGGCTTATCTCGAACTGAGATCTTTTCATCTTTGCTTCGATGACTGGTTCGCTGTCCTGGCTGTGGTTAACCTGTCTTTCCCTTTTCTTCGTTTTCCTTAGAAACTCTGCTCCTCTTTTGTTGGCTGCTGTTGGTGCGTCCGTTTCGCATTCCAACTGTGCGTCATTCCCACTTCCTTCCTCGGTGGCCGAAGGGTTGTCCCTTCTTTCGGTCTGTTCAACAACTTCTCCCGCATGGCTAGAACCTGGCTTGGGTGGGCACGAAACCATAGCTGGTCCTGCCACCATTCCTCCTCCTCTCCTTTCTTCTTTATCTGACGAATCTCTGACTATTTCATTGTTCGATTCTTCGTCGACTTTAAATAATTTTCTACCAGGCTTGACCACAAGTTCCTGGTAAACTTGGCTCCTTTCAGCACGCCCGACCATGTTAATCGACGTAATACCCTCTTCCTGAATTCTCGGCCTACACTGTCCGATGCGGTAACATTTTATCTGGACCTCTGAGCGAACGTTTGTCTCGTTTGCATTGCGTAACCTGCCCTCCGTCCCTAACTTTTCTGGATACACAAAACCTGTATCTCTTTCTTTCTGTCCATCCGCCTCGTGCTCAAAGTCTCTTTGATAGCTCCTGTTCTGCCTCTCCATCTGTAACCGTGCAAAAGGCCTCTTGTGGGCTAAGAATCTGCCCGATTCAAACTTCTGCCCAACCATTCCTCCTCCTCTCATTTGACTTGGCCTCTCCACCTGGGTCAAACCCCCCTTTTTGACACCTCTTTCCAGTCGTCCACACACGTCCGTCCTGAGATTTCCACCTCTGTCCCTCCACGGATCGGAATGTGGAACTTGGATGGGCTTCCTACTCACTTTCCTACCACTCTGTCCCCTTCCAAAATACTGGACAGTGTTTACTCCTGTGATTTCTTGACTTCTTCTCCCCTTCCTAGCTGGTTTGAAAGCTCCGTTTTCAAACTGTTCCAACAGCTGTCGCAGCTTCCATTGGAGGTCTTTTTCCTGTCTTTCCAGCCGAATAACTCTGCCTGTTAGTTCTCTTAGCTGGTTTTGTAGTTGACTTCTGTCCTCCCACTTATCGCTGGCTGTAGCTAGTGCCATGAAAGGCTTGTTTTTGACAAACAGTCCTCCTTTTCTCCAGGAACTGTTAATATTCCGAAGAATATTAGGGCATCCGATAGACAAATGTCCAAAAGCTAGACAATGATAACATTGTTTAACATTGTCCAACCTCGACATACTGAATAAACCCGTCTGGACCCCACAAAAAAAAATTTACAAGACTGTCAAGTACGCACAAAGTCTTGTCAATAATACAACAATGGGTGGAAGAAAAATGTCACACTTACCAGTCAGATGATTGGAAAAGCTGTCTATGGTACTAACACTCTAACCACTAGCTACTCCTCTATTCCTAACTACACACACAAGTTATATATAACTGCGACACTTGTGTTAAGACTGCGAATCAAGATCTATAGCTACACACGCACTATATTTATAAATCTACCACGACTATCCGTGGTCAACAGGCACCAAAATAATAATAACGTGTAGCAGATCCTCTATTTCTTTGCCCTGGCCGTGATCTAACTTAGAACATTCTCACACTCATCCACATCATCATGACCATACTCAGTAAATGACATATCAAACAGCAGGTGGCATATTTATTATATCATACAATGAGTAGAGAAATTACAAACACAATATAATACATATCTTAACTAAATATTATACTAAAACGGGAATTGTAAGCATTAGCTATTGATGGAATTCCCAACTATCTAAAAACCCAGTTCTATTGCCTTGCAATTGCATCACACACACATCGCCTTAACTGCGTCTTCAACACACCTTATCAGATACTCTTCCTCACTGAAATCCCCTCAGGCGGGCGATCTCGACATAACTCGTTCACAATGTGTCCTTGCTTACAAACACACTTTAAGATTATCTATTAATGCAAAAATCACACACCTATTTGAGCGCCCCTGTTCTATCACCAAACATTCGTCCAACCGTCAATCAATCGCTCCTCTATCTAAGTCGGTGAGTTAAACATACTATCCACATTCAGTCTCTCTCTCTCCCATACAGCCTCTCTCTATCTAGCCTCTCTCTCTCCAGCCTCTCCATCTCTCCTCCAGCCTCTCCATCTCTCATCCAGCCTCTCGAGCTAAACTTTGTCTCGAGTTATATATCCTCAAGCAAGGCCAGAGCTTGACCAATCGATCTCAGGTATGGTCATCTTCAATTCCAATTGGAACGAAACACTTTGCACACATGTCACTCATTCTCTCGCAGCAAGCCCCGTTGCCAATTTCGTCTGTCAATCAATCTCCCCCTACCAAAATCGGAAGGCCAATGGTCAGTTTCTACCTGTCCACATTCCTTAACCCAACTCTGTTCTCCTTTGCTGAGACAGTGAGTGACCTTGACATGCATTCATGTAGCTTTAAGCTTTAACATGTTCAGGCATCCTAAACTCCCCTTGCTCCGGCGGGAACTGTTACATTACCTCCCTAAACTACAGACCGAAACATGGATGGTCATTTTTTTCATCTGGCAAATGACCACCATTTTCGTCTCTACTATCCAAAATGTAAACACTACTCCTGTTTACAACTTCACTCACATCGTACATGCATAAAAAGACATGTCATTTGATACATATAAACTTTTTGTAATACATACACAATCAATACAAGCAGAAGAAAAACACTGTGGCTGGGCGTTTTTACAACACAAACCACCACTTTTACATCGTTTTGCAGTCAAATACACCAAAGTCTGTCCCTGCGGGACCTTGAACTCATCAAAACAGAAACACCTTAAGGAATTCTCCTTACTCATTTGAGGTCAACATACCTCGCCCTGTTTCCCGTGCCTTCCTCTAAGGACACGAACCTTCATTGTTACACTCGACCAGTTCAGGTCAATTTTCTCAGGCGGTCTCATTACACGCCTGGCCGACGATTCACTTCATACTAACTCCTGTGAGGCCACGAATTTACGTGGGTTATCCTCAGGCTAGTTATCATTGTCTCTCTTGACAGCTATCCCCTCTCAAAGAAAACAGCAAAATTCTTTATGTTTCCCACAAAAACGATATTTGACAACATATGTCATAGTCAATATTAAAACTTCTGATCAATGTAGTCTTCTCTGCAAAGACTCCACATACATGTGATTCTGGAACTCGTGGTGACTTGTGCTTGCGGAGGCCTACAGTCTGGATGAGATATACTGCTCTGTAGATCACCTAAATAACCTGTATCAAATACCTGTAAACATGATGATTCAACAACAACAAAAAAAAACAACAACAAAATAAAGAAAAATTCAATGCATACTATATCGACCATACAACCCACTAAAAATGCAAGTAATACCATTAGTCAAAACCCAAACACCAAATGCAAATGTCAAAATATTTGCACACAAAAACATGATCAAATGCCATCAACCTTCACTCCTGCTCGTGCCCCACAGATGAGCACCTATTAATGCCCCCTTCAAAAGATACTAAACTATGACTAAGTTCTAACTTAATCAGGTACTAAACTATGTCCCTAAACTATGACTAAGTTGTAACTTAATCAGATACTAAACTATGTCACTAAACTATGACTAAGTTCTAATTTAATCAGATACTAAACTATGTCACTAAATCAGATACTAAACTATGTCACTAAACTATGACTAAGTTCTAACTTAATCAGATACTAAACTATGTCTGAGTCAAAAGTCAAAAACCGAATCGTCCACATGTCGAATTACGTCATGCTGTAACCCTACTAGTCCAGGTGCAGTCTTTGTCCCGAGGAATCAAAACCGAGTGTTGTGATCTAACTATTTCACCGTTGTTTCCCCAAATTCCCCGCATCAAAGCTACCTGGTCAGATATTAACCGAAACATCGCGTCCACGTGTTACTCTTCGTCGCGTAATCATTACCTGGCGCATCCAGCTATCCTGCGTCTCTTGTTCGTTCTGTCCGTTTATCTGGTCGGAAATGTCCCTTTGATCTCGGTCAGTCTTCGCTTCAGACGGACCGTCCGCTCATTGTCTGGCGTGTACTTCAGACAACGAATTCAAAGGAATTTTTAACATCTGGTCATTCCTCCATCTCTATACCCTACCCCCTAATTATCCAAATCTCCGTTTCCCAAGGATAACGGTAGATGAAACAAATTTTATGCAAATGCATACATTAACTGGAGTTTCACATGATAGCCCATGTGTGTAAGTACTCCACACGACTTTACCTAATTCCATTTCTGATTTCCATGTTTTTGGCTAGCGTCAGTAAACATTGTATCAACCGTTCCTTATCACTACTGCTTATTTTAACCAGACTATGCGCTGCCCCATCAGCTGTCTCTGATTGCTGCGCGATTTCCTCCTGTAAAACGCCCATCGTCTGGTCTGTTTGTTTCACGGTTGTTTGGTTCGTACCCACCGGTTCTCTGGTAGTGTTACGTACACTTACATCGTCCGCTACTTCAGCCTTCCGTCCATCTGTATTCACTATTTGTGGGAAAGACTTTTCACACTGTTCGTTTGACTGTTGGCTTATCTCGAACTGAGATCTTTTCATCTTTGCTTCGATGACTGGTTCGCTGTCCTGGCTGTGGTTAACCTGTCTTTCCCTTTTCTTCGTTTTCCTTAGAAACTCTGCTCCTCTTTTGTTGGCTGCTGTTGGTGCGTCCGTTTCGCATTCCAACTGTGCGTCATTCCCACTTCCTTCCTCGGTGGCCGAAGGGTTGTCCCTTCTTTCGGTCTGTTCAACAACTTCTCCCGCATGGCTAGAACCTGGCTTGGGTGGGCACGAAACCATAGCTGGTCCTGCCACCATTCCTCCTCCTCTCCTTTCTTCTTTATCTGACGAATCTCTGACTATTTCATTGTTCGATTCTTCGTCGACTTTAAATAATTTTCT
Source organism: Ariolimax columbianus (assembly GCA_036924085.1). Taxonomy (NCBI): domain Eukaryota; kingdom Metazoa; phylum Mollusca; class Gastropoda; order Stylommatophora; family Arionidae; genus Ariolimax; species Ariolimax columbianus. The sequence continues at coordinate 75,659,814 of JAVGWX010000011.1, read as the reverse complement.
ACCAGGCTTGACCACAAGTTCCTGGTAAACTTGGCTCCTTTCAGCACGCCCGACCATGTTAATCGACGTAATACCCTCTTCCTGAATTCTCGGCCTACACTGTCCGATGCGGTAACATTTTATCTGGACCTCTGAGCGAACGTTTGTCTCGTTTGCATTGCGTAACCTGCCCTCCGTCCCTAACTTTTCTGGATACACAAAACCTGTATCTCTTTCTTTCTGTCCATCCGCCTCGTGCTCAAAGTCTCTTTGATAGCTCCTGTTCTGCCTCTCCATCTGTAACCGTGCAAAAGGCCTCTTGTGGGCTAAGAATCTGCCCGATTCAAACTTCTGCCCAACCATTCCTCCTCCTCTCATTTGACTTGGCCTCTCCACCTGGGTCAAACCCCCCTTTTTGACACCTCTTTCCAGTCGTCCACACACGTCCGTCCTGAGATTTCCACCTCTGTCCCTCCACGGATCGGAATGTGGAACTTGGATGGGCTTCCTACTCACTTTCCTACCACTCTGTCCCCTTCCAAAATACTGGACAGTGTTTACTCCTGTGATTTCTTGACTTCTTCTCCCCTTCCTAGCTGGTTTGAAAGCTCCGTTTTCAAACTGTTCCAACAGCTGTCGCAGCTTCCATTGGAGGTCTTTTTCCTGTCTTTCCAGCCGAATAACTCTGCCTGTTAGTTCTCTTAGCTGGTTTTGTAGTTGACTTCTGTCCTCCCACTTATCGCTGGCTGTAGCTAGTGCCATGAAAGGCTTGTTTTTGACAAACAGTCCTCCTTTTCTCCAGGAACTGTTAATATTCCGAAGAATATTAGGGCATCCGATAGACAAATGTCCAAAAGCTAGACAATGATAACATTGTTTAACATTGTCCAACCTCGACATACTGAATAAACCCGTCTGGACCCCACAAAAAAAAATTTACAAGACTGTCAAGTACGCACAAAGTCTTGTCAATAATACAACAATGGGTGGAAGAAAAATGTCACACTTACCAGTCAGATGATTGGAAAAGCTGTCTATGGTACTAACACTCTAACCACTAGCTACTCCTCTATTCCTAACTACACACACAAGTTATATATAACTGCGACACTTGTGTTAAGACTGCGAATCAAGATCTATAGCTACACACGCACTATATTTATAAATCTACCACGACTATCCGTGGTCAACAGGCACCAAAATAATAATAACGTGTAGCAGATCCTCTATTTCTTTGCCCTGGCCGTGATCTAACTTAGAACATTCTCACACTCATCCACATCATCATGACCATACTCAGTAAATGACATATCAAACAGCAGGTGGCATATTTATTATATCATACAATGAGTAGAGAAATTACAAACACAATATAATACATATCTTAACTAAATATTATACTAAAACGGGAATTGTAAGCATTAGCTATTGATGGAATTCCCAACTATCTAAAAACCCAGTTCTATTGCCTTGCAATTGCATCACACACACATCGCCTTAACTGCGTCTTCAACACACCTTATCAGATACTCTTCCTCACTGAAATCCCCTCAGGCGGGCGATCTCGACATAACTCGTTCACAATGTGTCCTTGCTTACAAACACACTTTAAGATTATCTATTAATGCAAAAATCACACACCTATTTGAGCGCCCCTGTTCTATCACCAAACATTCGTCCAACCGTCAATCAATCGCTCCTCTATCTAAGTCGGTGAGTTAAACATACTATCCACATTCAGTCTCTCTCTCTCCCATACAGCCTCTCTCTATCTAGCCTCTCTCTCTCCAGCCTCTCCATCTCTCCTCCAGCCTCTCCATCTCTCATCCAGCCTCTCGAGCTAAACTTTGTCTCGAGTTATATATCCTCAAGCAAGGCCAGAGCTTGACCAATCGATCTCAGGTATGGTCATCTTCAATTCCAATTGGAACGAAACACTTTGCACACATGTCACTCATTCTCTCGCAGCAAGCCCCGTTGCCAATTTCGTCTGTCAATCAATCTCCCCCTACCAAAATCGGAAGGCCAATGGTCAGTTTCTACCTGTCCACATTCCTTAACCCAACTCTGTTCTCCTTTGCTGAGACAGTGAGTGACCTTGACATGCATTCATGTAGCTTTAAGCTTTAACATGTTCAGGCATCCTAAACTCCCCTTGCTCCGGCGGGAACTGTTACAATTGTACACACGCTTACATTGGCCGACGCAACACACGTGGCGCAGGACAGACGACTTAAGCTCCCCACATCGCGCAACGGCAAAAAAAGGAAAGATAACTAACTAACTAACTATGTGTAAACTCTATTATTTAATTCAAAATGTACTTACTTTGGCAAATAATGGACTAGAAAACATCCTGTTATGCGTTTATCTGACGTGCGGTGACTGTATCTCTCTTAATCCTCAAAAAAATATTTGAATTGTTGACAGGTTACAGGTTGACAGGTTATTATTGTGAAAAATGTACAATCCATTTTTTTCAGTTTCCCGAACAACATCAACATTTTAAAAAAACTTACTGCGAAGAACGGACGATCGATGAAGCACAATGACAGCAACCTGGTACCCCAGAGACAAGAAACCACTACAGGGACGACCACCAACTCGTTGGTCCGATAACATTCCTGCTGACACAAATGGTCGACTCATTATCCACTGGTCCACCGTGGCCAAAGACAGAGACCGTTGTAAGAGAATTTGCGATCCGCAACTGTGTAACCGCTGCTGAAGAACGGGTAGTCCAGTTATCAAGTAATATATATATATATATACATACATGGGGGATGTTCCAAAACTACATGATTTCAGCGACAGACTGTTCACGGCCTTGTCAGGTACAGAAATCACGTCGTTTTGGACCCTATTACTCCACTCAAACACTTCCTGTAGTCAAAAGCATGCACCACCGTACTGCCTTCATTCGTCCATGAAATCCTTTAGGTGTTATATTTTCGCTGCTTAATAACCGATAACGGAGCGCTGCTCCTCTGTTGCGCATGTCAATATTGGTGCCGCCATCTTGTAACTGCAATTATGAAGTCATGGTGTTTGTGTGCACCTTGATGGTACGCACAGACACTCTTGACGTCGTTAGCAACTCTATTAACAAGTTACAATACAAAGGCATGGCATTTCTAATTTCTATTCCACTATTATGGTTTTCATTTGAAGCAACCTCGTATATAGGAATCTTAAAACTTAATTTCATTATACTGGTTTAGAAGGTTATGATGAGTTATTGAAAATACTGTGGGTATCCAATCTATTTTTGAATGCATTAACTGACTATGCTTTCATTACAACCTGCGGCAATGCTTTCCGAGAATTCACCACTCTCTGACTTAAAAAAAATAGTTCTTAATATCTAGTATGGACCTGTAATCTTGCTGTCGGGGATTTGTCGTGCAATGATATTTAAACACTTACTTTCGTTTAAGCAAAAACATACACCAAAATACTGGCTGTGCCCATTGTTATCGAAAGACCACGTTAAGTACGACCACAGCATTTAACAGCTAGTGACCTTTTTGACCTGTCCGAATCTATTAGTACGTTTCAGTGCGTTGCTATCGGAACGATCATTAACATGCTATCCCCCTCCCCCCACCCTTTCCCCAACCCCCACATTTGCACTGCGGCGATTTCTGATGGCCCGTCATTTCCGCCAGACATTAAGGGCACTTCATTAAAATCTTTGCAAAGGCACAGCAACAACAAAAAAAATATCTTTTTCATTTGCGTCTTCCCCACCATTTGTTTTTTGTTGCTTTTTTTGCGTAGCTGAATTGAAAATGTTTTTTTTATGACATTAAATGCAGATTTTAAATTGAAAAACAAAAACTTGACAAGATAACGTGCGATAGTTTCCTTCTCGATCTTCCACTGAACTCAATTATAGGTCAGAGAAAATATATTCCAAAATATATTCCGACTGGGATAAAGTATTTGATATTCCTTTCTAATTTTTCTCGGCTTTCATTTCAGATAGAGTGAGCAGTTTATTTAAGGCCATGCTCACCACAGTGCTTTCCATAACAGTAAGTCATAAATTCTTTGGCAGACGGCTAGACTGCAGCGTTTAGAGACTGGTATTGAAACCTTTCCATTTGTCACGATAGACAAATGGTCTGGTCTTACCATTCTGCAGCTCAGACGCTCTAACTGAACTATATGCGAGTTGCATAACTTAACAAGTCTAATATTTGTTATTATACGGGAATACATACTGTGACATATATGTTTTCATTTGTCTTTTAATGGGCTTCGCTGCAAAGCCAACTAATGTACATATTGCAAGGGTCATATAGTGGGCAACACTGAATATAGATTTAGCCCTAAATAAGACATCCCCGACACGTGTGGTTCTAAATATCCCTTTACTGAAAATTATAGAATAGAACCCTTGAATTAGTAATAAAACCTGGGAAAACAACTCTGATCTGAGGAAACAAATGTCTTTCTATTTCTCTCTCTCTCTCTCTCTCGCTCTCTCTCTCGCTCTCTCTCTCGCTCTCTCTCTCTCTCTCTCTCACACACACTCCCACACACACTCTCCTCGTCCTCTCTGTCGCTTTTCCCTGCTTTCCTTCGCAGTTGATGTAAAGGTGTAATCTGTCAACAAAATCATTTACTATCACTCTCTAACTTCCTTCCGTGTTGTAAAGGTTTTTTTATGTGGATAAATAGTGGATTACTTCTCTCTCAACGTTCCTAATATCTTGTAAATATGTTATCTGTGAACTATGTTGAACTTTTCTCAGTGCTACCTATTACTATAAAGGATTTGCCTAAATGTGTGCCATTTTTTAGTGAACTGTCTGTACACGCAATGTAATAACATTTAATTTCATTCCCTGCTAGTCCAGACAAACCCTTCTAATTCTTAACACTGACCAGTTGTTGTCGTTCGCAGCAAATTAATAACTGTCTACTAATAGGTAGGAGATCTCTTCCTTATGTGGTATTCTGGAGCTGAATAAACTGAATGACCGTACCAAACGAATCGGAAATAAGAGCGGAAAACACAGATTTGTGATTCATTTTTGAATCAGCTAGATCAGGTTAGGGAGAATTAACGAAAAGGTAGATAGAAGTTGTCAGGTTCTGTGACACATTACTTGGAAGAGAAAGGAAGATTGTGTGATTATCTGTTCGTGATAAAGTTGAAGAGTGGGTGAGAATATGTTTTGTGAGAGAAGCGAGGAGCATATGAAAAACAGTTGTGTTGATATCGGTGAAGAGTACAAGACAATCGGTTGTGTTGATATCGGTGAAGAGTACAAGACAATCGGCTGTGTTAATTGATATCGGTGAAGAGTACAAGACAATCGGCTGTGTTGATATCGGTGAAGAGTACAAGACAATCGGCTGTGTTAATTGATATCGGTGAAGAGTACAAGACAATCGGCTGTGTTGATATCGGTGAAGAGTACAAGACAATCGGTTGTGTTGATTGATACATGTGAAAGGTGTATGACAATCAATTGTGTTGATATCGGTGAAGAGTGCATTACAATCTGCATTGTGTCGGAAGTAGAGAAATGTGTGACAATCTTTTTTGCGGAAATGCGGCAGGGATATCTTGTGGGAGGAGGTTTTTGTTTAAGAAAAGTAAGAATTTTGTGAGAGAAGTAAAAATTGTATGAGGGAAATAGGAATTGTATCAGGGAAGTAAGAATTGTGTGAGAGATTTACGAATTTTGTAAGAAAAGTAAGAATTATGTGAGGAAAGTTAGAAATGTGTCCGGAAAATAATATGACGGAAATCGGAATTTTGCCAGAAAAGTAAGAATTTTATGAGGAAAGTAGTAGGGGAGTAAGAATTTTGTGAAGGAAGTCGAAATTTTACGAATTAAGTAGTAATTGTGAGAGGAAAGTAGGAGGAATGTTAAAATTGTGTTAAGGAAGTAGACATTTTGTGAGTAAAGTAAATAATTTTGTGAAGGAAATTGAACGCACTAAATATTAAAGTTAGGGAAATCGGACGCAAGAAATGATTTTGTGAGGGAGCAGAACGAAAAAAATCCTTTTGTAAGAGAAGTATAAATTTGGTGAGGCAAGTAGGAGGAAAGGAAAAATTGTGTGAGGGAAGTAGGAGGGAAGAAAGAATTGTCTGCGGGTGGTAGGAGGGAAGAAATAATTTTGTGAGGGAAGTAGGAATTTTGTGAGGGAATTCGACATTTTGTGAGAAAGTAGTAGGAAAGAAATAATTACGTGAGGGAAATAGGAGGGTAGAAATAATATTGTGAGGGAAGTAGGCATTTTGTGAGGGAAGTAGTAATTTTGTGAGCGAAGTAGGAATTTTGTGAGGGAATTCGAAATTTTGTGAGAAAGTAGTAGGAAAGAATTAATTACGTGAGGGAAATAGGAGGGTAGAAATAATGTTGTGAGGGAAGTAGGCATTTTGTGAGGGAAGTAGGACTTTTGTGATAAGCTACTTCCTTTTTTCTCTGATCAAGCCTGGCGAATTTACTTCAAGTTAACCAAGGGAACAGTTAAACACTTTATCAGCTTTGGTAATGAAAGGTGCAGGACCCGTTACCCACAATGAAGCAGAAGCGCGTCTTATACTTGATTTGTAATATAAGTAAAGCAATGTACTCCCTTTTCTTTTGTCGCAAGCAATGATTGTATACACACATGATTTGTACTCATACACCTCTTCTCTTCGGTTTGATTCTAAACTCTTGATGATTCAGGATGCGTTTTTAATTCGCATACCTTTAATTAGCAGGCAATGATAAGGGATTTCAGTATATCGCTAAAGTCTCTTTCGAATCTAGCGAAACAGCTTTCATTGTTAGAAATCTGAAATAAATTTGATAGCACACATTCATGAAGGGGATGCGTCTACGGATGGTATCTATTTAATTAGTAGCCGTCTATTTTGGAAATTTCAAAACGTGAACTGAAAGTTCGATACACAAACTCATTTTATAGAGTATCGGAGAGTTTCCAAAGCGCTACATTGAGTCTCACTTCATGATCTACATTTGGTGTTATTGGTGCATATTCTGGTGGGTGGACCGGGCTGTGGGCATTCTCAGAGCTAAGTGCTTTTTAGCCTTAGATAATAGTTTACGTTTGGATGACAGATACGTTAAATTGTGTACAAGGGTGTGGGTCTTAGTGGATTATATTTTTACAGCTGTACAAGCGCGTAGGTCTGGATGGAGAATTTATTTAGCACTGTTAAAAAATATAGGTCTGGATGGCGAATATTTTTAGCACAGTTTAAAAATGTAGGTCTGGATGGCGAATATGTTTAGCGCTGTACAATAATTTTGATCTGGGTGGCGAGTATTTGAGTACAGAACATATATTTATTTTAAGGTTGCTAAGCGAGAAATATCTAGAACATCAGCAAAAACGGTATCATGTGTTTGTACTGATTTTAAGAAGGCGTTTGATACGGTATGGCATAAAGCACTATGGGCAACCATGTGAATGTATAAAATCAACGGTAATATTATAAAAACCTTTGAATATCTGTGCGACAAGGCGTCCAGTGCAGCTCTTGTGAAGGGTTATCGTGGGGACTGGTTTCGCAAATCAGTTGGTGTAAGACAGGGTTGTACACTCTCTCCAGCTTCAATATATTCCTTGAGGGAATTATTAGTGAGGCACTTTGAGGTCACGTTGGTACTGTCAAGATAGGGGGGGGGGGGGGCAAACGATTACCAATCTTCGTTTTGCAGATGACATCGACAGGTTGGCGGGTTCAGAAGCAGAACTCCAGGAATGGATCAGAAGGTTCGATGAAACAACTCTTGACTATAGTATGGAGATAAACGCTGGAAAGATACAATTTATGACCAACAACGTCGAGGGCTTCAACAGTAGATAGAAAGATAGTGCCCAGGAACTCGAAGTGGTTGACCGTTTTAAATATATGGGTTCAATTGTCAGCGATAAAGGACAAAAAATGTGAAGTGTTGGCCAGAATAGCACAGACAAAAGCGATACATGGTTTAACCAAATCTGACAGGACAAATGGTTAGTACTATGCACGAAAATCAGACGAATGTGCTCATTGATCCTGTTAATATTTCTCTATGCTTGTGACATGGACAGTTACAGCTGCCTTCAGCGAAGGATACAGGCTTTGGAGATAAGATGTTTCCGAAGACTTTTAAACGTCACGTACAAAGATCGAGTTAATAATGAGGAAATACGAGATAGAATTACAGCAGTAATAGGACCTTTTGAAAACCTTTTGGCAACTGTCAAAAGAAGGAAACACGATTGGTACGAAGTCAGATGGTCTTGTAAAGACGATCCTGCACGAAAAAGTGCCTGGCAGACGACAAAGAGGCCGTCCATATCAGAGGTAAGAGGATAACATAAAAGAATGGACCAATCTCCGACCAGAAGAGGCACAGGCAGCGGCCGCTGACAGAGAAGGATGGCTTGGGGATGTGAGGATGTCTTCATGTGTGCCCCAACGACATCATTGATTACGGGATGACCTAACCTGATCTGAAATGAGTGTATGCCTGGAGGGCGAATATATCTTAATGGCTCCGTGTTCTAATATAACCAAAAAAAAGGGCAGTCTGTGGCTGAAAATTCACGCCCTCCTCAAAAGATTATGAAATAGTAGTAGTCATGTACTGGAAGTCGTTGTCATGGAATCAACTCTCTGCTCGACTATAACTTTCTCTCTTGCCATCGGAGAGAAATCCTAACCTGATATCTCACCAAGCGGCACAGACCCATAGGTGTAAAGTTATGAGAAATTATTGTCCATCATCATGTAAATAATGAGAAATACTATACTTGGTTGAATGTGAAATATCAGATTAGGCCTTAGCAACACGTAATGTAGAAATGCGCAATGTATGCCAAACCAATAACTGTTGGACACGGGACTTTTATACCACAAGGGAGGAGTTTGTCCTATGCACAATTCTCTTTTATGAATGGAGATTTTGGAGAATAAAGATAAAGCCCGTTGATGTTTTCTAGAAGTGAATATTTAGAAAATATATTGACTAAGTCAAAAAGTAGTTTTTCCTGAATGTGAGAGTATCGATATTAACAGCACCCATGCATATTGTAGTAGTATCAGCTATTCAAAATGATAGTAACAACAACCAAGCTTGTTATAGCTATAGCAATATCAGCTACACCAAATGATATTAGCAACACCCAAGCATGTTATAGCAATATGTGCTAATCAAAATGAAAATAACAACAACGAAGCATGTGTAGTAATATCAGCTACACCTAATGATAATAACAACACCCAAGCATATTGCAGTAATTTCCAAGAAAATGTACGTTTTATCAGTTGAATTGTTACAAAACTGAATGGAAATTTTGGAAGGAAGTGATCTAAAAGATCTGACAGAAACGGCGAAACGTCGATCTAGTCTAGGTTCATGTGGCCCATTCATGTTTCAGATTACACTAGTAAAGTTTCCGAACTTGTGATTCTGTTTCTTCTTCTGATCAAATGGTAAACGAGCTAGTCACTCCTCTAATTCCTGTTACATGTTTTAAGTTTGAAGTATTATTTGATGATTTTTGAAATCTTTAAGTGAGTAGTTCCCCAGACCTTCTAAGCTACAGGAACGAAGCCACAAACACACTTACTACTAATAGCAAAAGGAAAGTTCAAAAAGAAACCTTGTGAAAAAAAGGGTCGACACTCTCTAAGGTTCGACCAGATGGATTTGCAGAATAAGCAGATAACTTTTGGTTACCTGTTGTCAGGTACTGGTTCATTTGATTGAATATTATGATCACAGTGTACCAGTATTTCAGTTAATACGTACGACATACATTCTACCAGAATATATTAAAATATAAAAACACTCTGACATTCGTAAAATTGGAATTTCCAATAGTACAGTCATGCACCAATAACAAAAGGTTTGGCCAACGCTCAACTAAATGGAATAGTTCAAGTAGAAATATTGAAGAGAAGACTTCAAATGCCCTGGAAATATCATGTTCAGAAATGGACAAAATAAACTTCAAGAGAGAGAGAGAGAGAGAGAGAGAGAGAGAGAGAGAGAAAAACACACACAAGAAAGAGAAAGAGACACACACAGAGAGTGCGAGAGAGAGAACGAGAAACAGAAACAGATAGAGAGAGAGAGAGAGAACCGATATCTTGGCAACCGACAGGCAATCATAATACAGTGAGAGAGAGAGAGAGAGAGAGAGAGAGAGACCAATATCTTGGCAACCGACAGGCAATCATAATACAGTGAGAGAGAGAGAGAGAGAGAGAGAGAACCGATATCTTGGCAATCGACAGGCAACCATAATACAGTGAGAGAGAGAGAGACCAATATCTTGGCAACCGACAGGCAATCATAATACAGTGTGAGAGAGAGAGAGAGAGAGAGAGAGAGAGACCAATATCTTGGCAACCGACAGGCAACCATAATACAGTGAGAGAGAGAGAGACCAATATCTTGGCAACCGACAGGCAATCATAATACAGTGTGTGAGAGAGAGAGAGAGAGAGAGAGAGAGAGAGACCAATATCTTGGCAACCGACAGGCAACCATAATACAGTGAGAGAGAGATAGACCAATATCTTGGCAACCGACAGGCAATCATTATACAGTGAGGGAGATAGACCAATATCTTGGCAACCGACAGGCAATCATAATACAGTGAGGGAGAGAGACCAATATCTTGGCAACCGACAGCCAATCATAATACAGTGATAGAGAGAGACCAATATCTTGGCAACCGACAGCCAATCAAAATACAGTGATAGAGAGAGACCAATATCTTGGCAACCGACAGGCAATCATTATACAGTGAGGGAGATAGACCAATATCTTGGCAACCGACAGGCAATCATTATACAGTGAGGGAGATAGACCAATATCTTGGCAACCGACAGCCAATCATAATACAGTGATAGAGAGAGACCAATATCTTGGCAACCGACAGCCAACCATAATACAGTGAGATGTGTTGCTACCAATAGACCATTAGGTCGCGGCAAGAATAATATATAAAGACCGCTATCAACCCCATACAAGAGACTAAAGGGCTTCAAAACGGGAGGAATAGATAAGGAACCAGGCCCCCAAGGCGTTATTACTCGATTTGTAGATTAGTGAGACCAATGGTGGTAAACATGCTGGACTAGACTGTAAGACAGACTTGGGTATCCTCATTCGAAAATGAATTCCGTATACCGAGTCAGAAATGAACACGGATCTGCCGTATACCGAGTCAGAGATAAACACGGATCTGTCGTATACCGAGTCAGAGATAAATACGGATCTGCCGTATACCGAGTCAGAGATAAACACGGATCTGTAGATAGTTTCAGAGCCCACACCAAATCCATGAGAATAGCAATGTACTTTGATTGGGAGGAGAAAAGTTGGTTGGGAGAGAATAGGAAGTCGGAGCTGTCTGAACTTGAATCTTTCACAGCAAACGGGTTGATTTGCGTCTCGGTTGTGACACGCTACTTCTACCCAGTTGTAAAAAGGTACCGGGATTACAATCGCAGAAAGCTAGTTAGCAAGGACAGGAATGCGTTGGCCTGCGTTTTAAAAGGTCGAAATCTTGTTCAGTTAACTCTAACACAGCATTCCTGACGGCAGTATTGGATATGAGATTATATTTACCTGTTTTACAGTTTTATTGTTTAAATCCTTTACTGTTTTACAGTTTAAATGTTTTAGTATTTTAATGTTCAACTGTTTTACTGGTTTAATGTTGTAGTGTTTTAAAATGTTAATGGCTTAAAACTTGTTTGTTGTAATGCTGAACTATTTTAATGACTTACTGTTTGACTGTTTTAATATTGTACTGATTTACTCTTTCAATGTTTTACTGTTTTAATGTTTTAACACTTTTCTGTTTTACTATTTTAGTGATTAATTGTTTTAATGTGCACTTTTTAACTCTTTCAATGGTGTTCTGGTTTAATGTTGTACTGTTTTACTACAGTATTGCTTTAATGTTGCATTGTTTTACTGTATTATGTTGTAAATTGAACCTATCCAATGTTGTACTGTTTTAATGATTTAATATTGTACTGTTTTCCTGTTTTAATGTTTTCCTGTTTTTTTACTATTTCAATGTTGTACGGTTTTAATGATTTTATGTTGTACTGTTTTACTTCAATATTGTTTTAATGTTGCACTGTTTAACTGTCTAAAATTGTGCTTTTTATCTTTTAAATGTTGTGTACTATTAAACTTTTTACTATTTTAATGCTGCACTGTTTAAACGTTGAACTGTTTTATTGTTTAATGCTTTTTTGGGTCTGTTGTACGGTTAAATGTTTAATGTTGTACTGTTTTGCTACGAGGTTTCCAAAGATATAATATTGAAAGAAAAAAGATAGAATTAGACAGAAGAACGAATTACAAGAAACTGTAGCGGAATATAAAGCAATACACACAAATAAGTCTTATTAAAATGTTATCGATACAAATGTCTCGTTATCACTACACATGACGGATGTTCTTTGTCTGTTCGCTCTGTGATCATGACGCGATTTTGTATCTGATTTGTGCACGTACATGCGATACCTACTTATGCTACCTGTAGTAATCATACAGCTGGATGTTGCTGCCACCTAATGACACATTTAGAAATGACCATCTACAATGAGGAGGAAGAATTACGTCTGGTCAGGCACACCATGCAGATTATACATGTTAGTCAGTGTCAGGCAAAATATATTGGCCTTGACTTTCCCCTCGGCTTCCACTCCCTGGAAACGAGCTGTTTTCATGCCAATCTAGCTAACGGGATGAGGGATTGACGTAATCCCCGTGACAGGGAGCGACACGCATAGGAAGCCAAGCATAGCACAGCCGCCTGGAGGATCCCTGTCCACTTTCGTCAGCACGCCGGGGTGTGAGAAAAGCTACTGCAACCCGCCACATTACGCCTTTTTCAGGGCGCAAAAAATGGTAAACCTACTCATTGTGGGCATTTGAAACAACAACAACAACAACAACCAACTACACTTTTCAGCTATCCCATATCATCTTCTGTGCACTCACTGACTTTCCCTTGTACTTTTCATAAAGACTGCCTCACATTAACTATCTCCCACCTCACTTTCCTGCCAGTGTAGCTTTTCTAGCGGCCAATGAAGCTTCTGTACAAAATATCGTCAAGGGACGAAGTAAGTGCAGGAACATTATCCTTGAAGACAACATTATGTTGATTCTGAAATTGGATGCCTCCAATTTACGACAGTGAGATTGTTGTTTTACCACCGCAACTTTTGGCAAGAATTCAGCTAATGTCAATTTGTGCACAAGCAGTTCCTAGACAGATATCTTGCCAGCATGCGAGTGGCAAGTTTGTATCAATTTGGTCATTTCCTCCCCTTCCAGTGCCGAATTAAGAAAGTCGTGAGATTATTGACTGGTCTTGTTAAGTCTTCCCTTTCGTTAAGTATGGACCCCGCACTTGTAACTGTTTTCCGTCTCTCATGATCTATTTTGTTATTTACTTGCTCTATATTTCTCACACATTCACTCACTCTCTAAATCACTTGCACACTCATTATTTCATTCATTCATCCACTACTTCAATTACCATCCTTAATCCACTAAATAACTCCCACGTTTACTCACTCACTCACTCACTCACTCACTCACTCACTCACTCACTCACTCACTCAGACCTTAACACTATTAACGCGTTCACTCAACAACTCATTCATTCACCCACCACTGCAACTACCTCCCTTAATCCACACAATCACTCACACGTTCACTAACTCACTCAATCACACACACCTTAACACTATTTCGTTCACTCAACAATTCATTCCTTTCATCAACTACATCAACTACCTTCTATGATCGACACAATCACTCACTTACTCACTCACTGACTCACTCACTCACTCACTCACTCACTAAGACCTTAACAGTTTTAACACGTTCACTCAACAACTCATTCATTCACCCACCACTGCAACTAATCCACCCACTCACTCACTCACTCACTCACTCAATCAGTCACTCGTTAACCATATTAACACATTCACTCCACAACTCATTCATTCACCAACCCCATCAACTACCTCTCTTAATCCACACAATCACTCACTCGTTCACTTACTCACACTTTAACCCTATTGACACATCCCTTAGCAACCCATTCAATCCCGTAGCCAACTTTGGCAATCAAAATAAGACAACTAACACACCAGAACAATCCAACCACAAATTGTACAAGTGAACATAACCTGACACACGCATTCTGCAATTCAAACAAATCTACCCCCATCCAGGTTTAAATCCATACAGTTTAAATTGAGAATCGCGGGTGGAGGCAGAAGCCCTTACAAACATGCTGTAATTCACTGACCCCAAAAAGCCTCAAATCCTTGCTTTCGTCAGTGTAACTGGGAAAAGAGGTAGGCGCGCTAAATGTAATGTTGCTCAGGTGTATCACAAGATGCCTACAACTACAAGGTGAGCATGCTGTTTCCAGATTTATCCAGACTATCCGGAGTATTAAAAATTTGATCGAATATATAGCCCACATCTTTAGTTGTGAATGAGTTGAATGGATTCCACCGTAAAACAACAACTTGATTTATATGTACAACGTTTAGTTCTGCTTTAAAGAAATCACTGGAACTGGAAAGAAGTATAACGAGCAGCAAATTAGAGATCATAATTTAGAATTAAGTGCACAAACAGAAAAGCAAGTAGTTTCAATTTGTTTAGAAGACATGAGAAATGTGAGAATCAGCAGACTGTTGGGGGTTTTTGGCTGGAAAGATGAGGGAGACCGAAGACGACATAGAGTTTCAATTATAGCCCAAAAACATGTAATTTTTGTTCAATCTAGCGAAGTAGGGGAAGAAGACGAGGAAGAGTTAGAATGAGGTAGAAATAAAATGAGATACCTTTTAAATGAGCTGGTTGTCGAAAACATTGATTATACTGAAGTAATGTAGGAAAGTAGAAGTAGAAAGCATGAAACGACGTGATGGATAGAAATATAGACGCGCAGACAGACAGGCATACATAGAGAGAGGGAGCGAGAGAGAGACAGAGAGAGACAGAGAGAGATGACAAGAGAAATTAGCTACTGTCGACAAGACAGTCCTATAAATAAAGCTTAGTAGAGAGAGGAATTCAATTATATTCAGCACTCTTATCTAGAAAAAGAGAAACCCCTCAACGATGGTATTAATGTCGCCGATAGTTGATAATGAGTTTCTCGGAAGATGTGGGCCCCTTTTTACAGTAATATACTTTTTATATGTGGGACTGTGAGGGGAACTGAATGTCAATTGTAGCTAGAAAAATATAAAAAAATAACATAATATATAAGAGCAGTCAATACAACATGTTTCTATGTTTTATCGTTATGAGTATTGATTAAACTCTGAATAAACGAGAACAGAATGTAAAAAAAAAACTCTGCCAGTTAAACTAAATGAATACCATTATGGCGGGAGAAATATAACAAGGCGAATGATAAATGAATGACCAGATAACAAATAGCAACAGTCAAATGGAAGGGAACCGAATGCGAGAGTCTGGATTGAAACTAAATACCAAACGTTGAATCACTCCTGCCACATCTTGTACCATTTCGCCTCCATGACATGGATCCATACATAAAGGCTGTATTAGATCATTTCCAGCCTTTCTTGTAGTAGCGTTTTCTGGCAGCAAGTGATTTTACATTATGATGTTGCTAGCCTCGTTCACAACTCTCATAAGTCAATCTTTGTGACATACTTGCAAAGTTGGCCATACTCTTTTCTCGCCAAACGTGTTTCGATAACTCGTATTATCGGTCTTAGCCAAATTTGCCGTTTTATTTTAATTTGAGGAAAGCTACCTCAACCTAGCACTTTACGCCCTTTGTATGTCGCACAAAACAGTAAACCTACACATTGTGGGCATTCGCAAACATCAACAGTTAGCATGTACATTTTATATAGAAGGAACACCAAACGAAGACTGCACCGAAACATCTGAATCGTCGGGGCTCCAACCAATCTACTGGATGAATGTGTTTTTATCTTCAATGTCTTTAAATTATTTTCTATTGTCGATGATCTTCTGACAAAACATTTTGCATGAAATGATCAGTTCATTTAATGTGTCTTTCAATTTTTTTTCTCTCGATTTATTCAAAATTCAAGATCACTAAATTTTGTTTACACTTTAGAATATATGTTTTTCAGAAGAGGTTTTTATATATATATATATATATATATATAGAGAGAGAGAGAGAGAGAGTAAGATTGATATATACATAGAGATACAAACATACAGACATATAGACATATAGATAGACATATAGATAGACATATAAATAAATAGATTGAAAGATTAGATAGATAGATAGATAGATAGAGATATAGATAGATAGATAGAAATATAGATAGATAGATAGATAGATAGATAGATAGATAGATAGATAGATAGATAGATAGATAGATAGATAGATATATAGATAGATAGATAGATATATAGATAGATAGATAGAATTAGAATGAGGAACGTCCTTGTTTCTTAGTTCTTCACTTCGTAGTTGTTGACATTTTGTTTTTCATTTGATGTGTCCAGTTTTGACGTTGGTAACAACGTGTCAGGAGACGAAAATCGTGTTGAATACAGCTCTTTAGGTAACTATTGTGACGTGCTTGCAATTAAGTGTTTAGGAGCAACATCATCATCACACGTGATGAACAAGCAACATCATCATCACCATCACACGTGGTGGGCTAGCATCATCATCACACGTGGTGGACCAGCATCACCATCATCAAACGTGGTGGACCAGCATCACCATCATCATCACATGCGGTAGACCAGCATCATCATCATCACACGTGGTGGACCAGCATCTCCATCATCACACGGAATAGACGAGCAACATCATCATCACACGGGATGGACGAGCAACATCATCATCACACAGAATGGACGAGCAACATCATCATCCCACGTGATGGACAAGCAACATCATCATCACACGTGGTGGACAAACAACATCACCATCACCATCACACGTGGTGGACCAGCATCATCATCATCACACGTGGTGGACCAGCATCACTATCACACGTGGTGGACCAGCATCATCATCATCACATGGGATAGACGAGCAACATCACCATCACACGTGGTGGACCAGCATCATCATCATCACACGTGGTGGACCAGCATCACTATCACACGTGGTGGACCAGCATCACTATCACACGTGGTGGACCAGCATCACTATCACACGTGGTGGACCAGCATCATCATCATCACACGTGGTGGACCAGCATCACTATCACACGTGGTGGACCAGCATCACTATCACACGTGGTGGACCAGCATCATCATCATCACACGTGGTGGACCAGCATCACTATCACACGTGGTGGACCAGCATCACTATCACACGTGGTGGACCAGCATCATCATCATCACACGTGGTGGACCAGCATCACTATCACACGTGGTGGACCAGCATCACTATCACACGTGGTGGACCAGCATCATCATCATCACACGTGGTGGACCAGCATCACTATCACACGTGGTGGACCAGCATCATTATCATCACACGGGATGGACGAGCAACATCATTATGACACGGGATGGACCAGCAGCAGCACCATGACACGGGATGGACGAGCAACATCATCATCGCATGGAATAGACCAGCATAATCACCATCACCAGTATTGTTTTCAGGATCTTTCATTCAAACTCTAAATATTGCTCTAAACTCTGCCTGCTTTTGTTCTGTGTGAATACCAGATATCCAGAGATTGATATATATTCTAACAACATGATAACAGAAAAAAAAGCCGTCCGGCATGTTGCAAATAATTTCAATGTCCACGTGGCAGTTGCCACAATCTCACTAAATAGTACTCATGGCTCAACTTCTGACCATGAACGGTCAATGACTCCCAACAAGAACAGCTCTATTAATAGATAATCGTAGAAGTAGTCACATACCGAACATATCTCGAACGAGCCTGAGGTGAAAAGAATAGGATCACTGTAACTTTCCAAACATTTAGTAAAAAGCCGCCGAAGAGGCTTGTGTTCTGGGCAAGCAACGTCATCATAAAAGACCACTGATATGACACCACCACTGTAAATGCTAAGATACAGACTTCCTAAAAGAGGCCAGCTGTAATGATGTCTCTGTGATTGACTTAGATCAAATAAGCGAATAATAAGACTCGGCTGTCGAGGATGAAGTGTTAAAGACATCAGAGATATAACAATTCAGCTTTTTTATATTAGGTACCCAGACCCTGTTCTCTTTGCACCTTTTTCCGTAACATCAAACCAGGTACCAATTTAAAGCTAGACCATTTGGAGAGTGTCGATAACGGAGATCGAAACCGGTTCACATGCAATGCAAAGCGATCGATCTACCACTGCTACTTGGGGGCTTCCATGAATACATATCTACCTAGAACATAGTTCAGTTCGAGACCGGACAAAATAATCAATTAAACAAAACACTTTTTAGATGGCACTATTTCCAAACCATTACATATGATGGATTGTCCTTGTTTGCATTCTTTTTTTAGTCTGTGTTCTTTGTTCTGGAGCATTCAGAAGAGCTGCAAACATGTATCGATTCTTCTTTGTCTGTGGCTACATTCGATGGTTAGAGTCCATTAAGTTTATTATCTTTCCCTCCTCCACCGACGACATAGCCAACTGGCTGATCTTACCCAGCTGCTGACGGTCACAGCACAGCCAACACATTTCTCCTTGGTCTGTGAAGGTAATGTACTTTAAGACTCAGTTATGCAATGTCAAAGATGAGAAATGTAGTAGACTATATTTACGAAGAGAGGGTGGGGTTAAAAAAATGATGTACCTCATCGTTTTTCTCAGGAGCTATTTATTTGAATGGCATTACATTTTGTACACAATATACGTGGACATTCCATGTAAAAATCTGTATTATTCAACAAAATCCCCATCAACTTGTACAGCTTTATACCAGCATGAAACCAGTGCATATATTCCTAGCCCATATCAGATTATGTCTTGATCATGTAGCCATTTCTTGGCTGCATGAATCACTTCTTTATCATCTTCTAACCGTGTCCTACGACGTGCATCTTTGATTGGACCAAACAGATGAAAACTAGAGGGTGCCAGATAGGAACTACAGGGTGGATGGGGGTAGTACAGTCCAACCAAATTTGGTGATTGCTTCCTCACTTGTGTGAGGGCGCGCATTGTCGTGATGGAAAAGCAGGTCTTTCTTTCTTCGTGGTTATTGCGGGTGATGCTACTCCATGGACTGTCTTTTTGTCTCAGGTTCACAGTGATGTGTCCAGGTTTCGTCCCCTGTAACGATATTAGCCAAAACGTTCTCCCCATCAGCATTGACATGCTCTAACAGTTCAGAAGAAATTGTTTTCCTTTGCAATTGGCGGTCATTTGTGAGACTTTGAGGAAACCATTTTTGCGCAAACCTTAGAAAATCCAAGAGTATTTATAACTGCATTTGCACTACCAATGCTTTCTGACAGCTGTAAGGCCAGTGGTTGAGTAGTGATTCGCTTATCAGTAAGAATAATGCTCTCAGCACATTTCAACATTTTTGTCTTTGTGGCTGTGGCTGCGTGGTCGATAAAGCATCTCCGTATCTATACTTGATGATTCTTTGATTTTCTGAACTTAGCAACTACCTGTACTTCTATTGACTACAGAACTTCCGTACACATCATATAGACGCTTGTGAATGTTCACAATCGTTTTCTTCTGTGCAAAAAGAAATGCTTTCACAATTTGCTACTATGCTAATTTCATCGGTTTAGTGCAGTCGTATTATTTGGCCAATTGCGGTGCAATTTGGTAAACAAAATCAACACATGCCATATTAGAAGTGTGCAAAATTGTACTCTTCTAGTTTTATTTTTAGCTGAGAAAACTGATTACGGTTTGGTGCATTGCTTTCTGAACGCCACTCATCATCATCATCATCATCATGCAGCATGTCCTTAGCAAAACGTGGCCGTGGCTCCCATCCCAGCACCTCTTACCAAACCTCCAGCTTGCTCCTCAGTCATGCCGAAGCATTCCTTGACATCTTGAAGTCGTCGCCTTTATGGTCTCTGTCTACTTCGTTTACCAGGAACCACACATTCCTTTGCTGTATTCTCAAGGTCGTTGTGTTTTTTTATTTGGCCAAAGCATTTTAATTTTCTGCTCATTGTGGAATTTATGAACCAGGTCCCCTCAGTGACAAATTCGTGTCTGCGTTTCTTTTTTCTTTAGTTAATTGCATTCTGAAGGCCTTTCTGTAACATTTCGACTCGACAGACACGATTCTCTTCTTTACGGTTTGGGTAACTTCCCATGTTCCACAGTCGAATGCTGCAACGAGCAGAATGCATATTTTCACAATTTTCACTTTTGCTGGTTTATTAGTATTCTGCCATAGTTTCCTCATGTTTTGTAGCATCTGCGTGGACATTATCAATCTATTTCTAATTTCCTTTGAGCGGTCGCTATTGTTGTCAATCCAGGAGCCCAAATACTCGACCCGTGACCTGTTCTATTTCCACACCCCCAAATTTGAGTTTAAGTTTGACTTCTTGGTTTGTCGGTATTTATTTTTTTTGTTTTGCTTATGTTTATAAAGGTGTTTTCACCTTTCTTGCATCTGCTTACGGCTGTAGTAGATGCTATGAACCTTCTCTACTGTTTGGTAATATCACAGGATCGTTCTCGTATCTTATTTCTGAATATTCCAACCGCCGATTGTAACTTATGATACGCTCATCCTCTCTGACGTTCTAATGTTGGTTGACCCTACATGCAAGAGTCCCTTTAATCTCTATGTTGCACAAAGCATGATTCCAAAAGTATATACATACATACATACAGGATTTGAAAATGTTTAGAGTGGCTCACCAGTCAGACAAAACTTTCACTAGTCAGCATGATCGGACTATAGTCGTACAATTTATGTTTACAAATTTAAATTAGGCACTAATTCACCTTTATTTGTACTTAAAAATGCGTATCAAACCAAAATATATTGTATTATTTGCACAGTATTAGCCTGTTGTCTTAATGAAAAAGGCACTGATGTGTCCTTGAACATGCTTGGTGGTTTTAGTCCTGAAGTACCATTTATCAATGGCTTTGGTAGGTTTAAAATTGTGGTAACGAAAGTCCATTTAGATTCACCATCATAAGCTAGCTTTTGTGCAATCTATTCTGAACGTAATATCATTAATAACTGTGAAAGTGTCTTTATGTGAAAACGATTAAACAAGTGATTAACAATTAAAATCTCAATTTTCCTACTAGTTAAGCAAATTTTTTAAATCGTTACAGAATAGCGCTTTTTAGACATATATATATATATATATATATAAATCATGTTCGTCCATCTCTGTGATGAAGAAACCTCTCTCTCAGCTATGTGGAAAATCTTGTTCTTTTTCTCTGTCCTCTGAAATTGGGTGATTTGAAAAAAATCGTGGAAGATTTGCGCAATATATCAACCTCACTCTCTCGTTCTGACCTACCTTTGGCCAGTGGCAAAAGATTATCTAGACGACTGGAGAAAGCACATGATGCAGATTTTTTCTCAGTATTTACTCCCGAAGCCTTTCCCTTAAACAGGTATCTCGATAGTATCTTCACAGTGTTCGACTTTGTACATACCATTCGTAAAGTGTGTAGATTGTCCCCTTAACTACGAGAAGTGTTCAAATGAAAACGGCCTAAACTGCAACAAGTGAACATCCGTACGATGCGCATGATGACGTCACTTCTGGTGCAAACAGCACAATCCAACCGTCAAGTTTACAAAATGTCATTATCCTCCTACTCATAGTTTCCTCAACAGACCGTTGAAAACATAGCTGGTGTGAAACGGAATCCGTCCAGAGTTGATCAGTGAGCGGTTATTCAGTTTAGAACAACTGAAGGATATCGACCAGTTGACATTCATCGCAGAATGCAGTCCGTGTATTGTGATACAAAGTGTGTCGAAGACAACAGTGAAGAACTGGACATCGATGTGTAAAAAAAATACGATACTAGAAAAATTGTAGTAATTTTTCTTGCATCATTACATCAGCAGAATATAATCTTTGCCTTTGTTGCTTGGGTAAAGTGATCTAAACTATTCTTCCTTATATAGTTCTTCTCTTGCTACCTGAACAGAATTAGAAAATTACGTAGGGATTTAGAATAGTGGGATATCATTGCAGGGAATCAGATAAACGGGACAGCCTTGCAGGGAATCAGGTAAACCGGACATCATTACAGCGAATCAGATTAACGGGACAGCCTTGCAGGGAATCAGATAAACCGGATATTATTGTAGGGAATCAGGTAAACGGGTCAGCCTTGCAGGGAATCAGATAAACGGGACAGTGCTGCATGGAATCAGGTAAACCGGACATCATTACCGGGAATCAGATAAACGGGACAGCGTTGCATTGAATCAGGTAAACCGTACATCATTACAGAAAATCAGGTAAACCGGAAATTATTACATGTATTTACATAATTGGGACATCATTGCATGAATCAGATAAACGGGACATCAATCAGGGAGTCAAATAAACGGCACATCATGTCAGAAGTAAAATAAACGGCACATCATGTCAGAAGTCAAATAAACGGCACATCATGTCAGAAGTCAAATAAACGGCACATCATGTTAGAAGTCAGATAAACGGCACATCATGTCAGAGGTCAGATAAATGGCACATCAGGTCAGAGGTCAAATGAACGGCACATCATGTCAACGGTCAGATAAACGGCACATCATGTCATATGTCAGATAAATATGACATCACATGCTCGCACAGTGATGATTTCCCCAACATTTTGTCATGACTCGGTCTTTCTTTCTCTTCTACCTGTGGATATGCAAGCCACAAGCAAGTTGGACGGTCTTTTGTAAATCACTGAGCTGTACGCCGTATTGATCATGTAGAAGCCGGACTGAGATTAATCAAATAAGTGATGACTAGCATAATCATGAAAGAGTGACTGTTAACATTGCTAGCTTAATGTACCAGAGCTGTTTTCTACGATATGTCTGATAGGTTGATGAAACCCATTCTTTGTTCTCCTAAGTCCAGCAACATTGACGAAAAAACAGGCATAGCACCGGCCCATTGTGAGATAACTGACAGACACAGAAACTGAAAGATCGATATATATATATATATATACATGTAGTATGTGTGTATATGCGTGTGTGTGAGAGTGTGTGTGTGTGTGTGATGACGTTGTCCTTTGTGTATTGGACAAATAAGTCAGTCTCGCCAATGAATGTTTTCCCAGCCCATCATACAACACTGAAATGGGAATGTAAATATATACATTGTATTTGGTGCTGAACGCGTTTATCTCAACTATTTATGTTTACTGCTTAGGGAGGACACTCTTCGGAAGAAATATTTCTTATTTTAGATAATCTCCCCTAGTAGGGGTTATATATTATCGCGCTGTCAGAATAACGTGGATCTCTTATATGGGGTAAGAAGTAAACATGGCTCCATTGCGTCATATTGAAACCTGGGTCAAAAGTGTTCCGTGAGATTGGAGTTTCAATTACAAAGTATTTTTGAGGTGGTAAGAAACACAATATTACGAACACATTTTGGCGTGAAAAGCATCACATGAAGGCAGTTTCGTTTTGAAGACACAGAAGGCCTTTACTGATCTCAACTGGAAAGACATACTGCCACTGCAGATAGTACAGGACGACATGACAGGATCATGTATATGCAATATTTTCAAATATAAAAAGTGGGGGCAGGATTTTTGTTTAAAATATTCTCTTTTTTTTGACAGGAGAAGTATTTTTATCGAGTCACAAGAAACACAATATTGTGGGGTGGAAGCGGTGTCAGAATGTGATTAAACAACCTAACCACTACTCAGACCTGACTCAATAGAAACTAAAAACATTAGAAACATTCCTTCTGATGTCGGATACAAGAAGAGGTTCGTGGACAAAACACAGTACATCGCTTTATGCTTTAGAAAACTAGTCGAGCAAGAAAATCAACTGATACAAATTTATTGAACACTATGATAAAATAATGTATCTTTTTGACCAGGTAAGAACAATGTACAAAAACAGCCAGTGCACTGTAAGAACACTGCATGTATTACTTTTTTATTTTCTGTACGCATCCAGAGAATGCGGTGATGATTTGATTGGCGGATCGATTCAGGGGATGACGATGATCAAATACCGGTCTAGCCA
This sequence comes from Ariolimax columbianus, assembly GCA_036924085.1. Lineage (NCBI taxonomy): Eukaryota > Metazoa > Mollusca > Gastropoda > Stylommatophora > Arionidae > Ariolimax > Ariolimax columbianus. The sequence goes on along the minus strand of JAVGWX010000011.1, from coordinate 75,635,625 downwards.
TATTCTATTTCCTTCTCGTGATTTGTTGTTTAAAATGTGATCAATACCTTACATCCTGTTACAGCGTCAATAGTTGAGATCGGGAAACAACTAAGGTTTGCTTATGTACCGCGTATATACATACATACACATTTACAGACAGACAGACGTCAGTCCGTCCGTCCATCCATCCATGCATCCATCATTCAATCTATCTATCCATCCATCCACTCATCCATCCATCCATCCATCCATTCATACATACATACACACATACATACACACATACATACATACATACCTACGTACCTACCTATCTAATCTACCTGCCTACCTGCCTGACTGCCTGCCTGCCTGTCCGACCGACTTACTTTCTTACATACTTACTTACACACATGCGCACACGCGAACACGCAGACACGTACACACGCACACATATACACACCCACACACATGCACATTAATACACACATACACCCATACACACATACACAAACCCATACATGTACACATATATAAATGCTGGTACACACACACACATACACACACATGATTAATTCAGTATTCTCTAGGTATTGTTTGACTGTTTGCATGGTTTAAATTGTGTGTGATTGTCTTTTTGTTTGTTTCCTTTAACTCAACGGGAAAAAACAATTGCCAGTTCTTGTGTATGTTTTTATGTTAGAAAATTGTAAGGTAATTCATGCAGATTCCTTCTTGGCCGTTACTAGAAGCCGTATAATTGTCAGTACAGTCTGAGTGTGAAATGACTTTTCACTGACCTTTAAATTCTGATTTCATGAAATTAACGACTGTTCGGACATTGTCTGACAATTCATGTGTCGATCACAAAATGGACAAATTCCACTGGTGATCTGTGATGATTATACTGCGCCATTCATTTCGTTCACAAGCTAACTACTGGAAGGATGGTAGTCACGTCGCTAAATGGAGGTCACGAGCTGTTGACATGTTGGAAGGAGAAATGTCTGTGTCTGTAACAGCAAGGCAATTTGATGTGTCCAGACATACTGTTAGGCTCTTACATCACTAGCAGACGACTGGGACCGTTTCAGACCGACCCCTAACGGATATCATTGATTTAACGACCAGACGACAGGATTGTTACTTTACTCTCGCACATCTGCGAAACATATTTCCGCTAGCAACTGTCACTGCTGGCACAGACCCTGGAATGAGAAATTAAGTTCAGCTACGGCCAGGTACCGTCTGAAGGATCAAAGCCTACGTGCAAGACGTCCTGCTATTCGTTCAACTCTGCAGTCACGACATAGTGCCGTAGGACTAACTTGGGCCAGACAACATCTTCGCGTTGAGAACGCTCTGTGGGACAGAGTACTGTTTACTGTCGAGTGCAGGATCAACCTTTGAAGAGCCGATGGTCGTCAGAGAGTGTATCTTCGACAGAGAGAGCGAGCGCAACGTGAACAAGTGCCTTCAAGTGCGTGCTCGTCATGGTGGTGGAGGGATTAGGATCTGGGGAGGCAGCTGTACCAATTATCGAATAAAGCTCATTAATTTAGACGGTGATGTTACCAGTTTGCGATACCGTGATGAGATCGAGATGAACCACATGGCGCCTTATCTGCTGAACCATGCACCGGACATTGTGCTTCAGCAAGACAATGCCCGTACTCATGTTGCCAGAGTCGTACATGGTAAACTCCAAGCCAGAAACAATGAAATCTTGCCCTCACCAGCCATTTCCTCTGACCTGTGACCAGTTGATCATGTATGGGACGAACTGAGACGTCGACTTCAGCAACGACAACTTCCACCGCGGACTGTACGGCAACTTTGTCCAGAAGGCATGGGGGAGTGGCAGAACATTTCACAAGATTTACTGAGGTACTGTATTCGATCCATGAGGCGCAAATGTCAAGTCGTGATAAACACACGTTGGAAATACGCGGTACTGAGTGTCGACATTTAAAAAACAGTGACCCACATGCTCGTAGACGCCAGACACAATCACACGTGACACGAACATGTCTTTTCAGCTGTTTCCGTTTCGAAATATGGAATAATGTTTCTTCTCCTCAAATTTCGTTGTTTCTAGATGATAAAATATAATTATATATTGAAAAACATTACCCATTAAGGTACTTTTTTGTTTGGTATATATTATGTTGGTGCATGTTTTGTTCTCACTCTTTCCTACTTCTCGGAAATATTTACGTAACGCTCAATCGTGATGGTGCTAATCTCCCCGTAGCAATGCCCAATTGAATGACAGCTTATCGGTTACCAGTACTGACAAAGACATATTTCAGATCTTACAATGTTGGCTAATATAAATGTCATCCGCGAAACTCTTTGGATATCATGTCATGAATCAGATTAGCGGATATCATGTCATGAGTCAGATTAGCGGATATCATGTCATGAGTCAGATTAGTGGATATCATGTCATGAGTCAGATTAGCGGATATCATGTCATGAGTCAGATTAGCGGATATCATGTCATGAGTCAGATAAATTGAATATCAAGTCAGAATTCAGAATACGCAACGCCATGGCAAGAGTAAGATAAACTGGAAATCATGTCAAGAGGGAACAACACTTTCTTCAGACCTACCATTCTGTATGCAGGAAATCATGTCAGGAGTGAACTACACCTTCTTCAATCCTAACATTATGTAGGATGGAAATCATGTCAGGAGTGAACTACAGCCTTTTCAGACCTACCATTCTATAGACAGGAAATCATGTGAGGAGTGAACTACACCTTCTTCAGACCTACCATTATGTAGGCAGGAAATCATGTCAGTAGTGAAATACACCTTCTTCAGACCTACTATTATGTAGGCAGACAATCATGTCAGGAGTGAACTACACCTTTTTCAGACCTACCATTCAGTAGGCAGGAAATCATGTCAGGAGTGAACTACACCTTCTTCAGACCTACCATTCAGTAGGCAGGAAATCATGTCAGGAGTGAACTACACCTTCTTCAGACCTACCATTCTGTAGAACGAACCCCCCCCCCCCCCCCCCCCACCTCAAACGTACTAGTAATAATCATATGAAAGTCCAACAGTAAAAACCAAGAGTGACGCGGTGTGGCATATTTTAACGACCGATCAGATTTGCAGAATAGACATTCGTTTAGAATAGCTGACATTCAAGCGGAGACCTGACTAGTCGAACACCCATATTGCAGCAGTCCGTCTCTCTTTTAACAGACTTATTAATTTGTTCTTAACACAACCAGTTCTCATTTGAACTGAAACAAGGTCGTCAGGTCATATTAATACAAATAGGACATAATATAACACAAACAACTGTCACTGAATGAAACAGGACACCACCAAATAAAGAAGGTACCAGGGAATAAAAATCAACCAAACCGCATCTGGACTAACAAACTGGTTTGGAGTTACCACCCTTGGAGGACAGGGGCATCAATCAAGAATTTTGATAACAGAGTCATCAATGAAGAACAAACGTGATTACACATATGGCTCAGGAAAGAAGATTACAGCCGACAACCAATTCTAACGACAAATGTGGACGAATGAGAATATGCGTTGTTAAGCAGGAATATAATTAACCAGACCGTAGGTTCAAGAAACAAAATTTAGAAAAACACTGAATTTCTCCTTGACAATGTTGTTAGAAGATATTGTGGGAAACAACACGATAAGAAATTTAGAACAAATTTTAAAAAATAGAGAGAAAGAGAGAGAGAGAGAGAGAGAGAGAGAGAGAGAGACAGAGCAAGAGAGAGATGTTGGGGATATGAAAATGAAGAAAAATGTATAGATGATAAAGATTAAAATACGATTAATTGGAAAAGCAAAGAGGGAAATTGGGAGGTTATAACAGTGATAAGGACAGTGATGAAGAGAGATAGAGGGGAGAGATAGCGAGTAAATGGGTGAGTATTAGGAAAGAGAGGGGTAAAGACATATAAAGCCCAGCTGGAAAAGTGAGAGATAAGAGCGAGAGAGGAGAGGAGAGAAATGGTATTAAATATGTAGAGAAAGGGAAATACAAGAAAATGTAATGAGTGCAATGAACGATAGCGAAAGAGTGTGTGTTAGAGAGAGAGAAAGAGAGAGAGAGAGAGAGAGAGAGATGTAAATTGAAAGATAATATGCAAATTAATGGACACGGAGAAAAAAGAGGGCAGAGAGAGCAGGAACAGATAAAAACAACATATCTGAGCATATCATCTGAGTGGCTTACAGATGCTAATCATGACAGGTTATCGTTAGTGGACATATCTGTGTATATATGCATACCAAAGAGAGCGATAGAGAGAGAGAGAGAGAGAGAGAGAGAGAGAGAGGGAGATAGAGAGAGATAGAGAGAGAGATAGAGAGAGAGAGACAGAGAGACAGAGAACGAAAGAGAAAGAAAGAGAGAGCGTGAACAAGATAGAGATAAGAAATGTGGGCACGCAAGCGGTCAACGAGAGAAACATAAAAAGCGAAGGAAAAAGAAGCAACAATTGATCAATTCATGCGTGAGGAAGATATGGCCACAAATCTGAGCAACTGGTAGGAAGATTAACATAATGAATGTGAAATGAAGAGAGGGGGATGATGGTGAGAGACGGAGAGACAAAGCCTGACAGACAGAGAAGAGTGTAACAAATAAGGCATCTCCACTGATTGATCTAACCAGGGCATGCTCTTTCACGTGGAATAATGCATATCGTGAAGATGGAAGATGCTCAGATAAACAAACATATGCACACACACATGCATATGCACACACACACACGCAAACACATATGCACACACACACACAAACACATATGCACACACACATACACAAACACATATTCACACACACACACGCAAACACATATGCACACATATACACGTAGCACACATCACATACAGTTTAATGTATGTACACAAGTAAGCATGCACATACATACTACACACAAACAAAGACATTCTCGGAAACACATATATTGAATTTTTATCGTAAAAGAATGTCATGCTGGGCTAGTTATTGACAATGCAACATGTAATCACAAAAAATCGTTAAATGCTCAATATATCAATAATGCAGAACAATGATTATCATCGATCGCTAGGATAGTTATGAATGTCATCGGGTTATATAAAGCATGATTATTGATAACATGTAGTGATATCAGCAATGTTGCAAATAATAGTTGTTGATATGAGCAGTTTTGCTAACAATATTGTGTGATATTAGTATTGTTATTAACGGAATTTTGTGATATGAGAATTGTTAATAATATTTGGTCAAATCAGTTTTGTTGTTAATAATATTTAGGGATTTTAGTATTGCTATTAATAGCATTTTGTGATATCACTATTGTTTTTAATAGCATATTCTAATATAAGCATTGCTATTTAGAACATTTAGAAGTATGCAATATGTATAACAAACAATTGTTAAATACCAGTATGGCTAATAGCAGCATTTTGTGATATCAGTTCTAGTAAAATTAGCACATTGCGTGTTGTTTAAAAAATAATTTTATGAACATCAATAAAGTTAATAACACCATTTTGGGAAATACAGCTTCGTTAACAATATTTTGTTGTATTAAGCACTGTATATACTATCATTATATGGTGTGAAGTTTTGTTGTTAATATCTCGAAATATTACACATTGTTGATAGCATCACGTGAAATTAAATGAAGTTATACGAGGTAGCTTAAAACGTTCCCAGAATTAGTGGATTGTATAGAAATATTTTATAATAGAATGATCTACACTACATTTCCTTCAAAGTAGTTCACTTCGACAACTACACACTTTTGCCTATGTGAATACAGCTGCTGGAAACATTTGTGGAACCCATTATTTGACACCCCCTACAGCTGTCTTGTCGCATTGGTGGTAACGTCCTCAATATAATTGAATCGATGTCCTTTCAGTGTCGATTTCAGTTGGTGGATCAAGAAAAAATCAGCCTCTACTAAGTCGGCAGAACATTGAAGATGTTCCAAGGTAATCACATTGTGCTTTGTGGGGTATTGCTTCACCAGTAGGCATTGATGTGCTGCAGCATTATCATGCAGCATAATCCAACTGTTTGTTCTCCATTATTCTGGTCCTTGTCTTCTGATTGCATCTCTTAGACGACGAAAGATATAAACGAATATTTTGTTTTGTTAACTGTTCGGCCTACATAAATGAAATCATGGTAGACAATACCCTGGGAATAAACAAAACTTCCAAAATTTTTTTCCCGTTGCTCTTGTCCAAACTAAATTTATGTGTCCGGGAAGATGTCCACTGAGAGGACTGATGTTTTGTCTGAGAACCATTACAAAAAAAAAAAACACCAGGTCTTATCTCCTGTGATTATGTTGTAGAGACAATTGCTATCTTGATCAGCCCTTGTCAATAGGTATCTGGCTAAGGTCAATCTCGTTTCTTTCTGTTCAGGAGATACCATTTTGAAAACCATGTGTTGACAAACACGGTGCATGTGCAGTAAGTTGTGGAGAATACCGTGGCAACTTCCAACTGATATTCCAACTTATGAGGCTATTTTCTCGTCACTAAGTCTTCTGTCAGCACACACAACGTTTTGAATACGCTCAATGTTTTCATTGTTCATAGGTTGCCGGTCGTCCACTATGTGCATCATCATCGACACTAACACGACCTTCGTCGCGGAAACGCTTTGGCCGCTCAAATACTTGCGATTTCTTCATTGCAGTATCATCGTATGCTTTATTAAGCAATGTTTGTGTCTCTGATGGTGACTTCTCAAGCAAAACACATACTTTGACCCTTGTACCTTGTTAAATCAAGTAAATTTTCAACTTCGACGATGTAACGAGCACAAACAATGATGTAACTTTTGTTCGAGAGTATATGTGATGGTCATGTCGGCATGTTATTTCGTCAAAGTCACTGCCGACGTATAAATATATATTCTCGATAATGTCATCTTTCATTCAAACACGAGTCCACTATTCCGGGAACTTTTTGAAACTGCCTCGTAGATATAAAAAACATGTGTGATATAAAGTTTGGTAATGGACAAATATAAAATTAGTAATTATATTTAATGTGTTCTCTCAACTGCTTTGGTCCACCGGTTGTGGAGGAGGCATTTCTTGGGTTGAGATATAAATGCCGCAGTCCAGGTAGTCGCTGCATTGTGTGCAAGCTCACATTTCATTTAACCCCAATAGAAAAAAAAACAACCTATATCCTTTCTAAAGTTTGAACCCATGTTCTACGGACTAGGAGATTAGCATCATAACCACTCGGGCACGTGGTTGTTGTGGTTATGGATAACATAGAGAGATATCGGACTTGGCTAAGGATTACATCGTATACTATTCTACCTACTCTCAGATGTTTGAGCTCAGTCGCAGTCTTGCTCTTGTGTGATGCTCCTGTGTTTCTTAGTACTCATTGTTCCAATAGTAGCTGTTCATAATGTTGTTTTGGTTAACATCTATTTTTGATGTATTCGTTATTTCTTTCACGATGTGTCAGATCAGGTTTGTATTGTTTCTTTGTCAGTGATGAAGACCCTTTGGTCGTAACGTAGGTTGTGCTCCTGTTTTCGTTTCTGCACAGTACGTATACATGTTTTGTTTAAGTTGTTATGTTTTCTTTATTGTCGCTGTTGACTTTGTTTTGGGGGAACGAAGAGCAAGCAAGGTCAGATGAAACATGCTAATCAAAAGTCCACTTCACATCCTCGAGTGTTGTTTTGGATACTTGCTGACACTGCAAGTCTGTCCGCAACGTGGGGATCGACACTGTAATCCCCATAGTGTTAAGCTTACTGAGGAGACATGTACTACACTATTGCCAGGATAATTTTGGTCCACCTTCTAAAGAACGCTTCGGCATAAGAGAAGAGTCACTGTAACCAGCTACCAAAGAAACGTCATTTAGATTTAATTTAATTGAACACCAGTAGCTTCTAACAGCATCAACAACAGCAATAACAACAGCAGTATCGGCAACAACAATAGTAACAACAACAGCAGCAACAGCAGCATCAGGAACAAATACAACAACATCAGCAGCAACAACAACAGCAGCATCAGCAACAATAGTAACAACAACAACAAAAACAACAACATCAACACCAAGAACAACAGCAACAACAGCAGCACCAGCAAGAACAGCAACATTAACAACAACAGCAATAATAGCAGGAACAAAAACAGTAACAACAACATCAACAACAACAGAAGCAGCAATGACATCAACAATAATAATAGCAACAACAACAATAGGAAGAACAGCAACAACAACAACAACAACAACAATAGGAAGAACAGCAACAACAACAACAACAACACTAGGAAGAACAGCAACAACAGCATCAGCAACAGCAACAACAACAATAGGAAGAACAGCAACAATAAGAAGAACAGCAACAACAACAATAGAAACAACAGCAGCAGCAGCAACAACAACAGCAACAGCAACAACAACAGCAACAGCAACAATAGGAAGAACAGCAACAACAACATCAACAACAACAATAGAAACAACAGCAGCAGCAGCAGCAGCAACAACAACAGCAACAGCAACAATAGGAAGAACAGCAACAACAACATCAACAACACCAACAACAACAATAGGAAGAACAGCAACAACAACAATAGACACAACATCAACAACAACAATAGGAAGAACAGCAGCAGCAACATCAACATCAACAACAACAACAATAGGAAGAACAGCAACAACAACATCAACAACAGCAACAACAACAATAGAAACAACAGCAACAACAACATCAACATCAACAACAACAATAGAAACAACAGCAGCAGCAACAACAACAGCAACAGCAACAATAGGAAGAACAGCAACAACAACATCAACATCAACAACAACAACAATAGGAAGAACAGCAACAACAACATCAACATCAACAACAACAATAGAAACAACAGCAGCAGCAACAACAACATCAACAACAACAATAGGAAGAACAGCAACAATAAGAAGAACAGCAACAACAACAATAGAAACAACAGCAACAACAACATCAACATCAACAATAGGAAGAACAGCAACAATAAGAAGAACAGCAACAACAACAATAGAAACAACAGCAACAACAACATCAACATCAACAACAACAATAGGAAGAACAACAGCATCAACAACAACATCATCAAAAACAGCAGAAACAATTAGTATTGAATAGTTACTTTGTTGCTGTTTCTCACCTGACACAAATATGTTTTTTTTCCCAATTATCTAATTGTTGTCACCAATGGTGTGTGTAAATGTATGTGTGTGTGTGTGTGTGTGTATTTGTGTATGTTTGTGCGGACGTGTGGGTGTATACTATTCTAGATCGTATCATTGTTTCAGGATTGATGATAATGAATGTTAATGCTATATGATTATTTCTTAGTGTGCTTTTGCCAGGTAGTTAGTTTCCTTGTAAAGTGTTTCAATTGTAACCGTTTCATGATATTTGATATCAGTGTTTATCTTATTAATAATTTAGTGTTGTTCGCTCGTGAGCTTGTCTTTCTTCTCTAGCTACAACTTTAACTCGTAGAAAAACAAGTTTATGACAAATTGTATTTTGAATCTTAGCAGAGTCTTTCTGTACTGGAATGTAAATCGCCATCACTGATTAAGTGTGACTCATTACTTCACGGCTCTCTCTGTCTTGGTTTCTCTTTCTTCTCTCTTATACGTGCAGACATAGATTCTCCAACAGCAGGCATTGTTGACAATGATGAAGTGTTAAACTCTTTTTATACTGCACCTCTAAGTTTCTTTAGATGGGCAGTCTTATTAATTTTCTTGTTGTTGGGCCTTCACTACTTATAAGTTTGGTGCTAATTTTTGTTGGGTAGACTGGATCGTATGGAGACCAGTTTTTTAAACCTCATCCATTTAGCGTAAAAAACACTCTGAAAATCCTACCACGCATGTGCTTGAGTAGTTTCATATCCAGAAACGTGTGGTCTAGTCGTTGTCACACCGGTCTCCTGACTAAGGGAACACGAGTTGAAAACCCAGTTACAGGTTTATGTTGCTTTTGTTCTTCCTGGTGATGATGCAAAAAGAAACCTACCATGTACGCTGCGTAAGAAAAAACACCTTTAGTGCACCTTCGTGCAATCGTCCTTGCAGTGGTAACTCACACTGTAACGGTAGTATCTGTAATTGTGTTGTTATTCAGAGGTCAAGTTGGATGTATTACTGTACAACTGGTTCTGTTCTCTCCCTTAGCTGCCATATCGACTACGCGTATACAGCTCTTCTAAACGAATTTTATGTATTGTCAATGTGACTTGTTTGCAGAAATGCATTACGGAAGTACATCCTTGTATCCATTACATGTCTAATCACAAGTAAGCACACATGCACGTAAAGAAAGCCACGTTTTTTTGGTGATAAAAGATAAAGCAAGCTTTATCATTACAGCATACAATCAGGCATCATCACAGAAGTGCATATAATCAAGCCACGCAGCCGTTTTAGAATAATGAACTTCTTTTCTGGCATACATCTTGGATTAGGCGCGAGCAACATAAATAAACACCAACAAAAAACCAAAGTGCTTTTAACAATAATTTGGCCATTGGAACTTCACAACAGCGGAGAATATTCTGAAGGGTCTAAGCCCAGAACTAAAAATGGCATGATACAAAGTGTTATTAAAATTGAAACGCTGCCAACATTTTTGTTCCTATGAACTTTGTAATCGCATTTGTAATTTCCTAGATTTGTAATCGCATAATAAAAATCTGCCGCTATCTCTAATATTGTCTGAATGAATCCATTATCTTTGAATAAGGATGCTTTTCTTATTATCACATTGAATTTTTATTGCAAACAAACAAAAGTGAGGAAAAAAAAATCGATATTTCCTCGCCGTCTATTCTTATGCTATTCGTCTCATTTTCGTTCTAAATAAATCCAAGTGTCGTTACTGTAACTCAACTTCTGTTATTAAACGGGTATCAAAGAAGTAGACTGCGCATGCGCAGTGATGGCTGCTGTATCAATTTATTATACAGAATAAGCTTGTCAAATCTTTCCTTCATAAAAGCAAATGTCGTTATTAGGTTGGAGCATAGCCCACTAATCATATAATTCGAAATTGTTAAGCACCTATGATGTCAGGTCATATACAAAACTGAGAAATAATCTCTGCAAAGCTGAGACAGAAACTTTAAGACTGTCATCTTTGCCTGGAATAGTCAATGATTTGCCCTGACGACCTGACTAAAGATCTGTCATTACTAAAAAGAACCATGAAAATGAAGAAGAAAAAGAAAAGGAGCGAAATACATAATGTAGAAGATACAAAGACAACGGACAACAGATATGAGATTTGTAAAGGGAACTAAACTGGCTAGAGAAAAACGATGAATTATGACAATATATACAAGAAATTAACGATGGAAAAGGAGTACTACACGGTTAAGGCAAGTTAAATGAGGAATAACAAGAACGAAATAGGCGAGAAATTACGACAATCATAGAAACACTAGGCAGACGTAAGATTTATAGTGGATATGTAAAACTAGATACACTAGGGGTATACCATGAATACGGAGAAATCGATAGACGATGGAGATACGATGGACGAAAAGGACAAGATAGACGACTGAAATGCAAAGGATAATGACTAGATAGAAGAGGTATTTACGATAGATAAACACTAGACAGACAGGAGATATACGAGGGATAGGGAGAAGTTGAGAGAAGTGCATATACGAGAGATAGGGAGGAGTTGAGAGAAGTGCGTATACGAGAGATAGGGAGGAATTGAGAGAAGTGCGTATACGAGAGATAGGGAGGAGTTGAGAGGAGTGCGTATACGAGGGATAGGTAGGAGTTGAGTGCGTATACGAGGGATAGGGAGGAATTGAGAGAAGTGCGTATACGAGGGATAGGTAGGAGTTGAGAGAAGTGCGTATACGAGGGATAGGTAGGAGTTGAGTGCGTATACGAGGGATAGGGAGGAATTGAGAGAAGTGCATATACGAGAGATAGGGAGGAGTTGAGAGAAGTGCGTATACGAGAGATAGGGAGGAATTGAGAGAAGTGCGTATACGAGAGATAGGGAGGAGTTGAGAGGAGTGCGTATACGAGGGATAGGTAGGAGTTGAGTGCGTATACGAGGGATAGGTAGGAGTTGAGAGGAGTGCGTATACGAGGGATAGGTAGGAGTTGAGAGGAGTGCGTATACGAGGGATATGTAGGAATTGAGAGAAGTGCGTATACGAGGGATAGGGAGGAGTTGAGAGGAGTGCGTATACGAGGGATAGGTAGGAGTTGAGTGCGTATACGAGGGATAGGTAGGAGTTGAGAGAAGTGCGTATACGAGGGATAGGTAGGAGTTGAGAGGAGTGCGTTTACGAGGGATAGGTAGGAGTTGAGTGCGTATACGAGGGATAGGTAGGAGTTGAGAGAAGTGCGTATACGAGGGATAGGTAGGAGTTGAGTGCGTATACGAGGGATAGGTAGGAGTTGAGAGGAGTGCGTATACGAGGGATAGGTAGGAGTTGAGAGAAGTGCGTATACGAGGGATAGGTAGGAGTTGAGAGAAGTGCGTATACGAGGGATAGGTAGGAGTTGAGAGAAGTGCGTATACGAGGGATAGGGAGGAGTTGAGAGAAGTGCGTATACGAGGGATAGGGAGGAGTTGAGAGAAGTGCGTATACGAGGGATAGGTAGGAGTTGAGTGCGTATACGAGGGATAGGTAGGAGTTGAGAGGAGTGCGTATACGAGGGATAGGGAGGAGTTGAGAGAAGTGCGTATACGAGGGATAGGTAGGAGTTGAGTGCGTATACGAGGGATAGGTAGGAGTTGAGAGGAGTGCGTATACGAGGGATAGGGAGGAGTTGAGAGAAGTGCGTTTACGAGGGATAGGTAGGAGTTGAGTGCGTATACGAGGGATAGGGAGGAGTTGAGAGAAGTGCGTATACGAGGGATAGGTAGGAGTTGAGTGCGAATACAATGGATAGGGAGGAGTTGAGAGAAGTGCGTATACGAGTGATAGGTAGGAGTTGAGAGGAGATGGAAGAACATGAGCGGAAATCCAACAAAGATGCATGAAGGTAAATCAGATAAATGGACAATTAACGTCAATATTTAATGTTCCGTACGTGACACTTGATAGGGTATTGCATAAAGCGCTATAGGCAACCATGGGGACGTATAAAATCAACGTAAATATTATAAAGGTCCTTGTACACCGGTCTGACAAGGCGTGCAGCGCAGTTCTTGTGAGGCGAAGGCACTGGTTTCTCATATCAGTTGGTGCGAGACAGGGTTGTACACTCTCTCCAACTCTTTTCAATATATTCTTTGAAGGAATTATGAGTGAGGCACTTGGAGTTCCCGTTGGTGCTGTCAAGATATGGGTCCGAATGATAACCAACCTTCGTTTTACAGATGACATCGACGAGTTGGCGGGTTCAGAAGCAGAACTCTAGGAATGGGTCAGAAGGCTCGATGAAACAGCTCTTGGCTATGGTATGGAGATAAACGCTGCAAAGACAAAATAATGACCAATAACGCCCAGGGCTTCAACAGCAGGATCAAAGCTAATGACCATGAACTCGAAGTGGTCGACCGTTTTAAATATTTAGGTTCGGTTGTCAGTGATGAAGGATCACAATGTGAAGTGTTGGCCAGAATAGCACAGACAATAACAGCGATTGCACGACTTAACAAAATCTAGCAAGATAAACGGTTAGCACTATGCACGAAAATCAGTTTAATGCGTACATTGGTCCTGTCAATTTTCCTCTATGATACAGGCTTTGTAGTTGAGATGTTTCCGAAGACTTGTAAACGTCATGATCAAAGATTGAGTTATAAATGAGGAAATACGAGATAGAATTACAACAGCAATAGGGCCTTTTGAAGACCTCTTGAGGCGTTGAATGGCACTGTGCATGAGGCATACAGTAGGTCATATTCTATAGATCTCTTCATAACTTTACGCTGAAAGACAAAACAGGATAAGTGGAAAGAAGAAATAGTGATGCTGAATGTACCATGGATAAGGAGGAATTGATAGACGACAGCCTAGCGATGGATAACTAGGACTAGACAGAGAGAAAAGCTATAGTTAAATAGGACACCGCTTAGCTAGAGAAGGGATACAAATAAATGTGGAGCCGTGTAGCGCAGTGGTTAGCGCGCTGGCTTCGCATCTAAGTGGTCCTGGGTTCATTCCCCAGTTGAGGCGGTAATGTTTTTTTTCAGACCGCAATGGCTCCCGGGTCGACCCAGCCTTAAATGGGTACCGGTTCAGTCTGGGAAGTAAAAGCGGCGGAGATGGCTACCGCCCTCATATAGCCGAGCCTTTAATGTTGAAATGTGAGATCGCTAACACCTCACACCCCTACGGCAGTAATGCTATAGGATACTTTACTTTTACAAATAAATAAAGAATACAATAAAGCTCAGAAACAGTACATTTATAAGGAGAAGACGGTGGGCACTAAATGAAAAACTGAAATGGAAGAAGAACAAGAAATGCTCAGAGAAAAATAAATGATATAAAGAAGATAAATACGAAGTTGTGTGAGGAAAAAAAGAAAAGATGAGAATTGAGAACAATTTATTCTTGATACACAATAACAACGGGTATTCACTGAACTAAAAATAGGTAAATTCAAAGAGCATTGACATAAACAATAAAAGAGTACTTACTGTTATGCACACACATTGTTCCGTCTAATGTCATCTAATTAATTCATCCTCCGTTCATGGTCTAGGGATAGGGAATATTGTGGGTTAATATTAATGAACCCGACTCGGACATCAGTTATTAATGCAGACATTACGAAAAATAAACATACATTTCAATTGCGGTTGCTTCAAACCGGAACGTATAATGGCGAACGCTTTAGATTGCTGGTAATGTGTGCTTTATATAGAATCACAATAATGAATGTTGTCTTTTCTCTTCACTTGAGGCATACGGTTACCCCTAAACATGACCCCATTACATGAAGCCTGTATTTGTGGGCCTGCAGTATCGGTTTCCAAAAATAATGTTTTAATTGGAGGAGATTGCCAGCCCCAGGCTCAAACCTTTTGTGCCGCCTTTGACTACACGTTTGATCAAAAGTGTGAAAACCTGAGACCTTAATAATGCACGCGGCCTTGTAGACCATTACATGCGGCTCTTTGATTGAATCTTTATTTTGCAGAACAAATACATTTTTGCTATTAATATGATTTTGTTCGTCCTTAATCCTTTTTATTTTAATCTGAAAATGACCAGGAAGTCAAAGAAGATTCAATGAACTAATCCATACTAGTTAGTGTTTTTTTAAACCATATAGTGTAAATTTTGAAGCTTCCTTAATGTGGTTATTAGGTTTTACAGTTACTTTACAACTTCCAAAGAAGAAAGGTCTCGCTCCCTTCTCCCCTATTATGTGTTTGATCTTTACAATCGTCCTTTATTTTCCAATTGTGGTGTCGAATTAGGAATGAAAGATGTGTGATGATAAAACATGGAATGAAAGATGTGTGATGATAAAACATGGAATGAAAGATGTGTGATGATAAAACATGGAATGAAAGATGTGTGACGATAAAACATGGAATGAAAGATGTGTGATGATAAAACATGGAATGAAAGATGTGCGATGATAAAACATGGAATGAAAGATGTGTGATGATAAAACATGGAATAAAAGATGTGTGATGATAAAACATGGAATGAAAGATGTGTGATGATAAAACATGGAATGAAAGATGTGCGATGATAAAACATGGAATGAAAGATGTGTGATGATAAAACATGGAATAAAGGATTGAGATACATATGTGCTTGATATGACTAAGGCGGAGAGAGTGAGATGGTGGGGAAGGTTTTAGTGTGTTTTTGTGATGGTTTAGTGATGGAATGAGTGAGTGGGGGATTAATGGAATGAGTGAGTGGGAGATTAATAGAAAGATGGGGGACGAAAAAGTACACTCCAAAACAGAGAAACAATTTTTTATTTTTAAAAAAATTTTATGTGTTTGCCTCACTAGTTTCTACTGGCGGAGGCGCGCCTATTCCGACCCAGACCGCAGTCAATTTGGGCGATATTAAGACGCATAAACCAGTGCTTGGATGCGTGTGTGTATCTGTTTGTACCTAGCCTGGTATTTCCGTGATGTTCCTCCCGTTGTTCCTCGCTTTTGATGTTCCTAGTTGTCCGCCGTAGGTATTTGCATAAATATGCACAATAGTTTTCCTGGGACCATTTTTATTTTCTGTCATACTTGATTCGGATCTCTTTTTTTGGTTTCCTGATTTCTTTTTCTTTTTTTTTCTCCCTCTTCCCTTCTTTTTTTTTTTTTTTTTTTCCCCTTCTATTTTATAAAAAAAAATATAAAGCCCCCTCATACATTTTATACACAATTGTGAAGATAGCAGTGTAGTGAGGTGTACAACGAGAATGAATGAGATGGAATGATTGGGAAATATAACAAACAATATACTTGATACATAAGGATTAAGAGTACAATATAAATTAATTGAAAAGTGTCTTCCTTCTGTTGTGAGGCCCATCTGTGTTGACTTCCTTCTGTCTGGTCTTGGTGTATCAGGTTTTGCCTGCTCTCATATTTTTCCATCGCATTCATGTACTCCAACTTGTAAGCGATTCACTGATTTGTGTGTCACCTTGTAGATCCCTCATCTCACCTGTGCCCTCTAGCTCTCGCAGTCAATTATGTGTTGAATGTGTGGTAGGCTCAGGAACAGAAGAACAATAGAAAGGTAGATAATTGATTAAATAATTATAGATAAAAAAGGTTGATGTAGTAGTAGTATAATTATATTAAGTGTGGATATATAGTGGTGAGGATGCCCGCAGAAGGGATATACATATATAAAACTATAAATACATACATAAGTGTAAATTAAAATGTCCACATATATATACTCATACGTACATATCTACACACCTACATATCTACACACCTACATATGTGCACATCTACATGTGTGCACACTGTAGCGTTCGTGATTTGTCACACCCACTTGCTACATAACCGATGGGCTAATTGTAGTGTGAGTCCGTTACATCATCAGTCGACGCATCCTCCCACTGAATCCACAAGCATCGACCACCGATCACCACGTGCAAGGCACAGGCGACACAGAAACTGTGGCCAAGCTAGAGCAATCCACCGAGTCTATCGCCACATGGGCACCTGTGTGTTAATTTACCCACGGACAACAATAGGTCAAATTTAGTAGAATGTAACCACACGAAGCACCACATTTTTAAGTCGCGAGGTATACCGCTGTCATTTTCAGATCCAACTCCGCACGTGGAAAATGGACCTCCTGCACCGCAGGAGAATAACCCCGTGTGCAGTCATCGCAGGAAAGACGAATCTTACGCATCGTCAGACTGCGCACCAAACAAAGTGTCAAGACCTGCTATGTCTCCAACAGCCCACCAAGAACGCTTAGAGATGGTCGCACATGTCAGCAGGGCATTTCTGCTCGCTCCGGCACATGGCTAGAGGGTACACGTCTGTCCTACAGGGAGACCACTCTCTTCATGTATTGAGCAAAGAGATCAATGGTATTGCCTTCCGTAAATCAGAGCCAGGAGCTGCCAATAATGCTGCCATAAAATGGGACATCCACCTCCGTGAGGCTTGTGCAAATTCATCAATTGCCCACAAAACTCACAACCCAGCATCAAGGTCTCTTTTGGGTCAACAACAAAAAAAAAACAAACAAAAAAAACAAAAAAACAAAAAACAAAACAAACTAAGTGACAGCTGTACACACAGTTATTTTGGTATGGAAGACTGTGTGGTCATAGAATTTCAGAAAGGGTGAGCCCTTAGCACGCTCCAGGATGTCTGAGACGCCCAGCTCGTCAAGTTATCAACAAGAACAAATTTGATATTTTGTTTCTCTAAGTACGGTGACCCTACCAATAGTCATTTTTATACTGCTGGATTCGTCACGTCCATCTACACACGATTTTTGCCGGTAAAAGCACCGCATGCTAGATCACAAATGGCTTTTGACCGATTTATTATTTTTCCACCGATTGGGCCAGGCCGACTTTTTGGGGGGAAAGGTGAAGTAGGTTGTTGGGAAAGATCTTTATCTTGTACATCCGCCCATTTTACTTGTTTAGGTGACAGAACTACGCTTGAATTTGAGACCAACAGTTGTGTCGATATTGTAAACACAGTATCGATTCTTTGTTATGGTTTCCATGGTTTTCCATCGGAGCGCCTAGGCCTTATCCGGGAAGGTCCAAAAATTAAAATTTTTCCGAAAAATTCACATTCATCTTCTTGTATCTCAGAAACCAACAAGTACACACCAACAACACCGACACCAACAAGTTCTTCATTCAATTGTGTCTATAAACACAAGAAAATCATACTTATTGACCACCAAATAGAACAGTTATAATTTTTGAAATTTGCAAAATTAAAAAATGTGAGAAATTTTCAAAAACTCAATGCAGTGTGCTAAAGGTTTTAAGTACCGCTTTTTCTATTACTTTCTCTGTTTCTTTTTTAATTGTTTGGTAAGATTTTTGGTTGTCTTCTGTTTTGTATTTCCTGTATTTCTTTAGAGCTTTTGTCTTTTTTTAATTTGGTTAGTGCATTCCTCATTCCACCAGGGTACAGGTGTTTTGTTGTTTTTACGGTTACCGTAATGGTTTTCTTTTCCTGTGGATTGTATTAAGTTAGGTGGCATGTTTTTGTTGGGAATGTGCTTTATAGCTATCTGCAGGATGTTGGTTGTTAGGTTATGGTTGAATACGTCTACGTTATCTGAGATTAAGTCTTCTCTTTTGAGTCTGAGCAGATCTTCTTGGAATCCGTTCCAGTCTGCCTTATGGTAGTTGAAATAGGGTCTGATTGATCCAGTGTTTCGTATGTATTTTTCTTTTAAATAAATTGCCATGGGCAGGTGGTCCGATCCTGCATTATCCAGAACTTCCCATTTGATGGTTGCTAAGTTTGGCGTCATTATTGTGATGTCTATAGCCGTATCTGATCCATTTGGATTGTTATTTATTCTGGTCATTGACCCGTCGTTTATTATTATTAGATTGTTTTCTTCGCAGAAGGTCATTATTTGTTTCCCTGCCGCGTCTATCGCGCTTCCTCCCCATGCTGGATGATGTGCGTTGAAATCCCCTACTATGATTGTTCTATTGTTTATTTGTGCTTTGATTGTTTCCATGTCATTTGTGGTGAATTTTCCTCTTGGGTTGTATATGTTTATTATTGTGATGCT
Source organism: Ariolimax columbianus (assembly GCA_036924085.1). Taxonomy (NCBI): domain Eukaryota; kingdom Metazoa; phylum Mollusca; class Gastropoda; order Stylommatophora; family Arionidae; genus Ariolimax; species Ariolimax columbianus. The sequence goes on along the minus strand of JAVGWX010000011.1, from coordinate 75,616,418 downwards.
CGCTGGACTACTGTCTATTTTAATGGATAGGCCTTCTAGGTTTTCGGTATTAAATGGATCCCAGTCCATTATTTTGTATTCTTCATTTACTATAAAGGCTACTCCTCCTTTCGCTCCTGTCTCTCTATCGTTCCTAACTATATTGTATTTTGGAATATTGAGTCTTTTGGTTGGGTTGAGCATGGTTTCTTGAATCGCATATATTATTGTTTCTTTTCCCAGATTGGCCAGTCCTAGGTATGGCTTAAAGTTTTTGTGTAGGCCTCTGCAGTTCCATTGTATTATTTTCATTTTGTGTTTTTTTCCACTTTGCTTGTGCTACGTGGAATTGTTAGTCTTTCTTGAGGTTCAGTGGTTCAATCCGGTCCAATTCTATAAAAGTATTGTTCTGATTTGGGAGATTTATTTTTATTTTTTTTAAAAATTTTTTATTATCTATCTATTAGATTATGCTTGCAAGGTTCTGACCTTGGCTGTTTTCCACTCTTTTCCAACAAAGTTTTGATTCATCAATATTTATAAAATAGCATAAATCATATTACCTTGATTCTGCATGGGCGATGTTTTACAAACCGATACTTTACCCTGTTGCTTGTGCTTCCTGTTTTACAGCATTTCCGAATATCCTCTTCACGTCTTTGTCTCGCGCGCCTGGCTCTGAGTAGATGGATAGACCTGGGGGTCCTACTTTTGTTTGATGTTGACCGATTGAAAGATGTGTGCTGATAAAACATGGAATGAAAGATGTGTGATGATAAAACATGGAATGAACGATGTGCGATGATAAAACATGGAATGAAAGATGTGTGATGATAAAACATGGAATAAAAGATGTGTGATGATAAAACATGGAATGAAAGATGTGTGATGATAAAACATGGAATGAAAGATGTGTGATGATAAAACATGGAATGAAAGATGTGCGATGATAAAACATGGAATAAAGGATTGAGATACATATGTGCTTGATATGACTAAGGCGGAGAGAGTGAGATGGTGGGGAAGGTTTTAGTGTGTTTTTGTGATGGTTTAGTGATGGAATGAGTGAGTGGGGGATTAATGGAATGAGTGAGTGGGAGATTAATAGAAAGATGGGGGACGAAAAAGTACACTCCAAAACAGAGAAACAATTCTCTCTTTATTGAACTATTTATACTAGTCACAGTTTGATGACACCTTATACTAGTCACAGTTTGATGACACCTTATACTAGTCACAGTTTGTAAAGTAAAGTAACCCATATCATTACTGCCGTAGGGGTGTGAGCTGTTAGCGATTTCACACTTCAGAGGATCGGATATATGAGGTTGCCATCTTCTCTACCTCGCCTCTTTTACTTCGTGGACTGAACCGGTACCCATTTAAGGCTGGGTCGACCCGAGAGCCGTCGCGGTTTGAAAAAACATATCCGCCTCAACTGGGGAATGAACCCAGGACCACTCAGATGCGAATCCAGTTCGCTAACAACTGCACTACGCATCTCCGCAGTTTGATGACAACTTTTACTAGTCTAGTCACAGTTCCATGACAACTTATACTAGTCACACTTTGATGACACCTTAAACTAGTCACAATTTGATGGCACCTTATACTAGTCACACTTTGATGACACCTTATACTAGTCATTCGATGACACCTTATACTAGTCACAGTTCGATGACACCTTTTACTAGTCTCAATTCGATGACACCTTATACTAGTCACAGCTCGATGACATCTTATACTAGTGACAGTTCGATGACACCTTATACTAGTCTCAGTTCGATGACATCTCATACTAGTTACAGTTCGACGACACCTTATTCTAGTCATAGTTCGATGACACCTTATACTAGTGACAGTTCGAGGACACCTTATACTAGTCTCAGTTCGATGACACCTTATACTAGTCACAGTTTTATGACACCAAATACTAGTCACAGAGTCAATGAGAAAAATGATCGTGCTTCTTTACCACCAGTTCTTCAAATCTGGGCATAAATTTGGAAATTGTGATTCGAATCTTCTTCTTAATGTTCATTTGCGATCTGTATTTTATTATGATGGCCGTCAATGCAGAAAACCATGTCTCACACAAGTAGGATGTTGCAAATGGAATAAAAACTCGTAGAGCCTTCCTGCCTATTTCTGTATATTCCTGCTTCACCAAGCTCCCACACTCTGGTAGAGATGAAGGTTGAACTTCGAGTTGAATGTGGAGTCCGATGAAATATCGTTAAGCTGCGCTTGCTCTCTAGTAGTGAGTGAATTTGGGAGTTCTGTACTGCAAGGATTTTTGATCCAGGTGTGTTGGTCAGTCTTTTCCGAAAAGTACATGCTAGAGAAAACACTGATCTGTGTTAAGTGGTCAACAAACACAGCCTTCCGTTTTTCACACAGCTCCAAGTCATCATCTTCTAAACAGGTGTGCAGAGAAGGAAAGGAGTAATTGACGTCTTTCTTGTCTGTCTAACCTTTCCTTCCACAATAGCACTTTCTTAATGAAGGCCGAAATTCTGTCTGACAACTGCAGAAAATGGGTCACAAAAGGGATATTTAAAGTATTTCGTTTTTCGAAGACATGACCAAAATATGCAAGCTTCAAAACAAAGAAGTTGTCCACGAACCTTTCAGAACTTTAATGTTTATCTTTGACAAGATAACAATAAAGCTCATTCCTGAGTTCACCCTTTTGATGACATTTCCTCGTGAAAGCCAGCGAGAGTTACAATAATAAAATAGTGAAGTGTGATCAGCTCCCATATAAATGTACATTTGCTCGGAACACCTGTACTCTAGTGGCAGTGATTGAATGACAGTTACTACTTCGATTACCGATTGACGGATTTCATTAAGGGCAGGGCTGATGTTTTTGAATGCCAGTACTTCCCTGCGAATGACTCAATGAGTCCAGACACAGAAAGGAGGTGTTCCGATTAAAGGCTAGAAGAGAACTTGAAAAGATTACAAAACTGCAATCCATGACCGATAGAAGAGACTGCAGAGCCCAGCTGCAGTCAGAGAAACTCCGAAGGCTGACCGACCATCCAATGCACCAGAGACTAAACAATTTGGGAAATGGGAAACTAAAGCGGAGAAACTTTGCAGAAATAGCCAAAGCAAAGATGCACGAAGATCCCATAAACGCACTAACAACACCAAAACCCATCACTACTGTACGAAAACCTACCTGGAGGCAGGATATATTTCCAGAGGTGGTAGAAAATTTACCAGGTATTGCAAACAAAAACTGCCAGACTGAAAAAGAAAGGAGAGATACTACCCTAAGCTTCATAACGAAAAGCTACCCAAGCATGGACTGGACCCATGCATACACCGACGGTTCTGTAACAAACACAACACAGAACGGAGGGGCAGGAGCATTCCTGAACCTACCAAATGGCAGAAAAATAACACTGTCATTCGCTACTGGTAAGTACACAAGCAATTTCAGAGCGGAGGCAGAGGCACTGGGGCGGCAGTGGAAGAAATGGTGACACACAGTGAAAATGAAAGCCATATAGTCCTGCTTACAGATGCTCTCGCCGAAGTCACAGCGCTAAAAAGCCAGAAAAATACTGAGCTTAATGACTTAAGAGCAGCACTCTGCAAACTGTGCCAACAGTCCGCACCAAACAGGGTAATGGTACAGTGGGTCCCATCACACTGCAACATCCAAGGCAACGAGGAGGCAGACAGACTGGCAAAAGAAGGTGCAAAACTACCACAAACAGATACTAGTATGACGTACGAAGAGTCAAAACGGCTTATCAAAGCCAGATACATGACCAAATGGGAAACCGAACATACTGGTTATACCAAAAACGATGCCTATTACCAGTTGAATCCAAGAGAGCAGGTCGTTGTCTTCAGACTTCGCACTGGCCACAATAGACTGAGGCACCACCTATTCAACAAATTGAAGATAGGGTGTACCGACGAATGCCCGTGCGGTACTTGGAAAATGACCGCTGAACATCTGCTGCAGAACTGCCCGACATACGAGGATCAGAGAGAGCAGATGTGGCCATCACCAGTGGAACTGCAAGACAAGCTCTATGGCAGTGGCGACAGCCTCAGGATGACCGCCGCTTTTTTCGAAAAAATAATGGTTGCTGTCTGACTGCGTACGAAGAAGAAGAAAGGCTAGAAGTCTGCCATAGCTGCCATCCATTGCCCTCCATCAGGGCACACCCCTACACATTTCTCCGGGTTAATGTTGTTTTCTTCCATAAAACTATCCAGTATTTCAAAAAGGTATGCTACATTTGTTCCAGATTTGATGCTTTTGAAAAAAGAGCATCTTCAAAAAAGTGATTGTCATCTATAAATCGCACATAACAGATTAGATACGCATCATTGTGCATATCTGTAGCTTCATCGAACTCAGTGTTTCTCAACAGGGGCGTTTTGAAAATGTCAGGAGGTGTTTCATATTATCATAATTATTGCTTATAGGGGGGACTTATTGCTTATAGGGGGCGTTTATTGCTTATAGGGGGCGTTTATTGCTTATAGGGGGCGTTTATTGCTTATAGGGGGCGTTTATTGCTTATAGGGGGCGTTTATTGCTTATAGGGGGCGTTTTTCGTGATTCTCGATCTTTGTCAGTGAGAAATATTAATAATGACAGCTTCCAGAATTTAAAGTAAAACTTTGAAAGCCGTAACACAGGTGTTTTTATGTTTTTAAGAAGGTTTCTAGTCAGAAGGATACAAACCTCATCGTATCTTACAGGCTATCATAAAATGTGGTAAGCGCCACAGTATTGGAGAAAATTTAATGTTACCAGCTATACTACAAGTGATTAGTACCGTGATGGGAAAAAATCCAAGCGAAATAGTTACCTCTATTCCACTGAGCAATGATAATGTGTGTAGAAGAATTGATGAGATGGTAACTAATGTTGAAAACCAAGTGTGTCTGGATTTGCAAGCAACCGAATTTTCATTACGGCTTGATTAATTGGACCTTGAGAATCCTCGGGGAACACATTCTTTTGGAACAGGTATAACACGAGCACTAGAGCAACACGTTCCAAGCACTTGAGAACTGGTAACTGGTCTGGTAGTGAGTGGTAGCTGGAGTTTCCTTCGGGAACTCATTTCAACCCAAGTGTATACGTTCGACAGCCTAAGACAGTCAACACGAACGGAAGACGGGAGATTCATCCAACAGCCTTGACGACCCGGATGAACGGCAGAAGACAAGGCGTTAGCTAGTTAACCACTAATTTGTAACAATATTGGATTAGACTAAGTTGAGGTTTTGTGTTAGTTCAGATATAAGAATTATAATCTGGGCATTTTAATTACGGAGGTTACACCAACAGATCTTCTTGAATCCTCTGTATTAGTTTAGTATATGATATTATTGAGTTTAGCAGTTCTTTTCTTTCGTTT